>WNWK01002304.1:57500-207500 GCA_009830355.1 Cherax destructor
GGAAAGGACAATGATAAACTCCAATAAAACTTCAACAGACTACAGATACTGTGAAACTTGACAACTGAACACAAGCAAATGCAACTTTACTGGATTTGAAGGCCTACATACCTACCTGGAAGGTGTTCCGGGGGTCAACGACCCCGCGGCGCGGTCCATAACAAGGCCTCTTTTTTTGTATGTATACCTGGAAGGTGTTTCGGGGGTCAGCGCCCCCGCGGCCCGGACCATAACCAGGCCTCGCAGTCTGAGGTAAGACCGGACACAGAGTTCAACATGAGCGGAGAAAATCTACAAATATCACCGAACGAAAAGGACCTGGGAGTGAATATAACTCCAAGTATATCACGAGACAAACATAATCGCATAACGTCAGAGACATTTGCAAGAATGGCGACACATATATAAGCATTCAAGATCTTGAAGAAAGAATTCTTCATATATTTATACACGACATATGTCAGGCCAGTCACTGAGTACGTGGCCCTAGCATGAAGCCTACACCTGGTCAAGCATGTGTAGACCCTGGCAAGGGACTCAGCTGAACCCCTCGTCAGGAAGCTTCGTTATCTCACTAAACAACATACACACTCGCCCGTCCCTTGCAGGTCTGTCTCAAATCCAACTTACCCAACATTCTCCACCTGACTCTCCATGGACACTATATATTCATGTACTCTTTACCCAGGGAGATCTGTCTGTGACTTGATAAAGCCCCACTGTGTGGGTGAAACGTAGTCAATAAAGGATCGCATTATACTGCATGTATCTATTTTTCCATCGTCTCGGTATTTTATACCATTAATCTCCAGCGTTTACACATGCTTTACCAGGTGTGGGTTCCATGACTAGTATCAGAACTGAGAGGAGGGCATTGTGAGGAGACGTTGAGGGTATTGAACTTGACCACCCTGCCTGAAAGAAGGAAAAGGAGAGACATGATTAATACGTACAAAATTTTGAGGGGAACTGATAGGCAGATAAGGACAAACTGTTTGAATTAACAAGACGAGGATCAAGGGGACACAGGTGGAAGCTGAAGACACAGATGAGGCAGTGGCGGCAAACTCAATACACAACTTCATGAGTAGATATGACATGGGCCAATAGGCCAGAAATCAGTGATGCCGATCACTAGACGTCACTGATTTCTGGCCTTATAGGCCTTATTATATCCATTCTTGAAGGTGTTTAGGGGGCTAGCCTCCACCACTGCTGTTATCACTATAATACTTGTGTACTGTATACTGTCATAACCATATTTTATAGGCAGGCTCCCTGGCCAAGCCTTAAGGGGCACCTAAGTTCACCAGTCTTCTAATATGTTAATTTTTCCACTATAATCTACCTTGTCCATAATTACTATCGCATTTGCTTTGTCTGTTTCGTAAGGTGAAGTCCAGGATCTTTTCTTAATTCATGGTATAACTTAACAAATATTTGATGACAATTGTGTTGTAGAGGTGTGAGCTTTGCTCACACCTCTACAACACAATTATGGACAAGGTAGATTACGTGCTTCTTTAGTCACGTGACCCCCGTTTGTACCTTACTCATAGGCCGCCCCTCAGAGCCCTCTAGTTCACTCTCGACTAGACCTAGGGGACAGGCAGGCGGACAGGCCAGGCTCCGCCTAATGTTTCAATATATCACCTCCATAACAACATAACGTTGTATTTCTTGCTACCATCACTTCTAACCAAGAACACAACACTGCCTCATCCAAGTCATTCCACTTTCTACTACCACTATTTCTACTACTACTACTTCCACTACCTACCTTACCACTATTAGTGTGACTTTGTAAATGGTCCAAGTAGGACCGAAACGTCGCCGTCAGCTCCTCTCTTCTATGTGCGGGTTATTTGTGTATCATTCCACTTTTCAACCACCTCAAAATAAAGAAATACTCCCTTACATTCCTATGGTTCATCTGTGTCTTCGGCTTCCACCTGTCACCTAGGTGAACACACCTAGGTGAGTATCACCTGCCTGTGTCTCCTAGGTGACCATCACCTGCCTGTGTCTCCTAGGTGAACATCACCTGCCTGTGTCTCCTAGGTGACCATCACCTGCTTGTGTCTCCTAGGTGAACATCACCTGCCTGTGTCTCCTAGGTGAACATCGTCTGCCTGTGTCTCGTAGGTGAACATCGCCTGCCTGTGTTTCCTAGGTGAACATCGCCTGCCTGTTTCTCCTAGATGAACACACCTAGGTGAACATCGCTTGCCTGTGTCTCCTACGTGAACACACGTAGGCGAGCATCACCTGCCTGTGTCTCCTAGGTGAACACAGCTAGGTGAACATCACCTGCTTGGCTGAAACAAGCAGCTCTGTAAACCAACAAGCGGGGTGACCCCCCTGAACAACAGCACCAGGAAAAGTGTTAGGTCAGCACACTTGGTGGTCACTAATGAAGGTCTCTGCCCCGTCAGACAGGTCAACAGGTCATCATGAAGCTTTCCTTCATAACCAGGAAGGGAGGCAGTCAGGCAGACTAAATACAAGTCAGGCAGACTAAATACAAGTCAGGCAGACTAAATACAAGTCAGGCAGACTAAATACAAGTCAGGCAGACTAAATACAAGTCAGGCAGACTAAATACAAGTCAGGCAGACTAAATACAAGTCAGGCAGACTAAATACAAGTCAGGCAGACTAAATACAAGCAGTCAGGCAGACTAAATACAAGTCAGGCAGACTAAATACAAGTCAGGCAGACTAAATACAAGCAGTCAGGCAGACTAAATACAAGCAGTCAGGCAGACTAAATACAAGCAGTCAGGCAGACTAAATACAAGCAGTCAGGCAGACTAAATACAAGCAGTCAGGCAGACTAAATACAAGCAGTCAGGCAGACTAAATACAAGCAGTCAGGCAGACTAAATACAAGCAGTCAGGCAGACTAAATACAAGCAGTCAGGCAGACTAAATACAAGCAGTCAGGCAGACTAAATACAAGCAGTCAGGCAGACTAAATACAAGCAGTCAGGCAGACTAAATACAAGTAGTCAGGCAGACTAAATACAAGTAGTCAGGCAGACTAAATACAAGTAGTCAGGCAGACTAAATACAAGTAGTCAGGCAGACTAAATACAAGTAGTCAGGCAGACTAAATACAAGTCAGGCAGACTAAATACAAGTAGTCAGGCAGACTAAATACAAGTAGTCAGGCAGACTAAATACAAGTCAGGCAGACTAAATACAAGTAGTCAGGCAGACTAAATACAAGTAGTCAGGCAGACTAAATACAAATAGTCAGGCAGACTAAATACAAGCAGTCAGGCAGACTAAATACAAGTCAGGCAGACTAAATACAAGTAGTCAGGCAGACTAAATACAAGTAGTCAGGAAGACTAAATACAAGTAGTCAGGCAGACTAAATACAAGTAGTCAGGCAGACTAAATACAAGTCAGGCAGACTAAATACAAGTAGTCAGGCAGACTAAATACAAGCAGTCAGGCAGACTAAATACAAGTAGTCAGGCAGACTAAATACAAGTCAGGCAGACTAAATACAAGTAGTCAGGCAGACTAAATACAAGTAGTCAGGCAGACTAAATACAAGTAGTCAGGCAGACTAAATACAAGTAGTCAGGCAGACTAAATACAAGTAGTCAGGCAGACTAAATACAAGTAGTCAGGCAGACTAAATACAAGTAGTCAGGCAGACTAAATACAAGTAGTCAGGCAGACTAAATACAAGTAGTCAGGCAGACTAAATACAAGTAGTCAGGCAGACTAAATACAAGTAGTCAGGCAGACTAAATACAAGTAGTCAGGCAGACTAAATACAGAGTCAGGCAGACTAAATACAAGTGTCAGGCAGACTAAATACAAGTAGCAGACTAAATACAAGTAGTCAGGCAGACTAAATACAAGTAGTCAGGCAGACTAAATACAAGTCAGGCAGACTAAATACAAGTAGTCAGGCAGACTAAATACAAGTAGTCAGGCAGACTAAATACAAGTAGTCAGGCAGACTAAATACAAGTAGTCAGGCAGACTAAATACAAGTAGTCAGGCAGACTAAACAAGTAGTCAGGCAGACTAAATACAAGTCAGGCAGACTAAATACAGTAGTCAGGAGACTAAATACAAGTAGTCAGGCAGACTAAATACAAGTAGTCAGGCAGACTAAATACAAGTAGTCAGGCAGACTAAATACAAGTAGTCAGGAAGACTAAATACAAGTAGTCAGGCAGACTAAATACAAGTAGTCAGGCAGACTAAATACAAGTAGTCAGGCAGACTAAATACAAGTCAGGCAGACTAAATACAAGTAGTCAGGCAGACTAAATACAAGTAGTCAGGCAGACTAAATACAAGTCAGGCAGACTAAATACAATAGTCAGGCAGACTAAATACAAGTCAGGCAGACTAAATACAAGTAGTCAGGCAGACTAAATACAAGTAGTCAGGCAGACTAAATACAAGTAGTCAGGCAGACTAAATACAAGTCAGGCAGACTAAATACAAGTAGTCAGGCAGACTAAATACAAGTAGTCAGGAAGACTAAATACAATCAGTCAGGCAGACTAAATACAAGTCAGGCAGACTAAATACAATCAGTCAGGCAGACTAAATACAAGTCAGGCAGACTAAATACAATCAGTCAGGCAGACTAAATACAAGTCAGGCAGACTAAATACAATCAGTCAGGCAGACTAAATACAAGCAATGAAGCAGATATAGACAAGCAAGAAATCATTCAAGGGCAGACAGAGGCAAGCAAGAGGTCAGACAAACATAAAAGACAAGCAGATGATTAAGACACATCTGCAACAGTTGAGTATCTATATCGTTGAAAGTTTCGCCTACAGAGTAGGACTCTTCAGTCAAATACAGAGGCAACAGGTGTAGTAGTGAAATGAAGATGATATAATCAGTCCCTCAACCTGTATCTGACTGAAGAAGTCTACTGTGTGGGCGAAACGTTTCAACAATAAAGATATCCAACTGTTGCAGATGTGTCTTAAACGTGTTGTCGGTATTTTCTACCATTATCAAGACAGAGAGAAGCAGGTAGACGGGCTGAGGTAGACAATAATGTATTCTATACATGCAAGTAATGTCTGCCTGCCAGGTAGGGAGGGAGTCAGGTCTGGGGCAATACACTCAACAGACGCACAGATGGTGGGCAGGTGGTGGCGGCTTGCTCTTTCACCAGTGTCTTCCTGGCCTCCTTCAGGAGTGCCCAAGACACGGCCAGAGGGTGAGTCACCAACCTCAGTGCCAATGCCAATGCCACCGCCGCAGCCGCAAATCTTTACCACCACCCTATGAGCTACGCCGCTATGATTTCTTTACTATGAATTATTATTATTAGTAGTAGTAGTAGTAGAAATAGTAGTAGTAGTAGTAACAGTAGTAGTAGTATTTAAAGCGCTAAAGCCGTGTGGGTCATTCAGCGCCAGGTAATATGGAGGCTTGGTCTTCCGTGCAGTATAACAAGACACATGGTGTCTACACTCAAGGCAAGTCTCGTGTCTACTGATTTCAACTGAAGAAGTCATGTCTCGTGGCTGAGTGGCACCAGGTTCACGTTTTCCTCAGTAGTGGCACCAGGTTCAAGTTTTCCTCAGTAGTGGCACCAGGTTCACGTTTTCCTCAGTAGTGGCACCAGGTTCAAGTTTTCCTCAGTAGTGGCACCAGGTTCAGTTTTCCTCAGTAGGGGCACCAGGTTAAAGTTTCCAGGTACAGTTTCAAGTCTTCCTCAGTCGTGGCACCAGGTTCAAGTTTTCCTCAGTAGTGGCACCAGGTTCAAGTCTTCCTCAGTCGTGGCACCAGGTTCAAGTCTTCCTCAGTAGTGGCACCAGGTTCAAGTCTTCCTCAGTAGTGGCACCAGGTTCAAGTCTTCCTCAGTAGTGACACCAGGTTCAAGTCTTCCTCAGTAGTGGCACCAGGTTCAAGTCTTCCTCAGTAGTGGTGTTGCTCTCATATATTCTGGTGCCATCGTAACATTATCAAGATACAGTACTCTACATGAATTATATCATACTGAAACAAATACAAGAACAAAACATCTAAATACATTCGTTCGTCTACACACACACACACACACACACACACACACAACACACACACACACACACAGAACTATTAAGAACCAGCTAAATTATTTCCTAATAAGACGTGGGTGTTAACGCCGAATGCATTGAGGTATTTTCGTTCTATTATTTTTTTTTCTCATATTTACAGTCACGCATTTTACAAGGATTTCTTTCCAGTACAATGGATATATTAGAAGCAGGTGGAGGAGGGGAGTGGGAGGTGGGGAGGGGGAGGAGGGCAGGTGGTGGAGATCGTGGGAGCAGCGAGCAGAGAGACGAGCCAGACGTCACTGAACAAGACTACAAGGAGAACAAGCGAGAGAAAGAGAAACAAAGAATGCATAGCCTGGATAACGTTGCCTCACACAGACCCTTACACACACTACCATGATAGTACCGGAACACACGCACACACAAACGACGTGAAGCTAATGAGCCTCATCAGGTAGGACTACAAAGGAATCTGGACAGGTTGCAAGCCTGGTCCAGCAACTGGCTCCTGGAGTTTAACCCCACCAAGTGCAAAGTCAAGAAGATTGGGGAAGGTCAAAGAAGACCGCAGACAGAGTATAGATTAGGGAGCCAAAGATTGCAAACCTCACTCAAGGAAAAGGATCTTGGGGTGATTATAATACCGAGCACATCTCCTGAGGCGCACATCAACTAAATAACTGCTGCAGCATATGGGCGCCTGGCAAACCTAATAATAGCGTTTCGACACCTTAGTAAGGAATCGTTCAAGACTCTGTACACTGTGTACGTCAGGCCCATACTGGAGTATGAAGCACCAGCATGGAACCCACACCTGGTCAAGCACGTCAAGAAATTACAGAAAGTGCAAAGGTTTGCAACAAAACTAGTTCCGGAGCTAAGAGGTTTGTCCTACGAGGAGAGGTTAACGGAAATCGACCTGACGATACTGGAGGACAAGAGGGATAGGGGGGACATGATAACGACATATAAAATACTGAGAATAACTGATAAGGTGGATAGGGACAGAATGTTTCAGAGATGGGACACAACAACAAGGGGACACAGATAGAAGATGAAGACTCAGATGAGTCACAGGGATGTTAGGAAGTATTTATTCAGTCATAGCGTTGTCAGGAAGTGGAACAATCAGGAGAGTGATGTAGTGGAGGAAGGATCCATACACAGCTTTAAGAAGAGATACGATGAAGCTCATGGAGCAGGGAGAGAGTGGACCTAGTGGCGACCAGCGAACAGGCGGGACCAGGAGCTGTGAAACGACCCATGCAACCACAAATAGGTAAGCACACACACACACTCACAGGAGCCAGGAGCTATGACTCGACCCCTGCAACCACAACTAGGTGAGTACACACACACACACACAAACACACTCTCACACACACACACCTCCCTGGGGTATGCCTGGAGGGCTGACTCACCGCGCCTGCACACCCGCACGCCCATCATCACGCCCGTGGGAACACCAGATGGTACCACAGCAAGCACCACCCACTATTCTTGTGCACTAGGTGAGGTGTAGTGACGTCAGGGAGCAATGCAAGTGACCTGAGTGAAGGCTCTTTACTCAGTCACGTGAATAACCAGTGTACGTGAGTCAACATTCACCATCTTTCCACAAGTCTTCACTTTCTAACAATGATCGTCTAAGTGTGTGAATGTTACTATTCTTAGCTATCCTCCTATCACATACAAAATTGCACATTTCTATGCTTAATAAGTCACAATACCGTGGTTGGAACAATACACAAGTAACCTACAATACCGTGGTTGGAACAATACAAAAGTAACCTACAATACCGTAGTTGGAACAATACACAAGTAACCTACAATACCGTGGTTGAAACAATACACAAGTAACCTACAATACCGTAGTTGGAACAATACACAAGTAACCTACAATACCGTGATTGAAACAATACAAAAGTAACCTACAATACCGTAGTTGGAACAATACACAAGTAACCTACAATACCGTGGTTGGAACAATACACAAGTAACTTACAATACCGTGGTTGGAACAATACACAAGTAACCTACAATACCGTGGTTGGAACAATACACAAGTAACCTACAATACCGTGGTTGGAACAATACACAAGTAAATTACAATACCGTAATTGGAACAATACACAAGTAACTTACAATACCGTAATTGGAACAATACACAAGCAACTTACAATACCGTAATTGGAACAATACACAAGTAACCTACAATAGCGTAACTGGAACAATACACAAGTAACTTACAATACCGTAATTGGAACAATACACAAGTAACTTACAATACTGTAATTGGAACAATACACAAGTAACTTACAATACTGTAATTGGAACAATACACAAGTAACTTACAATACCGTAACTGGAACAATACACAAGTAACTTACAATACCGTAATTGGAACAATACACAAATAACCCTCACATAAGCGAAAGAAACTTATAACGACGTTTCTGT
Organism: Cherax destructor; assembly: GCA_009830355.1. Lineage (NCBI taxonomy): Eukaryota > Metazoa > Arthropoda > Malacostraca > Decapoda > Parastacidae > Cherax > Cherax destructor. The sequence continues at coordinate 66,004 of WNWK01002304.1, forward strand.
CAGACTTAGACCATTGATAATACTACTACAAATAATAATAATAATAATAATAATAATAATAAATAATAATAATAATAATAATAATAATAATAATAATAATAATAATAATAATAATAATAATAACAATAACAATAATAATATTAATACTAATATATAATAATAATAATAAATAATAATAATAATAACAATAATAATAATAATAATTAATAGTAATAAATATTAATTATTATATCCTTTAAAGCGTTAAACCCACATGGTTCATACATATCAAGCCAATAGTTGTTGCTAAAGTGTGGGTTAGGTTAATTATGAACATCTTTATGACATTAAAATCCCCCCCCCCCTGCCTCAATGAATGTTACTGCGCCAGATTCATTTCGTAATTCTTGCTTCTTGCGACATTTTATTCACGTTTTGACATCATGATTTTTTTTAGCTTATTTTTTGGGGGTATTTATTTGTGTTTCATGAAATCATACAGAAATTTCTGTTAGGTTATTAGTGTTAAAAGACTCTCTTTTAAGAGTTCCCCGAGGTCACTACAGCCATCTTGGTAATTCTAATAACCACCACGAAAGCGAAAAAAAATAAAGGCGTGGAAAAACAGTTAACTGCACACCACAGGGGGCAGGAGTGCCTGCGAACAGGTGACGATGGGTGAGGTGTGTGTCTGATCCTTAATCAGCAGAAAGTCGTCTCATAAGTGAGGATTCCCGCTGAAGGAGGACCACACACCCACGACCTGACAAACTCTGCATAATTTACTTCTCGTCTGTAAAGGCTGCTGGGTCCACCACTTCCCAAGAACATGGCTATGTATGTGGCCAATCAAATCACTGTAAGGCAGAGATGTGTTAGAGTGCGTGCTTGTTACGGCAGCATCAGCATCAGCAAGTTCATTACACTGGACACCAACACAGCTCTGGCACCAACACAGCTCTGGCACCAACACAGTTCCACATCCTTGTGGGGGCGGGTTAACCACTCCTGAATCTTGTGCACCACATGGTACACAGAAGCATAACGAGCCGGGGCAAACAAAGCACATTGCGAATCTTAGTAGATAGTGATCCGAGATCCAACTAAGCCAGCTATCAATAAAATAGCAGTGAGGCTTCAGTGGAGTTTGATAATGAACACAGAGGATTTTGTTCGGTAACTTTGCATAGAGATCTCCCGTAAGGTGTGACACCACTCTCCCAGAACCCACCTAGATGCTTTATAACATAACTGCATTTCCTCCACCCCACATGGCCATCACAGGGGCGAGGGGAGGGAATGATCATGAATCAACCGTGCATGTAATAAAGGCAAATGAGTTGTTATTGTAAGCGGGAAAGGATGATCACTGGGCAGATGATCACACGGGTCATTACCACACGTTAAAACCCTCTATAATGAGCCTAATAGACCTGACTAATAGGTACTTGCGGTGTGGAGAGGCCAGTAGTGCCTTGACTCTAAATCATAGTGCCTGAGGGACAAAGCAGCCAGCCAGAGGGCCAGGGTTGACTGGGTAATATCCATGCCTATATCCACATTGACTGCCCATCCTGCATGCTACCCACCTCTCTCCCCTGGTTATACCCATTACATATTCATAGTGTGTAACCCAGACCACACAAGTATAGCCCCTCCCCGCGACCCATGCTGCTACAACCAAGGTAGCAACTACACTACACCTGTAACACTTTAACCAAGGTAGCCACTACACCACACCTGTAACACTTTAACTAAGGTAGCCACTACACCACACCTGTAACACTTTAACTAAGGTAGCCACTACACCACACCTGTAACACTTTAACTAAGGTAGCCACTACACCACACCTGTAACACTTTAACCAAGGTAGCCACTACACCACACCTGTAACACTTTAACTAAGGTAGCCACTACACCACACCTGTAACACTTTAACCAAGGTAGCCACTACACCACACCTGTAACACTTTAACCAAGGTAGCCACTACACCACACCTGTAACACTTTAACTAAGGTAGCCACTACACCACACCTGTAACACTTTAACCAAGGTAGCCACTACACCACACCTGTAACACTTTAACCAAGGTAGCCACTACACCACACCTGTAACACTTTAACTAAGGTAGCCACTACACCACACCTGTAACACTTTAACCAAGGTAGCCACTACACCACACCTGTAACACTTTAACCAAGGTAGCCACTACACTACACCTGTACTGGGGGCCCTCAGTAAGGAGCCCTCAGTAAGAGGTGCCACATGTTACATCATTAGCAGTGTTTCTTGTACACACGGACCACTACACACCCACCTCCATGGTGGTATTATAACAGTAATAGTGATGTTTTTACCCATGGCTCTCTTATTCCTTCTCTTATTCAAAATTTAACACCCCATAATATTAGTGAGTAATGAGTATACGTCTTGATGCCATAATGGCTGGGTAGAACATGGCAGGGCAAGGCAGGGCAGGGCAGGGCAAGAAAGGGCAGGGCAGGGCAGGGCAGGGCACGGCAGGGCAGGGCAAGGCTACAGACGAACTATATGTAAAACTATTAATAATGATCACCACATTCTCAATAACGAACAATACATTTTCTTACTACCTATAACGAGCAAAGTCTTTAAAAAGGAATTATGCCGTACTGAACCAACTGTTATACTGAATACGCATTCAGAGAAAAGCAATTTGTGTTGAGAGCCCACAACTCCAGACTACACGTCATAAACATGATATTCGATGCAAGAGTCAACACACGCAAGCAGGTGGGTCTGTCAGCCAGGGAGGTCAAGAAAGCCTTCCTTACCTTATATATTTATCAGCCAGGAGTTTTAAGTAATAGACTGTCGACAAGGTAAACACTGAGAATTCTGGCCATTGTTGTAATGCATGCAGTGCTTTCCTAATGCAATCACATATATTTCAATTACTCACATTTTTACTCATTTCAAAATCGTATTAGTCTTTAAAGCTCCATTAATTTTCCTCTAAACTGAAAATTTGCAAATACTAAACTAGACTATTATGGGACAGTGGGTGATTTACCTGCTCTTACTACCACCCGACACACAGCTGAACATCTTACTACCACCCGACACACAGCTGAACATCTTACTACCACCCGACACATAGCTGAACATCTTACTACCACCCGACACACAGCTGAACATCTTACTACCACCCGACACACAGCTGAACATCTTACTACCACCCGACACATAGCTGAACATCTTACTACCACCCGACACACAGCTGAACATCTTACTACCACCCGACACACAGCTGAACATCTTACTACCACCCGACACACAGCTGAACATCTTACTACCACCCGACACCTAGCTGAACATCTTACTTCCACCCGACACACAGCTGAACATCTTACTTCCACCCGACACACAGCTGAACATCTTACTACCACCCGACACACAGCTGAACATCTTACTACCACCCGACACACAGCTGAACATCTTACTACCGACACCTGCTGAACATCTACTCCACGACACACAGCTGACTCTTACTACCACCGACTGCTGACATCTTACTTCACCGCACCAGTGAACATCTTACTACCACCCGACACACAGCTGAACATCTTACTACCACCCGACACCAGCTGAACATCTTCTTCCACCGACACACACTGAACATCTTACCACGACACACAGCTGAACATCTTACTACCACCCGACACCAGCTGAACATCTTACTCCACCCGACACACAGCTGAACATCTTACTACCACCCGACACAAGCTGAACATCTTACTCCACCCGACACACAGCTGAACATCTTACTACCACCCGACACACAGCTGAACATCTTACTACCACCCGACACATAGCTGAACATCTTACTTCCACCCGACACATAGCTGAACATCTTACTACCACCCGACACACAGCTGAACATCTTACTACCACCCGACACATAGCTGAACATCTTACTACCACCTCGACATTCACACATAGCTGAACATCTTACTTCCACCCGACACATAGCTGAACATCTTACTACCACCCGACACATAGCTGAACATCTTACTACCACCCGACACATAGCTGAACATCTTACTACCACCCGACACATAGCTGAACATCTTACTTCCACCCGACACATAGCTGAACATCTTACTACCACCCGACACATAGCTGAACATCTTACTACCACCCGACCACCGACACACAGCTGAACATCTTACTCCACCCGACACACAGCTGAACATCTTACTCCACCGACACACAGCTGAACATCTTACTACCACCCGACACACAGCTGAACATCTTACTTCCACCGACACACAGCTGAACATCTTACTACCACCCGACACACAGCTGAACATCTTACTACCACCGACACACAGCTGAACATCTTATACCACCCGACACACAGCTGAACATCTTACTACCACCCGACACACAGCTGAACATCTTACTCCACCGACACACAGCTGAACATCTTACTACCACCCGACACACAGCTGAACATCTTACTCCACCGACACAAGCTGAACATCTTACTTCCACCCGACACACAGCTGAACATCTTACTACCACCCGACACACAGCTGAACATCTTACTTCCACCCGACACACAGCTGAACATCTTACTACCACCCGACACACAGCTGAACATCTTACTACCACCCGACACACAGCTGAACATCTTACTACCACCCGACACACAGCTGAACATCTTACTACCACCCGACACACAGCTGAACATCTTACTCCACCGACACACACTGAACACTTACTCACCCGACACACAGCTGAACATCTACTCCACCGACACACAGCTGAACATCTTACTCCACCGACACACAGCTGAACATCTTACCCACCGACACACAGCTGAACATCTTACTACCACCGACACACAGCTGAACATCTTACTTCACCCGCACACAGCTGAACTCTACTACCACCGACACACAGCTGAACATCTTACTTCCACCGAACACATGAACATCTTACTTCCACCCGACACACTGAACATCTTACTCCACCCGCACACACTGAACATTTATGACGACAATACTAAGTTTACTCCTGCAACACTTATTTACCTGCAACACTAGTATTACCCTGCAACACTAGTATTACTTGCAACACTAGTATTACCCTGCAACATTATATTACCCGCAACATATACCTGCAACAAATAGTATTACCCTGCAACACTATATACGTGCAACACTAGTATTCCCTGCAACACTAGTATTACCTGCAACACTAGTATTACCTGCAACACTAGTATTACTCCTGCTATACGGCACTAGTATTACCCTGCAACACTAGTATTACCCTGCAACACTAGTATTACCCTGCAACACTAGTATTACCCTGCAACACTAGTATTACCCTGCAACACTAGTATTACCCTGCAACACTAGTATTACCCTGCAACACTAGTATTACCCTGCAACACTAGTATTACCCTGCAACACTAGTATTACCTGCAACACTAGTATTACCTGCAACACTAGTATTACCCTGCAACACTAGTATTACCCTGCAACACTAGTATTGCCCTGCAACACTAGTATTGCCCTGCAACACTAGATTACTCTGCAACACTAATGACTATGTCCTGCAACACTAGTATTGCCCTGCAACACTAGTATTACCCTGCAACACTAGTATTCCCTGCAACACTAGTATTACTCTGCAACACTAGTATTCCTGCAACACTATATTACTCTGCAACACTAGTATTACCCAGCAACACTTTACAAAAGATATATTCTCAGCAACACTAGTCATTCCTGAACACTCATTACTCTCAACACTGTTCGCTTGACATGTATATATCACCAACCCATCTTCGACTAGCCTCCATGACATGCAACCTTGACTCGATATATATATATATATATATATATATATATATATATATATATATATATATATATATATATATATATATATATAAACCACTTTCCACTACCCTCCATGACATCATTATCTCACATTTCGCTGACGATGTAATCCACGTAGTGACGCCCCACAGGCTGACGACAACTCCTCGATGACATCAACCACACTCAGTAAATACGAAAAAGTGATAACAAATTAACTAAGAACTGAAGTGATCTACCAACTAGGAAAAAAAAACATGGATAATCACTAGCAACTCTAAGAACATCCAACCAGAGCCTAGTTCACAGCACAATTAAAAACGAGAAGGAAATAACTATGACGGGGACGCCTGGAACTCCCACATGTACAAATACTATGCAAAGATCTGAAATAGGTCATAAAACTGCATAATGCACGTGGTGGTGACAATAAGAATGACAAAACGTCACCTTGACAACGATAACTACCAGTATAGAGTTGGTAAAAGTGCTAAACGGCCACTGATATTTAATGTACATAAATGGTATATAATACCGAGAAGATGAAGAATTTGTTTATCATTATTTGTAGACGTATCGCCACCCAGTGGCTTCATTATTACAATACAAGGACATAATGTGAAGACAGTAGAACTATATACAAAAGATGAGGTAATGAGTCCGTCAGTCTTGGCGTTAGTGACGAGTAGGGATGTATCGGATGTGAAAAATTTAAATATCCGGTATGCGGATGTGTATACGGATGTCTTACTTACTTATTTTGCGGATGCGGATAGCTGCTTACAGTAAAATGCGGATGCGGATGCGGATTACGGATGTCACATCTTGACATCCGGCGGATGCGGATGCGGATTTTGCAGGACAGTCATAAAACACCTGATTTTTGTTTTTTTTACCATAAGAACATAAGAAAGGAGGAACACTGCAACAGGCCTACTGGCCCATACTTGGCAGGTCCTTGTCAAAACCAACCCACCAAAAATATTTGTCCAACCCATCCCCATCCAAGCAAGAAGCCCCGACAACCCCCCCAACCATTGTGCCGTTCAAATCCAACCCCTCTCACTCACAACCCCTCTCACTCACAACCCCTCTCACTCACAACCCCTCTCACTCACAACTCCTCTCACTCACAAGAACACAGAATGTTAAGTAAAAGGACACAAATGCAACTAATGAGACATTTTATTGTGGCAACGTTTCGCTCTCCAGGAGCTTTTTCAAGCCGTTACAAACAATGCATGGACACACAGGGTATATATAGGTTCAATGAGACAATAAAATGTCTCATTAGTTGCATTTGTGTCCTTTTACTTAACATATTGTCGGTAATTCTACCAATATTAATACAAGAACACAGAAATAAGGAACAATGCAGCAAGCCAACTGGTCCACACTAGGTAGGTCCCCCTATAACCCAAAACCAATCTCACAAACAAAACTCCTACCCAACCCATCTACTTCATCTATGGAATATGCTTTGATAATTAGGGCACTATAAAATAGGGTACTGAAGGAGCTGAAGCACCTGGTTCACCACAAGAGCACCAAAGGAGCTGAAGTAGGTAGTGGCCAAGGGTTAGGCAAGTGAAGAATTCCCTGTATTAAGATACCAAGATGTTGCTGTGTCAGACAGTAACTCCAGGCTGATGGACTGACCACCTCAAACTCCTCCTGTTCTTCACGATTCTCCTTTGTATGGACTGATGAAGCCACTGTGTGGCGAAACGTTTCCTCAATAAAGATACATAAGAACATAAGAAAGGAGGAACACTGCAGCAGGCCTGTTGGCCCATACTAGGCAAGTCCTTCCCAATCCATCCCACTAACAGAATATTTGCTCAACCTAATTTTCAATGAATATGTGTCTAATAAACACATAAGCAGTATAATGTGATCCTTTATTGTGTTTATTTTTCCATTGTGTCGGTATTTTATACCATTTATTTCCATTGCATGTGTCTAATTTATCAGCCTAGTAGGGTTATTGAAGCTAGCACCTTGGGTAGTTTTAAATTAGGTTGGATAAATTCATGAGTGAGAGGGGTTGGTTTTGAGTGGGACTCGCACATGAGTAAATATAATTATCAAAGCTTTTTTCTTGGATAGAATTGAAAATTTGGTTGGGCAAATATTCTATTAGTGGGATGGATTGTGAAGGACTTGCCTAGTATGGGCCAAGAGGCCTGCTGCAGTGTTCCTCCTTTCTTATGTTCTCTCTCTCTCTCTGCACAGGTCATTAAGTTATAATATTTGAAGCTGCAATGTTAATTTGTAAATCATAAGAACAAGTTTGTGGGAAACAAACATGCAAGCTCTGTAATTTAGGTTATAATATCCGCCACATCCGCTTTGTTTGGCCCGGATGCGGATGCGGATATTTATTTAATAGTGATTACGGATGCGGACGCGGATGCGGATGTCTCACTTAGGAAAACTACGGATGCGGATGCGGATGCGGATGTCTCATTTAGAAAAAATACGGATGCGGATGCGGATGCGGATGCGGATGTAAGAATTTATGCGGATGCTCCGGGGATGGGGATGCGGATACGGATATCCGATACATCCCTAGTGACGAGTACCGTAGCTACAAGTCTGCGGGGATCTGACGCCAGGTTTCAAGTACAAAAAAGCATTACAGAACAGAACTGTAAGAGAAGAATGGCTGGCTGTATAATACTGAAGTATCATGGTATTATAGTGTAATATTTATACTTTATTCTGCATGATGTAGTGAAGTATGCTAATGAGAGCTTTGTTCTGTATGCTGTAGTGGGGTATACTGACGAGAACTCCTCTCTGGTGATATACTGAGAGGTCAGTATAAAGTGCAATGTATATTTAACACTGATACAGGGCTGGTGTTTAGCAGACACTGCCATCACCCCTACGAGTTTAGCACTTCGCCATGAATATAATAAATGGATTAATTCTTCACAGAGTAAATCATTCACCTCTCTCTCTCAAAAATGAAGCAGCCAAGTGGTAGTGGTGACTGTGGTAGTGGTGACTGTGGTAGTGGTGACTGTGGTAGTGGTGACTGTGGTAGTGGTGACTGGTAGTGGTGACTGTGGTAGTGGTGACTGTGGTAGTGGTGACTGTGGTAGTGGTGACTGGTAGTGGTGACTGTGGTAGTGGTGACTGTGGTAGTGGTGACTGTGGTAGTGGTGACTGTGGTAGTGGTGACTGTGGTAGTGGTGACTGTGGTAGTGGTGACTGTGGTAGTGGTGACTGGTAGTGGTGACTGTGGTAGTGGTGACTGTGGTAGTGGTGACTGTGGTAGTGGTGACTGTGGTAGTGGTAACTGTGGTAGTGGTGACTGTGGTAGTGGTAACTGTGGTAGTGGTAACTGTGGTAGTGGTGACTGTGGTAGTGGTGACTGTGGTAGTGGTGAATGTGGTAGTGGTGACTGTGGTAGTGGTGACTGTGGTAGTGGTGACTGTGGTAGTGGTGACTGGTAGTGGTGACTGTGGTAGTGGTGACTGTGGTAGTGGTGAATGTGGTAGTGGTGACTGTGGTAGTGGTGACTGTGGTAGTGGTGACTGTGGTAGTGGTGACTGTGGTAGTGGTAACTGTGGTAGTGGTGACTGTGGTAGTGGTGACTGTGGTAGTGGTAACTGGGAGTGGTGACTGTGGTAGTGGTGACTGTGGTAGTGGTGACTGTGGTAGTGGTGACTGTGGTAGTGGTGACTGTGGTAGTGGTGACTGTGGTAGTGGTGACTGTGGTAGTGGTGACTGTGGTAGTGGTGACTGTGGTAGTGGTGACTGTGGTAGTGGTGACTGTGGTAGTGGTGACTGTGGTAGTGGTGACTGTGGTAGTGGTGACTGTGGTAGTGGTGACTGTGGTAGTGGTGACTGTGGTAGTGGTGACTGTGGTAGTGGTAACTGTGGTAGTGGTGACTGTGGTAGTGGTGACTGTGGTAGTGGTGACTGTGGTAGTGGTGACTGTGGTAGTGGTGACTGTGGTAGTGGTGACTGTGGTAGTGGTGACTGTGGTAGTGGTGACTGTGGTAGTGGTGACTGTGGTAGTGGTGACTGTGGTAGTGGTGACTCTGGTAGTGGTGACTGTGGTAGGTAGGGTGACTGTGGTAGTGGTGACTGTGGTAGTGGTAGTGGTATGGTAACTGTGGTAGTGGTGACTGGTAGTGGTGACTGTGGTAGTAGTGACTGTGGTAGTGGTGACTGTGGTAGTGGTGACTGTGGTAGTGGTGAATGTGGTAGTGGTGAATGTGGTAGTGGTATCTGTGGTAGTGGTAACTGTGGTAGTGGTGACTGTGGTAGTGGTGACTGTGGTAGTGGTGACTAGTAGTAGTGACTGTGGTAGTGGTGACTGGTAGTGGTGACTGTGGTAGTGGTGACTGTGATGAGTGTGTGAACTGTGGTAGTGGTACTGTGGTAGTGGTAACTGGTAGTGGTAACTGTGTAGTGGTGACGTGGTAGTGGTGACTGTGGTAGTGGTGACTGTGGTAGTGGTAACAGTGGTAGGGGTGACTGTGGTAGTGGAGACTGTGGTAGTGGTAACTGTGGTAGTCATAAGTGTCCACTGGTTCCCTGGGTTTTGCTAGTGGTAGTGGTGACTGTGGTAGTCATAACAGTGTCCACTGGCACCCTGGGTTTTGCTAGTGGTAGGTGGTGACTGTGGTAGTCATAACAGTGTCCACTGGTACCTGGGTTTTGCTAGTGGTAGTGGTGACTGTGGTAGTCATAACAGTGTCCACTGACACCCTGGGTTTTGCTAGTGTAGTCATAACAGGTTATTGGACCTGGCTTTGCTAGTCAGCTGTGGTAGTCATAACAGTGTCCACTGGTACCCTGGGTTTGCTAGTGGCAGTGGTGAATGTGGTAGTCATAACAGTGTCCACTGACCCTGGGTTTGCTAGTGGTAGTCATAACAGTGTTCATTGGTACCCTGGGTTTTGCTAGTGGTAGTGGTGACTGTGGTAGTCATAACAGTGTCCACTGGTACACCTGGGTTTGCTAGTGGCAGTGGTGAATGTGGTAGTCATAAGTGTCCACTGGTACCCTGGTTTTGCTAGTGGTAGTGGTGAATGTGGTAGTCATAACAGTGTCCACTGGTACCCTGGGTTTTGCTAGTGGCAGTGGTGAATGTGGTAGTCATAACAGTGTCCACTGACACCCTGGTTTTGCTAGTGGTAGTCATAACAGTGTCCATTGGTACCCTGGTTTTGCTAGTGGCAGTGGTGACTGTGGTAGTCATAACAGTGTCCACTGGTACCCTGGGTTTTGCTAGTGGAGTGGTGATGTGGTAGTCATAACAGTGTCCACTGGTACCCTGGGTTTTGCTAGTGGCAGTGGTGAATGTGGTAGTCATAACAGTGTCCACTGGTACCCTGGGTTTTGGTAGTGGCAGTGGTGAATGTGGTAGTCATAACAGTGTCCACTGGTACCCTGGGTTTTGCTAGTGTGTGTGACTGTGGTAGTCATAACAGTGTCCACTGGTACCCTGGGTTTTGCTAGTGGTAGTGGTGACTGTGGTAGTCATAACAGTGTCCACTGGTACCCTGGGTTTTGCTAGTGTAGTGGTGACTGTGGTAGTCATAACAGTGTCCACTGGTACCCTGGGTTTTGCTAGTGGTAGTGGTGACTGTGGTAGTCATAACAGTGTCCACTGGTACCCTGGGTTTTGCTAGTGTAGTGGTGACTGTGGTAGTCATAACAGTGTCCACTGGTACCCTGGGTTTTGCTAGTGGTAGTGGTGACTGTGGTAGTCATAACAGTGTCCACTGGTACCCTGGGTTTTAGTGGTAGTGGTGACTGTGGTAGTCATAACAGTGTCCACTGGTACCCTGGGTTTTGCTAGTGGTAGTGGTGACTGTGGTAGTCATAACAGTGTCCACTGGTACCCTGGTTTTGCTAGTAGGTGACTGTGGTAGTCATAACAGTGTCCACTGGTACCCTGGGTTTTGCTAGTGGTAGTGGTGACTGTGGTAGTCATAACAGTGTCCACTGGTACCCTGGTTTTGCTAGTGGTGACTGTGGTAGTCATAACAGTGTCCACTGGTACCCTGGGTTTTGCTAGTGTTAGTGGTGACTGTGGTAGTCATAACAGTGTCCACTGGTACCCTGGGTTTTGCTAGTGGTGACTGTGGTAGTCATAACAGTGTCCACTGGTACCCTGGGTTTTGCTAGTGGTAGGTGACTGTGGTAGTCATAACAGTGTCCACTGGTACCCTGGTTTTGTAGTGGTGACTGTGGTAGTCATAACAGTGTCCACTGGTACCCTGGTTTGCTAGTAGTGGACTGTGTAGTCATAACAGTGTCCACTGGTACCCTTTGTTGGTTTTGCTAGGTGACTGTGGTAGTCATAACAGTGTCCACTGGTACCCTGGGTTTTGCTAGTGGTCAGTGGTGACTGTGGTAGTCATAACAGTGTCCACTGGTACCCTGGGTTTTGCTAGTGGTGACTGTGGTAGTCATAACAGTGTCCACTGGTACCCTGGGTTTGCTAGTGGTGACTGTGGTAGTCATAACAGTGTCCACTGGTACCCTGGGTTGTATGTAGTGGTGACGTGGTTGTCATAACAGTGTCCACTGGTACCCTGGGTTTTGCTAGTGGTCGTGGTGACTGTGGTAGTCATAACAGTGTCCACTGGTACCCTGGGTTTTACTAGTGGTAGTGGTGACAGTGGTAGTCATAACAGTGTCCACTGGTACCCTGGGTTTTGCTTTAAAGATGTTCACAACATTCAGTTGTGCGTCTCCATCACCACTACAATAAAAAAAAACATGGAACGGGTGGGTTATGACCCCACAGCGAGTGAGTCGTTCTGTGGTTGGTTTGCATTCGTGATAAGTAGAAGTAGAGGTAACTACAAGAAGAAATAAGAAGTAGAGTTAACTACAAGAAGTACTAAAGCAGAAGAGGTACATGGAGTTTACCTAGAGAGAGTTTCGGGGGTCAACGCCCCCGCGGCCTGGAGTGAGACCAGGCCTCATGGTGGATCAGGGTCTGATCAACCAGGCTGTTACTGCTGGCCGCACGCAAACTGAAGTACGAACCACAGCCCGGCTAGTCAGGTACTGACTTTAGGTGCCTGTCCAGTGCCTTCTTGAAGACAGCCAGGGGTCTATTGGTAATTCCCCTTATGTACGCTGGGAGGCAGTTGAACAGTCTTGGGCCCCGGACACTTATGGTGTTGTCTCTCAATGTACTCGTGGCGCCCCTGCTTTTCATCGGGGGAATGTTGCATCTCCTGCCGAGTCTTTTCCTTTCATAGGGAGTGATTTTCGTGCGCAGGTTTGGTAAAAATCCCTCCAGGACCTTCCAAGTGTATATTATCATGTATCTCTCTCGCCTGCGTTCCAGGGAATACTGATCAAAGACCTTCAACAGTTCACAGTAATTTAGGTGCCTTATCGTACTTATGTGTGCCGTGAAAGTTCTTTGTACACTCTCCAGGTCTGCAATGTCGCCAGCCTTGAAGGGGGCCGTTAGTGTACAGCAGTATTCCAGCCTAGAGAGAACAAGTGATTTGAAGAGTCATCATGGGCTTGGCGTCCCTAGGCAATCCATGTCATTCATCCACTAATATATCTCCTATAAATTCCAATACGTTTTTCAATATATTATGATATGTTTTCCAGCTGTTTCATGCCGGCAGTAACCGAAGGAAGAGGAGAGTGGGGAGAGAGCCTTCTGTTTTACTATCCTTGTCTCGCAGATAAAACATGACAATCCTTAGTCTTCAAAGCAGTAGACAGTCTTCAGCAGACAACCTCGTTATGGACCTTGAGAGAAAGTCCTCTCCTATGTCTTCTTCGTGTACTTGTACTCTCTCTCTCTCTCTTTCTCTTCCTTTCCCTTCTCCCTCTTCCGCAGGGAGACTACCTCTGAGGAGAGCGATAATTTCTCCTCGGAATCGCCTTCATAATTATGCAAGAACTAATTTGTAATTCAGAGCAATTCGCGGAGGTCGAATAAATCCGGCTGCCTGATATCATTACGATTTAGGAGTATAGAGGAGCCGGCTGTGACACCCAATTATACCTGGCTACCCTCCTCATCAGCAGTAACTCTGGAATAACATCAACCCAATAACTCTCAAGTTATTCACTTGATGTATTTCTCCTTAACCTTGCTTGCTCTTCTGATACATGGACACACACACACACACACACACACACACACACACACACACACACACACACACACACACACACACACACAAACAAACACACACACACACACACACACAGGGATGTCAGGAAGTATTCCTTCAGTTTTGCTAGTGGCAGTGGTGAATGTGGTAGTCATAAGTGTCCACTGGTACCCTGGGTTTTGCTAGTGGTAGTGGTGACTGTGGTAGTCATAACAGTGTCCACTGACACCCTGGGTTTTGCTAGTGGCAGTGGTGAATGTGGTAGTCATAACAGTGTCCACTGGTACCCTGGGTTTTGCTAGTGGTAGTAGTGAATGTGGTAGTCATAACAAGTGTCCACTGGTACTCTGGGTTTTGCTAGTGGCAGTGGTGAATGTGGTAGTCATAACAGTGTCCACTGGTACCCTGGGTTTTGCTAGTGGCAGTGGTGAATGTGGTAGTCATAACAGTGTCCACTGACACCGTGGGTTTTGCTAGTGGTAGTCATAACAGTGTTCATTGGTACCCTGGCTTTTGCTAGTGGCAGTGGTGACTGTGGTAGTCATAACAGTGTCCACTGGTACCCTGGGTTTTGCTAGTGGCAGTGGTGAATGTGGTAGTCATAACAGTGTCCACTGACACCCTGGGTTTTGCTAGTGGTAGTCATAACAGTGTTCATTGGTACCCTGGGTTTTGCTAGTGGTAGTGGTGACTGTGGTAGTCATAACAGTGTCCACTGGTACCCTGGGTTTTGCTAGTGGCAGTGGTGAATGTGGTAGTCATAAGTGTCCACTGGTACCCTGGGTTTTGCTAGTGGTAGTGGTGAATGTGGTAGTCATAACAGTGTCCACTGGTACCCTGGGTTTTGCTAGTGGCAGTGGTGAATGTGGTAGTCATAACAGTGTCCACTGGTACCCTGGGTTTTGCTAGTGGTAGTGGTGACTGTGGTAGTCATAACAGTGTCCACTGACACCCTGGGTTTTGCTAGTGGTAGTCATAACAGTGTTCATTGGTACCCTGGCTTTTGCTAGTGGCAGTGGTGACTGTGGTAGTCATAACAGTGTCCACTGGTACCCTGGGTTTTGCTAGTGGTAGTGGTGACTGTGGTAGTCATAACAGTGTCCACTGGTACCCTGGGTTTTGCTAGTGGCAGTGGTGAATGTGGTAGTCATAACAGTGTCCACTGGTACCCTGGGTTTTGGTAGTGGCAGTAGTGAATGTGGTAGTCATAACAGTGTCCACTGGTACCCTGGGTTTTGCTAGTGGTAGTGGTGAATGTGGTAGTCATAACAGTGTCCACTGGTACCCTGGGTTTTGCTAGTGGTAGTGGTGAATGTGGTAGTCATAACAGTGTCCACTGGTACCCTGGGTTTTGGTAGTGGCAGTGGTGAATGTGGTAGTCATAACAGTGTCCACTGGTACCCTGGGTTTTGCTAGTGGTAGTGGTGAATGTGGTAGTCATAACAGTGTCCACTGGTACCCTGGGTTTTGCTAGTGGCAGTGGTGAATGTGGTAGTCATAACAGTGTCCACTGGTACCCTGGGTTTTGCTAGTGGCAGTGGTGAATGTGGTAGTCACAACAGTGTCCACTGGTACCCTGGGTTTTGCTAGTGGTAGTGGTGACTGTGGTAGTCATAACAGTGTCCACTGGTACCCTGTGTTTTGCTAGTGGTAGTGGTGACTGTGGTAGTCATAACAGTGTCCACTGGTACCCTGGATTTTGCTAGTGGTGACTGTGGTAGTCATAACAGTGTCCACTGGTACCCTGGGTTTTGCTAGTGGTAGTGGTGACTGTGGTAGTCATAACAGTGTCCACTGGTACCCTAGGTTTTGCTAGTGGTGACTGTGGTAGTCATAACAGTGTCCACTGGTACCCTGGGTTTTGCTAGTGGTAGTGGTGACTGTGGTAGTCATAACAGTGTCCACTGGTACCCTGGGTTTTGCTAGTGGTGACTGTGGTAGTCATAACAGTGTCCACTGGTACCCTGGGTTTTGCTAGTGGTAGTGGTGACTGTGGTAGTCATAACAGTGTCCACTGGTACCCTGGGTTTTGCTAGTGTTAGTGGTGACTGTGGTAGTCATAACAGTGTCCACTGGTACCCTGGGTTTTGCTAGTGTTAGTGGTGACTGTGGTAGTCATAACAGTGTCCACTGGTACCCTGGGTTTTGCTAGTGGTAGTGGTGACTGTGGTAGTCATAACAGTGTCCACTGGTACCCTGGGTTTTGCTAGTGGTGACTGTGGTAGTCATAACAGTGTCCACTGGTACCCTGGGTTTTGCTAGTGGTAGTGGTGACTGTGGTAGTCATAACAGTGTCCACTGGTACCCTGGGTTTCACTAGTGGTAGTGGTGACAGTGGTAGTCATAACAGTGTACACTGGTACCCTGGGTTTTGCTAGTGGTAGTGGTGACTGTGGTAGTCATAACAGTGTCCACTGGTACCCTGGGTTTTGCTAGTGGTAGTGGTGACTGTGGTAGTCATAACAGTGTCCACTGGTACCCTGGGTTTTGCTAGTGGTAGTGGTGACTGTGGTAGTCATAACAGTTTCCACTGGTACCCTGGGTTTTGCTAGTGGTAGTGGTGACTGTGGTAGTCATAACAGTGTCCACTGGTACCCTGGGTTTTGCTAATGGTGACTGTGGTAGTCATAACAGTGTCCACTGGTACCCTGGGTTTTGCTAGTGGTAGTGGTGACTGTGGTAGTCATAACAGTGTCCACTGGTACCCTGGGTTTTGCTAGTGTTAGTGGTGACTGTGGTAGTCATAACAGTGTCCACTGGTACCCTGGGTTTTGCTAGTGTTAGTGGTGACTGTGGTAGTCATAACAGTGTCCACTGGTACCCTGGGTTTTGCTAGTGGTAGTGGTGACTGTGGTAGTCATAACAGTGTCCACTGGTACCCTGGGTTTTGCTTTAAAGATGTTCACAACATTCAGTTGTGCGTCTCCATCACCACTACAGTAAAAAAAAACATGGAACGGGTGGGTTATGACCCCACAGCGAGTGAGTCGTTCTGTGGTTGGTTTGCATTCGTGATAAGTAGAAGTAGAGGTAACTACAAGAAGAAATAAGAAGTAGAGTTAACTACAAGAAGTACTAAAGCAGAAGAGGTACATGGAGTTTACCTAGAGAGAGTTTCGGGGGTCAACGCCCCCGCGGCCTGGAGTGAGACCAGGCCTCATGGTGGATCAGGGTCTGATCAACCAGGCTGTTACTGCTGGCCGCACGCAAACTGAAGTACGAACCACAGCCCGGCTAGTCAGGTACTGACTTTAGGTGCCTGTCCAGTGCCTTCTTGAAGACAGCCAGGGGTCTATTGGTAATTCCCCTTATGTACGCTGGGAGGCAGTTGAACAGTCTTGGGCCCCGGACACTTATGGTGTTGTCTCTCAATGTACTCGTGGCGCCCCTGCTTTTCATCGGGGGAATGTTGCATCTCCTGCCGAGTCTTTTCCTTTCATAGGGAGTGATTTTCGTGCGCAGGTTTGGTAAAAATCCCTCCAGGACCTTCCAAGTGTATATTATCATGTATCTCTCTCGCCTGCGTTCCAGGGAATACTGATCAAAGACCTTCAACAGTTCACAGTAATTTAGGTGCCTTATCGTACTTATGTGTGCCGTGAAAGTTCTTTGTACACTCTCCAGGTCTGCAATGTCGCCAGCCTTGAAGGGGGCCGTTAGTGTACAGCAGTATTCCAGCCTAGAGAGAACAAGTGATTTGAAGAGTCATCATGGGCTTGGCGTCCCTAGGCAATCCATATCATTCATCCACTAATATATCTCCTATAAATTCCAATACGTTTTTCAATATATTATGATATGTTTTCCAGCTGTTTCATGCCGGCAGTAACCGAAGGAAGAGGAGAGTGGGGAGAGAGCCTTCTGTTTTACTATCCTTGTCTCGCAGATAAAACATGACAATCCTTAGTCTTCAAAGCAGTAGACAGTCTTCAGCAGACAACCTCGTTATGGACCTTGAGAGAAAGTCCTCTCCTATGTCTTCTTCGTGTACTTGTACTCTCTCTCTCTCTCTTTCTCTTCCTTTCCCTTCTCCCTCTTCCGCAGGCAGACTACCTCTGAGGAGAGCGATAATTTCTCCTCGGAATCGCCTTCATAATTATGCAAGAACTAATTTGTAATTCAGAGCAATTCGCGGAGGTCGAATAAATCCGGCTGCCTGATATCATTACGATTTAGGAGTATAGAGGAGCCGGCTGTGACACCCAATTATACCTGGCTACCCTCCTCATCAGCAGTAACTCTGGGAATAACATCAACCCAATAACTCTCAAGTTATTCACTTGATGTATTTCTCCTTAACCTTGCTTGCTCTTCTGATACATGGAACACACACACACACACACACACACACACACACACACACACACACACACACACACACACACAAACACACACACACACACACACACAGGGATGTCAGGAAGTATTCCTTCAGTCATAGAGTTGTCAGGCAGTGGAAAAATCTGGAGAGTGATGTTGTGGAGGCAGGATCCATACATAGCTTTAGGAAGAGGTACAACAAAGCTCTTAGAGCAGAGAGAGTGTGGACCTAGTAGCGACCAGCGAAGAGGTGGGGGCAGGAGCTACGAATCGACCCCTGCAACCACAAATAGGTAAATACACACACACAAAGAGAAACACACAAATTGGATACAGCCTTCATCAAACTGGAAAGAATAAGGCAAAAAGACAGGAAGAACGGAAGGGTTGGAAGAGGAGAACGGAAGGGCTGGAAGAGGAGAATGGAAGGGCAGTGACAGAAGGATCCCATCTTCAATGGTGGAAGGCGAGCAACAATAACTGTCCCACAGAAACAGTGGCATCCAGTAACTAGAAAATACTGAAAGACAAGAATAAAATAGTACGAGATAGATAGAGAAAGAGAGAGGGAGGAAGGAGGTGGAAGGCTCTTGGAGTAATGCCTGCAAAATATAGAGGGAAAGGCGGCATCATCAGGAAGACAATGAGGGTTAAGATTGATGTTAGTAACATTGTGAGTCACAGATGTGAAGGATAGAAGAGAGATAAAGAGCGTTTACAGAGGACCAGCCTAGAGCATAGCTCTTGTCTCTAACAACAGCAGTTGTTAGTGTCAACAATGGGGAACACTTCTCTTCTTTGAGTCTATTGAAGATGGAACGGTAAGTACAACTCAGTGAGCACTTCTCCGTGAGTACAACTCTATGAGTACATCTCCACGAGTACAATTCTGTGAGTACACACACATCCCACTACTCTCTAAACACATTTAGCTTATCCACCTTACATTCCAACCCTAGACAATAACAAAATAAAAATACCTGATAAACATTTGATGCCAAAACAAACAAGCCGGACAAATTAACTCTGTAAAAACAATATAATCAATTGTATGACTATTACTTAAGCGGATTCAACAAAGCTGTACTATAACAAATGTAGAATGAGAGAGTGACTCGTGCGTGCTGATAACTGAACAGTTGATACCAGGTAGACTGACCAGGTGATACCAGGTAGACTGACCAGGTGATACCAGGTAGACTGACCAGGTGATACCAGGTAGACTGAACAGTTGATACCAGGTAGACTGAACAGTTGATACCAGGTAGACTGACCAGGTGATACCAGGTAGACTGAACAGTTGATACCTAGTAGACTGAACAGATACCAAGTAGAGAGAGTGGTTGAAGTCCCCGGGTGGTCAGTCAAAGAAGATTCCTTCTTAAATCTTCTGTCTTCTTTAAGTAAAACACATTTCACCCACAGTGATTCTTCGTCTCTCACACTCTTGCTGTATCCACCTACACAGGACTCAAGCCTGAGGCCTGCACAGCTCTCAAGGCTCCTACAAACAACCCAAAACTCCCCCCAAAAAAAAGAACTCCAGACCCCTACAAAGGATCCAAGACTCCTATAATGGACTCCATACTCCCTCAAAAGACTTAAAACTCCTGTAAAAGGACTCAAGACTCCCACAAAGACCCAAGACTTCTACAAAGAACCCAAGATTCCTACAAAGGACCCAATATTCCTACAAAGGACCCAAGATTCCTACAAAGGACCCATGAGTCCTACAAAGGACCCAAGATTCCTACAAAGGACCCAAGACTCCAACAGAGGACCCAATACTCCTACAAAGGACCCAAGACTCCTATAAAGGACCTACGACTCCTACAAAGGACTCCATCTACCTGGAGTCTACCTGGAGAGAATTCCAGGGGTCAACGCCCCCGCGGCCCGGTCCGTGACCAGGCCTCTTGTTGGACCAGAGCCTGATCAACCAGGCTGTTACTGCTGGCCGCACGCAGTCCAACGTACGAACCATTAATACAATTATTCGGCAGAGTTGAACGAAAAATAATTATATTAGTAGATGAACGAAACAATACGAAATCATTTATACCCACAAATTAACATTCGTTTGAAATACGTTCATATAACATTTAATAAAATAAATTCCCTGATAAAGACAGGTATAAAGAGAGTTATATTCTTTACTTTCATCCTTCTCTTGGCCTTATTTTTCTACTGAAATATGTTCTTGTTTTATTTAAAATTTCCACAATAACAATAATAATAATAATAATAATAATAATAATAATTATAATAATCTTTATTACTACAAGTAAATGATACAACTTATACATACCATAGCTGACATCAGTGACATACTATACAGAAAGCCCCTGGTTATGCAGAGCATTTCGGGTAATTTAGATTAATTTCGTCCCCAGGATGCGACCCACACTTGCCGGTTACCACCCAGGTACCTACTTACTACTAGGTGAACATGGAAACACGCCCCAATGTTTCCACCCGTACCGAGGATTGAACCACGAACCTCAGTGTGTGAGCTGAGTGCGCTACCAACCGAGCTACAGCATAATCATCATGTAGTTTCTTGTGGTTCACTGCAAGACTTTGTTTACATCATCTCGGAGGTTTGTTGTGTCTACGATGGCTGCCACTCTTGTAGACATTCCAGTATTGTTTGTGAAGGATGTTGTACCATGAGTGGTATTATTATTATTATTATTATTATTATTATTATTATTATTATTACTGTACAATGTAAGTCACGAAATCGTTATAACACGATTTCAAACAAACCAGGGAACGGGTGGGGGTTTAACCCAGGGCAAGTGAATTGTGAAACTCCAGGTCAATGCGTAAACCACTGGGCCACCTGGCTACAATAAGATTCATTTGTAGTCACAGTGGTGGGCCATGCTAACCTCCCTATGGTGTATAGATATATAAATAGTTGGATGAATCTTATTGTAGCCAACTGGTCTAGAGGTTTACGCAGTGACCTAGAGTTTTACTACTCACTCCCCATGGGTTCAATTATTATTATAATCAAAAGAAGCGCTAAACCACAAGGGTACCCCATGGGTTCAAACCTCACCCGCTCCCTGGTTTGCACCGTAGCGTTCTCTTGAGTTAACTGATCGTATTCTCCGTCTGATTTATTACAAAAGTTCAAGATCCATCTCCCCACATTTTACACTTTTTCCTCTTCAAGCATTTTCTTGTATTATTATGCCATGAAGACAATTGTAAGATGGTGAAGTTTGTGTGTAAGTTTCTGCCAGTGTTGAGGCACCAGCGACCTTGTTACCGACGGTGGTGATGCTGGGTACTGTCATCAATATAACACTTCCTAGGTGATGCTGGGTACTGTCATCAATATAACACTTCCTAGGTGATGTTGGGTACTGTCATCAATATAACACTTCCTAGGTGATGCTGGGTACTGTCATCAATATAACACTTCCTAGGTGATGCTGGGTACTGTCATCAATATAACACTTCCTAGGTGGTGCTGGGTACTGTCATCAATATAACACTTCCTAGGTGATGCTGGGTACTGTCATCAATATAACACTTCCTAGGTGATGTTGGGTACTGTCATCAATATAACACTTCCTAGGTGATGCTGGGTACTGTCATCAATATATCACTTCCTAGGTGATGCTGGGTACTGTCATCAATATAACACTTCCTAGGTGATGCTGGGTACTGTCATCAATATAACACTTCCTAGGTGATGCTGGGTACTGTCATCAATATAACACTTCCTAGGTGATGCTGGGTACTGTCATCAATATAACACTTCCTAGGTGATGCTGGGTACTGTCATCAATATAACACTTCCTAGGTGATGCTGGGTACTGTCATCAATATAACACTTCCTAGGTGATGCTGGGTACTGTCATCAATATAACACTTCCTAGGTGATGCTGGGTACTGTCATCAATATAACACTTCCTAGGTGATGTTGGGTACTGTCATCAATATAACACTTTTCAGGTGATGCTGGGTACTGTCATCAATATAACACTTCCTAGGTGATGCTGGGTACTGTCATCAATATAACACTTCCTAGGTGATGCTGGGTACTGTCATCAATATAACACTTCCTAGGTGATGCTGGGTACTGTCATCAATATAACACTTCCTAGGTGATGCTGGGTACTGTCATCAATATAACACTTCCTAGGTGATGCTGGGTACTGTCATCAATATAACACTTCCTAGGTGATGTTGGGTACTGTCATCAATATAACACTTTTCAGGTGATGCTGGGTACTGTCATCAATATAACACTTCCTAGGTGATGCTGGGTACTGTCATCAATATAACACTTCCTAGGTGATGCTGGGTACTGTCATCAATATAACACTTCCTAGGTGATGTTGGGTACTGTCATCAATATAACACTTTTCAGGTGATGCTGGGTACTGTCCTCAATATAACACTTCCTAGGTGATGCTGGGTACTGTCATCAATATAACACTTCCTAGGTGATGCTGGGTACTGTCATCAATATAACACTTCCTAGGTGATGTTGGGTACTGTCATCAATATAACACTTTTCAGGTGATGCTGGGTACTGTCATCAATATAACACTTCCTAGGTGATGTTGGGTACTGTCATCAATATAACACTTCCCAGGTGATGTTGGGTACTGTCATCAATATAACACTTCCTAGGTGATGCTGGGTACTGTCATCAATATAACACTTCCTAGGTGATGCTGGGTACTGTCATCAATATAACACTTCCTAGGTGATGTTGGGTACTGTCATCAATATAACACTTCCTAGGTGATGTTGGGTACTGTCATCAATATAACACTTCCCAGGTGATGCTGGGTACTGTCATCAATATAACACTTCCTAGGTGATGTTGGGTACTGTCATCAATATAAAACTTCCCAGGTGATGTTGGGTACTGTCATCAATATAACACTTCCTAGGTGATGCTGGGTACTGTCATCAATATAACACTTCCTAGGTGATGTTGGGTACTGTCATCAATATAACACTTCCTAGGTGATGTTGGGTACTGTCATCAATATAACACTTCCTAGGTGATGTTGGGTACTGTCATCAATATAACACTTCCTAGGTGATGCTGGGTACTGTCATCAATATAACACTTCCCAGGTGATGCTGGGTACTGTCATCAATATAACACTTCCTAGATGATGTTGGGTACTGTCATCAATATAACACTTCCTAGATGATGTTGGGTACTGTCATCAATATAACACTCCCTAGATGATGTTGGGTACTGTCATCAATATAACACTTTTCAGGTGATGCTGGGTACTGTCATCAATATAACACTCCCTAGATGATGTTGGGTACTGTCATCAATATAACACTTCCTAGATGATGTTGGGTACTGTCATCAATATAACACTCCCTAGATGATGTTGGGTACTGTCATCAATATAACACTCCCTAGATGATGTTGGGTACTGTCATCAATATAACACTCCCCAGGTGATGCTGGGTGCTGATTGTCATCAATATAATATTCAGCCATCAATATAATACCCTTGTCTTCTCTCCCTCCCTTCGCAAGTCCTCTCACCTCAGTCCCTCCATCCCTCCCTCCTCTCAACCCTCATGTCCTTGCCCTCCCTACTCTCCCTGTCCCTCACTTCAGAAGACCTCCTCCCTCCCTGAAGCGGGCCATGAGACCACTCACTACGATGTACTGTCATACCTGTCAACATGAAGAGGGTATCTGTCATCAACTCCAGCTCTCTCTCTCTCTCTCTCCATTCCTTACCTTCTCCCTCTGCTTGCAGAGGACCACAAGACCACTCACCTGAAGCACCCTCACAGTTGCCGATATGACTGATGGAACCTGTGTCCAACACACACACACACACACACACAAACACACACACGGAGCCAGGAGCTATGACTCGACCCCTGCAACCACAACTAGGTGAGTACACACACATACACACACACACACACAAACACACACACACACACACACCGGGGCCAGGAGCTATGACTCGACCCCTGCAACCACAACTAGGTGAGTACACACACATGCACACACACACACTAGCGAACAGGCGGGGCCAGGAACTGTGATTCGACCCCTGCAACCACATATAGTTAAGTACACAATATTAATACATACGCTTCATGACAGTATAAAAACACAAGTTCCTAGTCAGTCAGAAGACACATGTTGCAAAAGAAGCTTCACAAAGGTCTACACACAGGTAAAATATCCATATAAAAGTTTGTTGTAAAGCTTTTATCTTCACTTGAGCACTGTTTGTAGAGCGTGTTCTCTAATTAGAGCAGCCAGGCTCACACGCACGCATGCTTGAAATTAAAAAAAAATAATATCTGTTAATTTCGGTTAGGTTAGGATAACGCATGTTAACCTATTTTAACCCGACAATAACAAAATTTAAAAACAAAAACAAAGGGTGCATTATCTGAGACATGACAACAACTGGAGGATCCACGCGCATTCTGTTCCCGTTTGTCTCTATATTTCTCCTTTCCTGTATGAGTGGTGTCGTCCCTGGCTACAGTTACTCAAGCCGGGTCACCACATGGAGAATACCCGGGTCAGGACCCGTCCTGGCAAACCTACATGAAGATGCTTCAACACGGGTATCTGCGTCCACAGTGCTCCAATTGATAGATTCATGGTGGTAATAACCTCGTAGCTGAAACACCTAGAGCAAGAACGCAGAAGAAGGGTGGCGGCATCATACGTTATTTGGATTCAGTTCGTGTGGATGTTCTTTAGACAGCGTCCATAAGGTAAAAAATGAGAGTAATAAGAGGGAGGGCAAGACGATAGGGAATCATAGAGCTGAGCAATACCTTAACTGCACAGTGTTGGAAGCCTCAGGCAGCTACACGCACTCTTCACAATTCAACACAAATTACACAGTGTTTACTCGACCCGGGATACCTTCAAATTTACATTCACAGAACAAGACTCTTCATCTTCCTTCCCCTTGCTCCTTGCTCTCTTTCTCTCTCTCTCTCTCTCTCTCTCTCTCTCTCTCTCTCTCTCTCTCTCTCTCTCTGCCCCTGCTCTTGTTTCTGTTGCTACCACTGTTCTTGTTGCTGCTGCTACCACTGTTCTTGTAGCTGCTGCTACCACTGTTCTTGTTGCTGCTGCTACCACTGTTCTTGTTGCTGCTGCTACCACTGTTCTTGTTGCTGCTGCTACCACTGTTCTTGTTGCTGCTGCTACCACTGTTCTTGTTGCTGCTGCTACCACTGTTCTTGTTGCTGCTGCTACCATTGTTCTTGTTGCTGCTGCTACCACTGTTCTTGTTGCTGCTGCTACCACTGTTCTTGTTGCTGCTGCTACCACTGTTCTTGTTGCTGCTGCTACCACTGTTCTTGTTGCTGCTGCTACCACTGTTCTTGTTGCTGCTGCTACCACTGTTCTTGTTGCTGCTGCTACCACTGTTCTTGTTGCTGCTGCTTCCACTGTTCTTGTTGCTGCTGCTACCACTGTTCTTGTTGCTGCTGTTACACTGTTCTTGTCCATGAAGTTGCCCCTGTCACTGAGGCACACAGCTAAGCATTACCCCTGGCAGGGGTGGCAGGGGCACCACACTGGCCTTGTGGCTCCCTGGACACCTTGTAATTACCATCACCCGCCTCTGCTCGCCCTATCACCCCAACTCAAGACTTTTTCTGGGGGGGGGGGGGTCATCTTCTCATGGCTTGTTCCTAACATTCTTGTGTCTGTGTGTACTCATCAAGCTGTACTCACCTAGTTGTACTCACCATGTACTCATCTAGTTGTACTCATCACGTACTCACCTAGTTGTAGGTAGGTAGTTTTGATATATAAAGAGCGATTTGCACGTCCCGTACTGCCGAACATTTAGCAATCTTGGCAATAAAAATATAACATCACACACACACACACACACATTGGGGCCAGGAGCTATGACTCGACCCCTGCAACCACAACTAGGTGAGTACATACACACACGTTAAAAAACAAGATAAAATTAAGATAATAAAAACTATTTGAACGAATAAACAACATAAATAAATAATAGTATATTTAAAATAACCAGCAGCAGTGAAAAAATCCATTAATTTATTAATGTTAAAAGATGCTCCTAAAAGTTCTCAGAGGTCCCTACAGACACCCTGGCAATTATAAAAACCACGACAAAAGCGGAAAGGTCTAGGTTGTGGGCGGGACGGGTGCATGAGAACCTACAATGTGTTACATGTTTGTGCCCATGCTTAATCAACATGTCAGTGGTACAATAAGTGTGTAGTATAAATATATATATATATATATATATGATATATATATATATATATATATATATATATATATATATATATATATATATATATATATATTATATATTATACATGTAAATACCTTATAAGTACCATCCCTTGTCTATCACGCTAATGTCACGTGACTACCATTTGAACCGCGGCCGGGTAGGCCATAGGCCGACCAGTCTGTCAGATTCGTGATCAGGCAATGGACAATAAGTGTATCAGCAGTTAGGCTCCGTCTTACTCATCAATATAAGTATAACAGCCATCTGGCCGGTATTATTTGCTACCTCAATTTTCACTCCGAACTCCTACGACAGAGTTATGTCA
Organism: Cherax destructor; assembly: GCA_009830355.1. Lineage (NCBI taxonomy): Eukaryota > Metazoa > Arthropoda > Malacostraca > Decapoda > Parastacidae > Cherax > Cherax destructor. The sequence continues at coordinate 92,890 of WNWK01002304.1, forward strand.
AGGTGATGATTCCTGTTAAAGGAGCAGCAGTACCACACACAACCAGGTCCTGGTGAACTTTCTGTAACTAACTTCTCGTGTGCAGGACTCACCAGGGTCGCCACTTATCAAGGACATACTTACGTGGCCCACGATGCCAGTGTGAGGCACAGGTCTGCTATAGAACAAGCTCGTTACAGTAACCTTCGCCTCGGCTTCTCTCATTTATACCTTCCTGTTTATTAATAATCGCGAAAAAGCGATACAAGTTGTAAAATAACTGCAGAGGGAGTTGAATGATAGCTCTAGGCCTTTCATGTTGCAATCACAAAGGCCTAGAGCTATCATTCAACTCCCCCCTGTAGTTGTTTTCCATCCTCCTATTTGTATCCACTTAAGTGTTGAGAAAATCTATTCTTAGCTACGTGACTGGGTATTGTGAAGCTTAGCCTGGTGGCCCCTAGCATACCTAATGTGTGTAATAAATCAGTGTTTACCACTCATCTCTCGATGGTATTTCAACTTCTGACCATCCTGAAGCTGAAGAAATGTTAGAGCATCGCTGTGACGCAGTTACCCCTTTATCTTACAATATTGCCCTTGTGCGCCTGTTTCCCGCATCTTCAACTGTCATATCCCATCCACCCTACTAAGAACTCTCAGATTTTTGTGCGTAGTTATCGTTCTTGGTACGTACTTCTGTTCTCTATAATGAGACAGGTTTGTCTTAGTCTCCCCTCCTTAGCAACGGGACTATTCTCGTTGCGAATCTTTACACTGTCTTCATTATCATGTGTGGGCTCCACGGTGGCGCTGCGTCCTCATGATACCTGCCTCACGTCTCTCATATTAACTATCCTGAAAAAAACTTTTTCTTGAGAGTTAATCTAAGTCTCCCTTAACACTCTCAAAGTTACTTTGTTGATGTGTGTGTCTGACATGATATGCCCGCACCTCTCAACCCCCCTCCAGCACCTCTCAACCCACCCCCCGCATCTCTCAACCCCCCTCCCGCACTCTCAACCCCTCCCGCACTCTCAACCCCCTCCAGCACCTCTCAACCCCCTCCAGCACCTCTCAACCCACCCCCGCACCTCAACCCCTCCCGCACTTCTCAACCCCCTCCGCACCTTCAACCCCCTCCGCACCTCTCAACCCTCCTCCGCACCTCTCAACCCCCTCCCGCACCTCTCAACCCCCTCCCGCACCTCTCAACCCCTCCAGCACTTCTCAATCCACCTCCGCACTTCTCAACCCACCTCCCGCACTTCTCAACCCACCTCCGCACCTTCAACCCACCTCCGCACCTCTCAACCCACCTCCGGCACCTCAACCCCCTCCGCACCTCTCAACCCCCTCCCGCACCTTCAACCCCCTCCAGCACTTCTCAATCCACCTCCCGCACTTCTCAACCCACCTCCCGCACGTCTCAACCCACCTCCCGCACTTCTCAACCCACCTCCCGCACTTCTCAACCCACCTCCCGCACTTCTCAACCCACCTCCCGCACTTCTCAACCCACCTCCCGCACTTTCAACCCACCTCCCGCACTCTCAACCCACCTCCCGCACTTTCAACCCCCTCCCGCACTCTCAACCCACCTCCCGCACTTCTCAACCCACCTCCCGCACTTCTCAACCCACCTCCCGCACTTCTCAACCCACCTCCCGCACTTCTCAACCCCCCTCCCGCACTTCTCAACCCACCTCCCGCACCTTTTAAGCCACCTCCCGCATCTTTCAAGCCAGGTGAGGCATGCAGAGCTGCACCTTCCCCTGACTTCACCTGCCGCTCGTATATACCAATTACCAGCGCACCTTGCCCGTGCTCTGAGTAAACTACCACAGCCGCCTACACTAGTTTACAGTAGAGAGAAGGCAGGACGGAAGGAAGGACGGAAGGCAGGACGGAAGGAAGGACGGAAGGAAGGACGGAAGGAAGGACGGAAGGCAGGACGGAAGGAAGGACGGAAGGCAGGACGGAAGGCAGGACGGAAGGAAGGACGGAAGGAGACGGAAGGCAGGACGGAAGGAAGGACGGAAGGCAGGACGGAAGGAAGGACGGAAGGAGGACAGGAAGGCAGGAGGAAGGAAGGACGGAAGAGCAGGACGGAAGGACAGGACGGAAGGAGGAGGAAGGCAGGACGGAAGCAGACAGAACAGGACGGAAGGCAGGACGGAAGGCAGGACGGAAGGAGGACGGAAGGAGGACAGGAAGGACGAGGCAGACGGAAGGAGACGGAAGAGACGGAAGGCAGGACGGAAGGCAGGACGGAAGGCAGGACGGAAGGCAGGACGGAAGGCAGGACGGAAGGCAGGACGGAAGGCAGGACGGAAGGCAGGACGGAAGGCAGACGGAAGAGCAGGACGGAAGGGGAGGACAGGAAAGGCAGGACGGAAGGCAGGACGGAAGGCAGGACGGAAGGCAGGACGGAAGGCAGGACGGAAGGCAGGACGGAAGGAAGGACGGAAGGCAGGACGGAAGGCAGGACGGAAGGCAGGACGGAAGGCAGGACGGAAGGCAGGACGGAAGGAAAGGGCGAAGGCAGGACGGAAGGAAGGACGGAAGGAGACGGAAGGCAGGACGGAAGGCAGGACGGAAGGCAGGACGGAAGGCAGGACGGAAGGCAGGACGGAAGGCAGGACGGAAGGAAGGACGGAAGGCAGGACGGAAGGCAGGACGGAAGGCAAGGACGGAAGGCAGGACGGAAGGAGGACGGAAGGAGGACGGAAGGCAGGACGGAAGGCAGGACGGAAGGCAGGACGGAAGGCAGGACGGAAGGCAGGACGGAAGGCAGGACGGAAGGCAGGACGGAAGGCAGGACGAAGCAAGGCAGACGAGGCAGGACGGAAGGCAGGACGGAAGGCAGGACGTGAGGCAGGACGGAAGGAAGGACGGAAGGAAAGGACGAAGGCAGACGAAGAGGACGGAAGGCTGCAGGACGGAAGGCAGGACGGAAGGCAAGGACGGAGGCAGGACCGAAGAAGGCCCGGACGGAAGGAAAAGGACGCAAGGCAGCGGAAAGGGAGAGACGGAAGAAGAGAAAGAGGAGGAGGAAGGCAGGACGGAAGGGCAACAGAAAGGAAGTACGAGTGAAGGAGGACAGGAAGGCAAGAGAGCGGAAGGAGGAGTGAAGGCAGGACAAGCGAGAAGGTGACGGAAGAAGAGATAGAAGAAGGGAAAGAAGGAAGGAACGGATGAGTGAAGGAGACAAGCAAAGTAAGGTGACAGGAGGACAAAAGAAGGGAAGAAAGCAGGAAGGAAAAAATTAAGGAAGAAAAGCAGAAAGTGCAAGAGAATGAAGGAGTAAAAAAGGAGTAAAAGGAAGGTAAAGAAGAGGCACAGGAGTAAAGAGGAAGAAAGCACAGGGGGAAGGAAACAGAATGAAGGGAAGGCAGTAAAGAAGGAAGAAAAGAAGGCAGTAAAGAAGGAAGGAAAGAAGGCAGTAAAGAAGGAAGGAAAGAAGGCAGTAAAGAAGGAAGGCAGTAAAGAAGGAAGAAAGGAAGGTAGTAAAGAAGGCAGTAAAGAAGGAAGGCAGGAAGGCAGTAAAGAAGGAAGAAAGGAAGGCAGTAAAGAAGGAAGAAAGGAAGGTAGTAAAGAAGGAAGGAAAGAAGGCAGAAAGGAAGGCAGGCTATAAGATGATTCAGCGTGCTTCATAATGGCTCATGAACTTCAGAGTCTTAATAAAAGTAAACGAATGGTGATACAGGAGAGTGGTTCCTGAAGCAGCAGCAGGTGCACCACCAGCAGGAGGAGGAGGTGCTCTAGGAGAGGTGCACTAGCAGGAAGTGCACCACCAGCAGGAGGAGGAGGTGCTCTAGGAGGAGGTGCACTAGCAGGAAGTGCACCACCAGCAGGAGGAGGAGGTGCTCTAGGAGTAGGTGCACTAGCAGGAAGTGCACCACCAGCAGGTGCTCTAAAAGGAGGTGCACCAGCAGGAAGTGCACCACCAGCAGGAGACAGTGGTCTAGGAGGTGCACCAGCAGGAAGTGAAGAAAGAAGTGCACCACCAGCAGAAGACGGTGGTCTAGGAGGTGCACCAGCAGCAGATGAATCAGCAGGAGGAGGTGCACTAACAGGAGAAAGAGGTGCTCTAGGTGCACCAGCAGGAGGAGGTGCTTTAGGTGCACCAGCAGGACGAGGAGGTGCTTTAGGTGCACCAGCAGGAGAAGGCGCTCTAGGTGCACCAGCAGGAGGCGGAGGTGCTTTAGGTGCACCAGCAAAGGAACGGGGTGCTCTAGATGTACCGGGAGGTAGAGGAGGTGCACCAGGATTTGGAGGAGGTGCGCCAAGAGGTACACCAGCAAGAGGTGCACCAGGAGGAGGTGCACTAGGAGGTACACCAGCAAGAGGTGCACCAGGAAGTACACCAGCAAGAGGTGCACCAGGAGGTGCACTAGGAGGTACACCAGGAGGTACACCAGCAAGAGGTGCACCAGGAGGTACACCAGAAAGAGGTGCACCAGAAGGTGCACTAGGAGGTACACCAGCAAGAGGTGCATCAGGAGGAGATGCACCAGGAGATGCACCAGGAGGTACACCAGGAGGTACACCAGCAAGAGTGAAGAGTCACCAGCAAAGTACAGAAGTGCACTAGAGGTACACCAGCAAGAGGTGCACCAGGAAGTACACCAGCAAGAGGTGCACCAGGAGGTGCACTAGGAGGTACACCAGCAAGAGGTGCACCAGGAGGAGGTGCACTAGGCGGTACACCAGCAAGAGGTGCACCAGGAGGTACACTAGGAGATACACCAGCAAGAGGTACACCAGGAGGTACACCAGCAAGAGGTGCACCAGGAGGTACACCAGCCATAGGTGCACCAGGTGCACTAGGAGGTACACCAGCAAGAGGTGCACCAGGAGGAGGTGCACTAGGAGGTACCTCAGCAAGAGGTGCACCAGGAGGTACACCAGCAAGAGGTGCACCAGGATGAGGTGCACTAGGAGATACACCACAAGAGGTGCACTAGGAGGTACACCAGCAAGAGGTGCACCAGGAGGTACACCAGGAGGTACACCAGCAAGAGGTGCACCAGGAGGAGGTGCACTAGGAGGTACACCAGCAAGAGATGCACCAGAAGGTGCACTAGGAGGTACACCAGCAAGAGGTACACCAGGAGGTACACCAGCAAGAGGTGCACCGGGAGGAGGTGCACTAGGAGGTACACCAGCAAGAGGTGCACCAGGAGGAGGTGCACTAGGAGGTACACCAGCAAGAGGTGCACCAGGAGGAGGTGCACTAGGAGGTACACCAGCAAGAGGTGCACCAGGAGGAGGTGCACTAGGAGGTACACCAGCAAGAGGTGCACCAGGAGGTACACCAGCAAGAGGTGCACCGGGAGGTACACCAGGAGGTACACCAGCAAGAGGTGCACCAGGAGGTACACCAGGAGGTACACCAGCAAGAGGTGCACCAGGAGGAGGTGCACTAGGAGGTACACCAGCAAGAGGTGCACCAGGAGGAGGTGCACTAGGAGGTACACCAGCAAGAGGTGCACCAGGAGGTGCACTAGGAGATACACCAGCAAGAGGTGCACCAGAAGGTGCACTAGGAGGTACACCAGCAAGAGGTGCACCAGGAGATACACCAGAAAGAGGTGCACCAGGAGGAGAAGGAGGTGCAGGAGGAGGAGAAGGAGGTGCAGGAGGAGGAGAAGGAGGTGCAGGAGGAGAAGGAGGTGCAGGAGGAGGAGAAGGAGGTGCAGGAGGAGAAGGAGGTGCAGGAGGAGGAGAAGGAGGTGCACCAGGAGGAGAAGGAGGTGCAGGAGGAGGAGAAGGAGGTGCACCAGGAGGAGAAGGAGGTGCACCAGGAGGAGAAGGAGGTGCACCAGGAGGAGAAGGAGGTGCACCAGGAGGAGAAGGAGGTGCACCAGGAGGAGAAGGAGGTGCAGGAGGAGAGTGGAAGACAAGATGAATCACCTACACGACTACAAAAAGATGAAAGAAGAAAAGGAAGTAAATAGTGTAACTGAAAGAGGAAGAAAAGTAAAGACGGGGAATGACTTGAAGAAGTGAAAAATAGAAGACAAATTGCCAAGATTATTATTGGCAATAGTAGTAGTAATAGTAAGAGCAGTAGTAGTAGTAGTAATAGTAAAAGCAGTAATAGTAGTAGTAGTAGAAGTAGCAGTAGTAGTAGTAGTAGCAGTAGTAGTAGTAATAGTAAGAGCAGTAGTAGTATTAGAAGTAGTAGTTGTAGTAGTAATATCAATAGAAGTAGTAGCAGTAGTAGTAATAGTAAGAGCAGTAGTAGTAGCAGCAGTAGTAGTAGTAGAAGTAGTAGTAGTAGAAGTAGTAGTAGTAGTACTAGTCGTAGTATTATAGCAGTAGTACTAGCCGTAGTAGTATAGTAGTAGTAGTCGTGGTAGTAGTATAGTAGTAGCAGTAATAGTAGTAGTAGTAGAAATAATAGTAATAGCAGCAGTAGTAGTAATAGCAGTAGTATTGTTTATATATTTTCTCTTACTTCAGTTACTGAAGTAGTGGAAATAATTAACTGACGTATGTGGTATTTGCTAATTAACTCTACCGCGAGGAATTATACGATCCCAGTTATAGACGAGGCCATCAAGACACCTGGGAAATATTATAGTTATAGACGAGGCCATCAAGACATCTGGGAAATATTATAGTTATAGACGAGGCCATCAAGACACCTGGGAAATATTATAATTATACACGAGGCCATCAAGACACCTGGGAAATATTATAGTTATAGACGAGGCCATCAAGACACCTGGGAAATATTATAGTTATAGACGAGGCCATCAAGACATCTGGGAAATATTATAGTTATAGACGAGGCCATCAAGACACCTGGGAAATATTATAGTTATAGACGAGGCCATCAAGACACCTGGGAAATATTATAGTTATAGACGAGGCCATCAAGACATCTGGGAAATATTATAGTTATAGACGAGGCCATCAAGACACCTGGGAAATATTATAGTTATAGACGAGGCCATCAAGACACCTGGGAAATATTATAGTTATAGACGAGGCCATCAAGACATCTGGGAAATATTATAGTTATAGACGAGGCCATCAAGACACCTGGGAAATATTATAGTTATAGACGAGGCCATCAAGACACCTGGGAAATATTATAGTTATAGACGAGGCCATCAAGACACCTGGGAAATATTATAGTTATAGACGAGGCCATCAAGACATCTGGGAAATATTATAGTTATAGACGAGGCCATCAAGACACCTGGGAAATATTATAGTTATAGACGAGGCCATCAAGACACCTGGGAAATATTATAGTTATACACGAGGCCATCAAGACACCTGGGAAATATTATACTTATAGACAAGGCCATCAAGACACCTGGGTTATATTATAGTTATAGACGAGGTCATCAAGACACCTGGTAAATATTATAGTTATAGACGAGACCATCAAGACACTTGGGAAATATTATAGTTATAGACGAGGCCATCAAGACACTAGGAAATATTATAATTATAACAAGGCCATCAAGACACTTGGGAAATATTATACTTGACAAGGCCATCAAGACACCTGGGTACATTTAGTTATAGACAGTCATCAAGACACCTGGGAAATATTATAATTATACACGAGGCCATCAAGACACTTGGGAAATATTATAGTTATAGACGAGGCCATCAAGACACCTGGGAAATATTATAGTTATAGACGAGGCCATCAAGACATCTGGGAAATATTATAGTTATAGACGAGGCCATCAAGACACCTGGGAAATATTATAGTTATAGACGATGCCATCAAGACACCTGGGAATATATAGTTATAGCAGGCCATCAAGACACCTGGGAAATATTATAGTTATACACGAGGCCATCAAGACACCTGGAAATATTAACTTATAGACAAGGCCATCAAGACACCTTAATATTATAGTTATAGACAGGTCATCAAGACACCTGGTAAATATTATAGTTATGACAGACATCAAGACATGGGAAATATTATAATTATAGACGAGGCCATCAAGACACTGGAAATATTAATTATAGAGGCCATCAAGACACTTGGGAAATATTATAGTTATAGACAATGCCATCAAGACACCTGGGTTATATTATAGTTATAGACGAGGTCATCAAGACACCTGGGAAATATTATAGTTATAAACGAGGCCATCAAGACACCTGGGAAATATTATAGTTATAGACAAGGCCATCAAGACACCTGGGTTATATTATAGTTATAGACGAGGTCATCAAGACACCTGGGAAATATAATTATAGACGAGGCCATCAAGACACCTGGGTTATATTATAGTTATAGACGAGGCCATCAAGACACCTGGGTTATATTATAGTTATAGACGAGGCCATCAAGACACCTGGGTTATATTATAGTTATAGACGAGGTCATCAAGACACCTGGGAAATATTATAATTATAGACGAGGCCATCAAGACACCTGGGTTATATTATAGTTATAGACGAGGCCATCAAGACACCTGGGTTATATTATAGTTATAGACGAGGTCATCAAGACACCTGGGAAATATTATAATTATAGACGAGGCCATCAAGACACCTGGGTTATATTATAGTTATAGACGAGGCCATCAAGACACCTGGGTTATATTATAGTTATAGACGAGGCCGTCAAGACACCTGGGTTATATTATACGCTTCTTAAAGCTCAGGAAGTAAAATTTTTGTAAACAAGGAAGAAGAGGAGAAGATAAGCCCCGACAAGTGCAACCCTGGGAAGAAGTAAGTGACACTTTGCTGCAAGTGACACTTTTAAGTTCCAAAAATACCATCATCACCACCACTGCCCCACCTACCACTACCGCACCTACCACCACCACAAGCACCATTCACAATCCCCACCAACAACATATACTACCACCACCACCACAAGCACCATTCACAATCCCCACCAACAACATATACTTCCACCACCACCACAAGCACCATGCACCACCACCACCACCACAAGCACCATGCACCACCACCACCACCACCACAAGCACCACCACCACTACCACAGTTTACAGAGCAAGCAAACATTATTATGATGGTGTAGACAGACTGGCACACCTCATCCGTGTTTACGTCCCAGCCATGGCAATCACAACTCAGCTGAAATGAATATAGATGAGTCAGATATCCTGGGTGTCAAACACACCTCACTCACACCCCAACATGCACTCTAACACACATCGCACTCTTAAGACGCGTGCAACGCAATCACCCTTACAATTCACTCTACCAATAACGCACTTAAATACACTAGCAACGCACTCTGTAGTACCTACAACGATTTCTCAGACATTACAGTGCATACACAAACAAGTAGTGAAAATAACCACATAATGGGAATGAAAGACTGGTAATCAAGAAGTCACATGAATATAGATTATGAGATGGAACCTTGAAAGCATTGCGGAGGTGAAGATAACAAGGAGCAATTACAGAGAATAAGTTATCACCTGAGGATAACATGTGTAATAGTGAGAGACTCGTATGATATATTGGCACACTTAAATTACCCTGCAGATACATGGAGGGTGAAGTGTTGAAAGGAAGGATGACACCATATGTTAGAGCAACATGTGAGAACGCAGTCTCTCTCTCTGCAAGTGTGGGGGACTATGATAACACTGGTCTCCTACATAACAGTAAGGCCACCCACATTTCTCCGATGTTGAAGGCTCTACTGAAGTGACAGATCCATTCAAAGTGTGGCCAGGAATCCTTCCTTCCTCCCTCCTCTCTCTCTCTCTCTCTCTCTCTCTCTCTCTCTCTCTCTCTCTCTCTCTCAGTAGTGTCGTGTCTATATAATTACATGAAGACTTTTAGTATGGGTTATAAAAATAGTCTTGATGAAAGATAGTTGCCAGAAAACAAACAGTATAAGAGTGAGGAACAAGAGTGGGAAGGTCCTCGCTGCTAGATGAACTTAATGATCTGTGATCACAAAACAATACGAGGATTGAGATAAGGAAGATTTCTCTGCACCTAATGAAGACTTGAACAACCTACAGAATAAGTGGCTACCGGAGTTCAACCTAAACAAATTAGAGGAGATAGAGATTACCAAAGACGGAATAAAGCCAGGGAGGTGAGAGCCTACAAGGAAAGAGAAAGATCTGAGTGAACATAACGCTGAACATATTACCAGAGGTGCATATAACCCGCATAACATCGGCAGTATACTTGATGATCGTGAAACTGCCTTTAAACAACCTAACAAAGAAGCTTTCAGTACTGTATTTAACATATGCCAAGTCTGTCATTAGGTTTGCAGCACCAGCATGGAGCCCACGTCTGGTCGCGAAGGGACATAGATGGACACTAAAACACATTGTTACGAAATACTTCTTCACACCCCCGTTTGGTAAATAAATGGCAGGAGACAGATGAGGAAGGGGTAGACGCACTCCATACTTAGTTCGAAGAGTGAATATGCTGGTATTCAAACAGTTTGTACTTACCCACCCAATTATCCGAGTATCTTCTATGTCGTGATCACGTCTCCCTTATTCCTTTTCTCTTTTATCTCATCAACAGTCACACTGGATCCTCTTAAACACAACTGAGAGAGTACACACCTCACATCAACAGTCACACTGGATCCTCTCAAACACAACTGTGAGAGTACACACCTCACATCAACACTCACACACCAGCTCAACTTCCGTCTCGAACGACTAAGAGTTAACACTCATTTGCATAGTACCGCAAATTGATGTTGCCACACCACACTATATAAGACCCACACCACACCACACCTTGCATTGTCACACCACACTATATAAGTCCCCCACCACACCACACCTTGCATTGCCACACCACAGTATATAAGTCCCCCACCACACCACACCTTGCATTGTCACACCACACTATATAAGTCCCCCACCACACCACACCTTGCATTGCCACACCACATTATATAAGGCCACTGCCACACCACACCTTGCGTTGCCACACCACACTATATAAGGCCACTAACACACCACACCTTGCGTTGCCACACCACACTATATAAGGCCACTACCACACCACACCTTGCGTTGCCACACCACACTATATAAGGCCACTACCACACCACACCTTGCATTGCCACACATTATATAAGGCCACTACCACACCACACCTTGCGTTGCCACACCACACTATATAAGGCCACTACCACACCACACCTTGCATTGCCACACATTATATAAGGCCACTGCCACACCACACCTTGCGTTGCCACACATTATATAAGGCCACTGCCACACCACCCCTTGCGTTGCCACACCACACCTTGCGTTGCCACACCACACCTTGCGTTGCCACACATTATATAAGGCCACTACCACACCACACCTTGCATTGCCACACATTATATAAGGCCACTGTCACACCACACCATTATATAAGGCTACACACCACCCTTGCTTGCCACACATTATATAAGGCCACTACCACACCACACCTTGCATTGCCACACATTATATAAGGCCACTACCACACCACACCTTGCATTGCCACACATTATATAAGGCCACTACCACACCACACCTTGCGTTGCCACATATTATATAAGGCCACTACCACACCACACCTTGCGTTGCCACACATTATATAAGGCCACTACCACACCACACCTTGCGTTGCCACACATTATATAAGGCCACTACCACACCACACCTTGCATTGCCACACATTATATAAGGCCACTGCCACATCACACCTTGCGTTGCCACACCACACCTTGCGTTGCTACACTACACCTTGCGTTGCCACACCATGACACTGAACTGGTACTGCAATACTTGGCGAGGAGAAACTTGATCAGAGAGCATCAGTTGTAGTTCTATGACAAGGTTATACATGATGTAAGACAACACTTGGCAACAGTCCTCCCATAGAGACTGACACTAACTAGAAGACCAGGTGATGACCACACGAAGAGACTAAGAGACTGCCCACCTTCTATCAAGGCTGAGGGACTGATTACCTCAAAATTATCTCTCCACCTCTTCGTTGTATCCTGTGTTATAATTGCATGTATTTAAATGAAGAAGTCTGCTCCGCAGGAGAAACGTTTCGACAATAAACGTACCTCAGTGTTAAACAAGCGTGTTACTCATCAACCTGTCAGTGCTATGTATGATTTATAATATTATCTTTCAGCTCTAAATCCATGTTGACTTTGCTTGTGTAAGTCATGCTTTTTTTTATATAAAAAATAATGAAACTTAACATTTTAGCAGCATTTAGTAGCAGTAACATCGTGTGTGATGTTAGTGATACTAATCTGTAATTTTCTGCCATAGTTTTGATGCCTCCATGGCTGGAATTTCAGCCGAATCGAAGCTTCTCCTGCTAATGATAGTTAACATTTCTTCACAAATACTGAATGGGAGGCATCAGAGCCAGGTGCTGCCTGTGTGGCCATCTTGTTTATTGTTTTTCTTGAAATCTGCAGGATCTGTGGTAATGTCAGAAATGAAGAAATTATCTTTGTCTACGGTTGTAATGGTGTTGATTGGTGCGTTGAACACTCATTCATAATGTTCCTTCAGTATTTCGCTCATTTCTTTGCTGTTATCGGTGTATGAATCTTCAAGTCGAGGACAAATAATGGAAAAGGATTCTGCTTATGTGAAAAAGTAATCAGAATATTTTCCTAATTTCCTGAATGAGTTTTTGTTCCGTTTGTGTTTCTTGTGTCTGGTATGAGTAGTTCATGTTCTACATCTGTTCAGTGTTTCTTGTTTCTGTTTAGTGTTTCTTGTGTCTGGTATGAGTAGTTCATGTTCTACATCTGTTCAGTGTTTCTTGTTTCTGTTTAGTGTTTCTTGTTTCTGTTTAGTGTTTCTTGTGTCTGGTAGTAGTCCATGTTCTACATCTGTTCAGTGTTTCTTGTTTCTGTTTAGTGTTTCTTGTGTCTGGTATGAGTACTTAAATTCATGTTTTAGATCTGTTTAGAATTCTATGACAAAGTAATGGAAGTGAGACAGGACAGAGAGGGTTGGGTGGATTGCATTTTCTTAGACGACAAGAAATAATTTGATATTGTAACCCACATGAGACTGGGGCAAAAACTTGAGCAGACAAGAATAACTGGGAACGTACTCTGGTAGATCAAAGAGTACCTTAGGGGAAGGAAGCAAGGAGTGATTGTCTGGGAAGAGACGTTAGAATGGGAAACAATAAAAAGTGGTGTACCACAAGGATTGGTATGAGAACCAGTGTTGTTTCTGGCTTATGTGAATGACATACCAGATGGAACTGAGTCAGATGTGTCTCTGTTCGCTGATGATGGAGAACTAATGAGGAGAATACAAACATATGATGACGGGGAAAAGGTGCGAAAGGATTTGGACAAACTGCAGGGCTGGTCAGAGAAATGGTTGTCTGAATTCAACCCCACCAAATGCAAAGGCTAAGAAGATTGGGGAAGGAACCGGAAGACCGGACACAGAGTATATATATACAAAGGGACAGAGGCTGCAGACCTCATTCAGAGAGGAGTAAGCACAATACCTACCATGCCGCTAAAGGCTCACACCAGGCGAATAACCTCTGCAGCCAATGCTCGTCTAGCAGATCTGAAAGTGGCCTTCAGGAATCTCAAGAAAGAGTCATTCCTGGTGCTTTATATAACATTAGTCAGGCCCATCCCTGAGAACGCAGTATCATTATGGAACCTACATCCAAGGAAGCATGTTAAGAAACTGGAGAAAGTGCAGAAGTAAGCAACGAGATTAGTTCCAGAGCTACGAGGAAAGGCTAAAGGAATTTAATCTAGTGGCCCTGGAAGACAGAACCAGGGAAGACATGATAACGACATACAAAATATTCAGAGGAATTGATAGAGCAGACAGGGACAAGCTGTTTGAGAGACGGGAAAACACGTACTCGGGGACACAGTTCTAAGTTAAAGACACAGATGATTCATAAGGATGTTAGGAAGTATTTCTTAAGTCTCAATGTGGTCGGGAAGTGGAATGACGTCGACAAGTGGTGGAGGAAGACTCCATACATAGTTTTAAGAGGAGGTGCGATAGGGCCCACGAGGCTAATAGAAGAGAGTGAACCTGGCAAGCGGGAAGTTAAGAGGTGGGGTTCAGGAGTTAAGGTTCGACCCCTGCATCAGTAAATAGGTGAGAGCATATAGACGAGTATGCCCATACACACAGACATGTACCCACACACACACACAGGAGCTGTGACTCGACCCATGCAACCACAACTAGGTGAGTACACACATACACACACATACACACACACACAGGAGCTGTGACTCGACCCCTGCAACCACAACTAGGTGAGTACACACGTACACACACACACACACACACACACACACACACACACAGGAGCTGTGACTCGACCCCTGCAACACACACACACACAAATGAACCCCCTTCCCACACACACACAGTGATAAACGGGTGATTACGAGGGGAATAAGGTGAACTCATGTGGTTCTCCGGTTGAAAATGCTATTGCCCTGTTGACGGAAGATAACGGCTCTGTTGGGGCCATAAAGAGAGAAGTGACTGCCTGATGCTGGGTCCCACTGCTCTGGCTCAGTGACTGCTTGATGCTGGGTCCCGCTGCTCTGGCTCAGTGACTGCCTGATGCTGGGTCCCACTGCTCTGGCTCAGTGACTGCTTGATGCTGGGTCCCACTGCTCTGGCTCAGTGACTGCCTGATGCTGGGTCCCACTGCTCTGGCTCAGTGACTGCTTGATGCTGGGTCCCACTGCTCTGGCTCAGTGACTGCCTGATGCTGGGTCCCACTGCTCTGGCTCAGTGACTGCTTGATGCTGGGTCCCACTGCTCTGGCTCAGTGACTGCCTGATGCTGGGTCCCACTGCTCTGGCTCAGTGACTGCTTGATGCTGGGTCCCACTGCTCTGGCTCAGTGACTGCTTGATGCTGGGTCCCACTGCTCTGGCTCAGTGACTGCTTGATGCTGGGTCCCACTGCTCTGGCTCAGTGACTGCTTGATGCTGGGTCCCACTGCTCTGGCTCAGTGACTGCTTGATGCTGGGTCCCACTGCTCTGGCTCAGTGACTGCTTGATGCTGGGTCCCGCTGCTCTGGCTCAGTGACTGCCTGATGCTGGGTCCCACTGCTCTGGCTCAGTGACTGCTTGATGCTGGGTCCCACTGCTCTGGCTCAGTGACTGCCTGATGCTGGGTCCCACTGCTCTGGCTCAGTGACTGCTTGATGCTGGGTCCCACTGCTCTGGCTCAGTGACTGCCTGATGCTGGGTCCCACTGCTCTGGCTCAGTGACTGCTTGATGCTGGGTCCCACTGCTCTGGCTCAGTGACTGCCTGATGCTGGGTCCCACTGCTCTGGCTCAGTGACTGCTTGATGCTGGGTCCCACTGCTCTGGCTCAGTGACTGCCTGATGCTGGGTCCCACTGCTCTGGCTCAGTGACTGCTTGATGCTGGGTCCCACTGCTCTGGCTCAGTGACTGCCTGATGCTGGGTCCCACTGCTCTGGCTCAGTGACTGCTTGATTCTGGGTCCCGCTGCTCTGGCTCAGTGACTGCTTGATGCTGCGTCCCACTGCTCTGGCTCAGTGACTGCTTGATGCTAGGTCCCACTGCTCTGGCTCAGTGACTGCTTGATGCTGGGTCCCGCTGCTCTGGCTCAGTGACTGCTTGATGCTGGGTCCCACTGCTCTGGCTCAGTGACTGCTTGATGCTAGGTCCCACTGCTCTGGCTCAGTGACTGCCTGATGCTGGGTCCCACTGCTCTGGCTCAGTGACTGCCTGATGCTGGGTCACACTGCTCTGGCTCAGTGACTGCTTGATGCTGGGTCCCACTGCTCTTGCTCAGTGACTGCTTGATGCTGGGTCCCGCTGCTCTGGCTCAGAGACTGCCTGATGCTGGGTCACACTGCTCTGGCTCAGTGACTGCTTGATGCTGGGTCACACTGCTCTGGCTCAGTGACTGCCTGATGCTGGGTCCCACTGCTCTGGCTCAGTGACTGCTTGATGCTGGGTCCCACTGCTCTGGCTCAGTGACTGCTTGATGCTGGGTCCCACTGCTCTGGCTCAGTGACTGCTTGATGCTGGGTCCCGCTGCTCTGGCTCAGAGACTGCCTGATGCTGGGTCCCACTGCTCTGGCTCAGTGACTGCTTGATGCTGGGTCCCACTGCTCTGGCTCAGTGACTGCCTGATGCTGGGTCCCACTGCTCTGGCTCAGTGACTGCCTGATGCTGGGTCACACTGCTCTGGCTCAGTGACTGCTTGATGCTGGGTCCCACTGCTCTGGCTCAGTGACTGCTTGATGCTGGGTCACACTGCTCTGGCTCAGTGACTGCCTGATGCTGGGTCCCACTGCTCTGGCTCAGTGACTGCCTGATGCTGGGTCACACTGCTCTGGCTCAGTGACTGCTTGATGCTGGGTCCCACTGCTCTGGCTCAGTGACTGCTTGATGCTGGGTCACACTGCTCTGGCTCAGTGACTGCTTGATGCTGGGTCACACTGCTCTGGCTCAGTGACTGCTTGATGCTGGGTCCCACTGCTCTGGCTCAGTGACTGCTTGATGCTGGGTCACACTGCTCTGGCTCAGTGACTGCCTGATGCTGGGTCCCACTGCTCTGGCTCAGTGACTGCTTGATGCTGCGTCCCACTGCTCTGGCTCAGTGACTGCTTGATGCTGGGTCACACTGCTCTGGCTCAGTGACTGCTTGATGCTGGGTCCCACTGCTCTGGCTCAGTGACTGCTTGATGCTGGGTCACACTGCTCTGGCTCAGTGACTGCTTGATGCTGGGTCCCACTGCTCTGGCTCAGTGACTGCTGATGCTGGGTCCTGCTCTGGCTCAGTGACTGCTTGATGCTGGGTCCCACTGCTCTGGCTCAGTGACCTGATGCTGGGCCCCTGCTCGAGCTGTTGGGTCCCTGCTTGCTAGTCGCTGTCTGGTCCCACTGCCTGTGTGGTCCCCTGTGGTCGCTGCTTGGCGGCGCTGTTGGGTCAACTGCTGGCTGGGTGCTGCTTGCTGGCCTTCTGGTCGCTCTGCTGGGCTGCTTGCTGTCTGCCTGTCGGACTGCCTGTCTGCCTGTCTGTCAGTGACTGCTTGATGCTGGGTCCCTGCTCTGGCTCAGTGACTGCTTGATGCTGGGTCCCCTGTTCTGCTGTCTGCCGCTTGTCCTGTCTGCTGTGCGCTGTGCTGGTCCCTGCTCTGGCTCAGTGACTGCTTGATGCTGGGTCCCTGCTCGGCTCAGTGACTGCTTGATGCTGGTCCCCTTCTGGCTCAGTGCGCTTGATGCTGCCCACTGCTCTGCTCAGTGCTGCCTGATGCTGGGTCCCTTCTGGCTCAGTGACTGCCTGATGCTGGGTCCCCTGCTCTGGCTCAGTGACTGCTTGATGCTGGGTCCCTGCTCTGGCTCAGTGACTGCCTGATGTGGTCCCACTGCTCTGGCTCAGTGACTGCTTGATGCTGGGTCCCACTGCTCTGGCTCAGTGACTGCTTGATGCTGGGTCCACTGCTAGGCTCAGTGACTGCTTGATGCGGGTCCCTGCTCTGCTCGTGACTGGCTGATGCTGGTCCCACTGCTCTGGCTCAGTGACTGCCTGATGCTGGGTCCCACTGCCTGGCTCAGTGACTGCTTGATGCTGGGCCCACTGCTCTGGCTCAGTGACTGCCTGATGCTGCGTCCCCTGCTCTGGCTCAGTGACTGTTGATGCTGGGTCCCTGCTCTGGCTCAGTGACTGCTTGATGCTGGGTCCTCTCTGGCTCAGTGACTGTTTGATGCTGGTCACTGCTCTGGCTCAGTGCTGCCTAGCTTTGTCCTGCCTGGCTATGCTGCTTGATTGTCCCCGCTGGCTCAGTGACTGCCTGATGCTGGGTCCACTGCTCTGGCTCAGTGACTGCTTGATGCTGGGTCCACTGCTCTGGCTCAGTGACTGCTGATGCTGGTCCCTGCTCTGGCTCAGTGACTGCTTGATGCTGGGTCCACTGCTCTGGCTCAGTGATGCTTGATGCTGGGTCCACTGCTCTGGCTCAGTGACTGTTGATGCTGGGTCCCTGCTCTGGCTCAGTGACTGCCTGATGCTGGGTCCACTGCTCTGGCTCAGTGACTGCTTGATGCTGGGTCCCACTGCTCTGGCTCAGTGACTGCTGATGCTGGTCCCACTGCTCTGGCTCAGTGACTGCTTGATGCTGGGTCCCACTGCTCTGGCTCAGTGACTGCTTGATGCTGGGTCCCGCTGCTCTGGCTCAGTGACTGCTGATGCTGGGTCCCCTGCTCTGGCTCAGTGACTGCTGATGCTGGGTCCCCTGCTCTGGCTCAGTGACTGCTTGATGCTGGGTCCCCTGCTCTGGCTCAGTGACTGCTTGATGCTGGGTCCCACTGCTCTGGCTCAGTGACTGCTTGATGCTGGGTCCCACTGCTCTGGCTCAGTGACTGTTGATGCTGGGTCCCTGCTCTGGCTCAGTGACTGCTTGATGCTGGGTCCACTGCTCTGGCTCAGTGACTGCTGATGCTGGGTCCCCTGCTCTGGCTCAGGACTGCTGATGCTGGGTCCCCTGCTCTGGCTCAGTGACTGCCTGATGCTGGGTCCCACTGCTCTGGCTCAGTGACTGCCTGATGCTGGGTCCACTGCTCTGGCTCAGTGACTGCTGATGCTGGGTCCCTGCTCTGGCTCAGTGACTGCTGATGCTGGTCCCCTGCTCTGCTCAGTGACTGCTTGATGCTGGTCCCTGCTCTGGCTCAGTGACTGCTTGATGCTGGGTCCCACTGCTCTGGCTCAGTGACTGCTTGATGCTGGGTCCCTGCTCTGGCCAGTGACTGCTTGATGCTGGGTCCCACTGCTCTGCTCAGTGACTGCTTGATGCTGGGTCCCTGCTCTGGCTCAGTGACTGCTGATGCTGGGTCCCACTGCTCTGGCTCAGTGACTGCCTGATGCTGGGTCCCACTGCTCTGGCTCAGTGACTGCCTGATGCTGGGTCCACTGCTCTGGCTCAGTGACTGCCTGATGCTGGGTCCCCTGCTCTGGCTCAGTGACTGCTTGATGCTGGGTCCCACTGCTCTGGCTCAGTGACTGCTGATGCTGGGTCCCCTGCTCTGGCTCAGTGACTGCTTGATGCTGGGTCCCACTGCTCTGGCTCAGTGACTGCTTGATGCTGGGTCCCACTGCTCTGGCTCAGTGACTGCCTGATGCTGGGTCCCGCTGCTCTGGCTCAGTGACTGCTTGATGCTACATCCCACTGCTCTGGCTCAGTGACTGCTTGATGCTGGGTCCCACTGCTGTGGCTCAGTGACTGCTTGATGCTGGGTCCCACTGCTCTGGCTCAGTGACTGCCTGATGCTGGGTCCCACTGCTCTGGCTCAGTGACTGCCTGATGCTGGGGCCCACTGCTCTGGCTCAGTGACTGCCTGATGCTGGGTCCCACTGCTCTGGCTCAGTGACTGCTTGATGCTGGGTCCCGCTGCTCTGGCTCAGTGACTGCTTGATGCTGGGTCACACTGCTCTGGCTCAGTGACTGCTTGATGCTACGTCCCACTGCTCTGGCTCAGTGACTGCTTGATGCTGGGTCCCACTGCTGTGGCTCAGTGACTGCTTGATGCTGGGTCCCACTGCTCTGGCTCAGTGACTGCCTGATGCTGGGTCCCACTGCTCTGGCTCAGTGACTGCCTGATGCTGGGGCCCACTGCTCTGGCTCAGTGAATGGTTGATGCTGGGTTCCGCTGCTCTGGCTCAGTGACTGCTTGATGCTGGGTCCCACTGCTCTGGCTCAGTGACTGCTTGATGCTGGGTCCCACTGCTCTGGCTCAGTGACTGCTTGATGCTGGGTCCCACTGCTCTGGCTCAGTGACTGCTTGATGCTGGGTCCCACTGCTCTGGCTCAGTGACTGCCTGATGCTGGGTCCCACTGCTCTGGCTCAGTGACAGCCTGATGCTGGGTCCCACTGCTCTGGCTCAGTGACTGCTTGATGTTGGGTCCCGCTGCTCTGGCTCAGTGACTGCTTGATGCTGTGTCCACTGCTCTGGCTCAGTGACTGTCTGATGCTGGGTCCCACTGCTCTGGCTCAGTGACTGCCTGATGCTGGGTCCCACTGCTCTGGCTCAGTGACTGCCTGATGCTGCGTCCCACTGCTCTGGCTCAGTGACTGCTTGATGCTGGGTCCCACTGCTCTGGCTCAGTGACTGCCTGATGCTGGGTCCCACTGCTCTGGCTCAGTGACTGCCTGATGCTGGGTCCCGCTGCTCTGGCTCAGTGACTGCCTGATGCTGGGTCCCACTGCTCTGGCTCAGTGACTGCTTGATGCTGGGTCCCACTGCTCTGGCTCAGTGACTGCCTGATGCTGCGTCCCACTGCTCTGGCTCAGTGACTGCTTGATGCTGGGTCCCACTGTTCTGGCTCAGTGACTGCTTGATGCTGGGTCCCACTGCTCTGGCTCAGTGACTGCATGATGCTGGTCCCACTGCTCTGGCTCAGTGACTGCCTGATGCTGCGTCCCACTGCTCTGGCTCAGTGACTGCCTGATGCTGGGTCCCACTGCTCTGGCTCAGTGACTGCTTGATGCTGGGTCCCACTGCTCTGGCTCAGTGACTGCTTGATGCTGGGTCCCACTGCTCTGGCTCAGTGACTGCTTGATGCTGGGTCCCGCTGCTCTGGCTCAGTGACTGCTTGATGCTGGGTCCCACTGCTCTGGCTCAGTGACTGCCTGATGCTGCGTCCCACTGCTCTGGCTCAGTGACTGCTTGATGCTGGGTCCCACTGCTCTGGCTCAGTGACTGCCTGATGCTGCGTCCCACTGCTCTGGCTCAGTGACTGCTTGATGCTGGGTCCCACTGCTCTGGCTCAGTGACTGCTTGATGCTGGGTCCCACTGCTCTGGCTCAGTGACTGCCTGATGCTGGGTCCCACTGCTCTGGCTCAGTGACTGCTTGATGCTGGGTCCACTGCTCTGGCTCAGTGACTGCTTGATGCTGGGTCCCACTGCTCTGGCTCAGTGACTGCCTGATGCTGGGTCCACTGCTCTGGCTCAGTGACTGCTTGATGCTGGTCCCACTGCTCTGGCTCAGTGACTGCTTGATGCTGGGTCCCACTGCTCTGGCTCAGTGACTGCTTGATGCTGGGTCCCACTGCTCTGGCTCAGTGACTGCCTGATGCTGGGTCCCACTGCTCTGGCTCAGTGACTGCCTGATGCTGCGTCCCACTGCTCTGGCTCAGTGACTGCTTGATGCTGCGTCCCACTGCTCTGGCTCAGTGACTGCTTGATGCTGGGTCCCACTGCTCTGGCTCAGTGACTGATGCTGGGTCCCACTGCTCTGGCTCAGTGACTGCCTGATGCTGGGTCCCACTGCTCTGGCTCAGTGACTGCCTGATGCTGCGTCCCACTGCTCTGGCTCAGTGACTGCTTGATGCTGGGTCCCTGCTCTGGCTCAGTGACTGCTTGATGCTGGGTCCACTGCTCTGGCTAGTGACTGCTTGATGCTGGGTCCCACTGCTCTGGCTCAGTGACTGCTGATGCTGCGTCCCACTGCTCTGGCTCAGTGACTGCTTGATGCTGGTCCCACTGCTCTGGCTCAGTGACTGCTTGATGCTGGGTCCCACTGCTCTGGCTCAGTGACTGCTTGATGCTGGGTCCCACTGCTCTGGCTTAGTGACTGCTTGATGCTGGGTCCCACTGCTCTGGCTCAGTGACTGGATGCTGGTCCACTGCCTGCTAGTGACTGCTGTTGGGTCCCACTGCTCTGGCTCAGTGACTGCTTGATGCTGTCCCACTGCTCTGGCTCAGTGACTGCTGATGCTGGGTCCCACTGTCTCTGCTCAGTGACTGTTTTGATGCTGGGTCCCAGTTCTGGCTAATTCATTTGTAACTGCCTATGATGTTGTGGTCCAACAGCAATGTCTGACGCTTCCTAGTGACTGCTAGATGCTTGGGTCCCGCTGCTCTGGTGTGTGATGCTGTGCTGGGTCCTACTGCTCTGGCTCAGTGACTGTTGATGCTGGGTCCCACTGCTCTGGCTCAATGACTGCTTGATGCTGGGTCCCGCTGCTCTGGCTCAGTGACTGCCTGATGCTGGGTCCCACTGCTCTGGCTCAGTGACTGTGATGCTGCGTCCCACTGCTCTGGCTCAGTGACTGCTTGATGGTGGGTCCCACTGCTCTGGCTCAGTGACTGTCTGATGCTGGGTCCCACTGCTCTGGCTCAGTGACTGCCTGATGCTGGGTCCCACTGCTCTGGCTCAGTGACTGCCTGATGCTGGGTCCCACTGCTCTGGCTCAGTGACTGCTTGATGCTGGGTCCCACTGCTCTGGCTCAGTGACTGCTTGATGCTGGGTCCCACTGCTCTGGCTCAGTGACTGCTTATGCTGGGTCCCACTGCTCTGGCTCAGTGACTGCCTGATGCTGGGTCCCACTGCTCTGGCTCAGTGACTGCCTTGATGCTGGGTCCCACTGCTCTCGGCTCAGTGACTGCTTGATGCTGGGTCCCGTGCTCTGGCTCAGTGACTGCTTGATGCTGGGTCCCACTGCTTTTGGCTCAGTGACTGCCTGATGCTTGTCCCACTGCTCTGGCTCAGTGACTGCTTGATGCTGGGTCCCACTGCTCTGGCTCAGTGACTGCTTGATGCTGGGTCCCACTGCTCTGGCTAGTGACTGCTTGATGCTGGGTCCCACTGCTCTGGCTCAGTGACTGCCTGATGCTGCGTCCCACTGCTCTGGCTCAGTGACTGCTTGATGCTGCGTCCCACTGCTCTGGCTCAGTGACTGCTTGATGCTGGGTCCCACTGCTCTGGCTCAGTGACTGCTTGATGCTGGGTCCCACTGCTCTGGCTCAGTGACTGCTTGATGCTGGGTCCCACTGCTCTGGCTCAGTGACTGCTTGATGCTGCGTCCCACTGCTCTGGCTCAGTGACTGCCTGATGCTGGGTCCCACTGCTCTGGCTCAGTGACTGCTTGATGCTGCGTCCCACTGCTCTGGCTCAGTGACTGCCTGATGCTGGGTCCCACTGCTCTGGCTCAGTGACTGACTCAGTGACAAATTTTAATATTTATAGTTTTTGACATTTTTTTTTTTTTTTTTTTTTGTATATTTTGCAAGTTTTGGTAAATATTCATATATTTTTGTAAAAACTTAGAACAGAACATAAATGAAACGAAGATTCGTGAGTCACAACAGACAATGATTGACACAGCTTACCTGTGTACACCTGGAGAGGGTTTCAGGGGTCAACGACCCCCTCGGTGTGTGTGTGTTTGTGTGTACCTGAAAGCTTACCTGTGTTACCTGAAAGCTTACCTGTATGTATGTGTGTTACCTGAAAGCTTACCTGTGTGTTACTTGAAAGCTTATCTGTGTGTGTTACTTGAAAGCTTACATGTGTGTTACTTGAAAGCTTACCTCTGTGTGCGTTACCTGAAAGCTTACCTGTATGTGTTACCTGAAAGCTTACCTGTGTGTGTTACTTGAAAGCTTACCTCTTTGCGTTACCTGAAAGCTTACCTGTGTATGTTACATGAAAGCTTACCTGTGTGTGTTACTTGAAAGCTTACCTCTGTGTGCGTTACCTGAAAGCTTACCTGTATGTGTTACCTGAAAGCTTACCTGTGTGTGTTACTTGAAAGCTTACCTCTTTGCGTTACCTGAAAGCTTATCTGTGTATGTTACATGAAAGCTTACCGTGTGTGTTACTTGAAAGCTTACCTCTGTGTGCGTTACCTGAAAGCTTACCTGTATGTGTTACCTGAAAGCTTACCTGTGTGTGTTACTTGAAAGCTTACCTCTTTGCGTTACCTGAAAGCTTACCTGTGTATGTTACATGAAAGCTTACCTGTGTGTGTTACTTGAAAGCTTACCTCTGTGTGCGTTACCTGAAAGCTTACCTGTGTGTGTTACCTGAAAGCTTACCTCTGTGTGTGTTACCTGAAAGCTTACCTGTGTGTTACCTGAAAGCTTACCTGAGTGTGTTACCTGAAAGCTTACCTGAGTGTGTTACCTGAAAGCTTACCTGGGTGTGTTACCTTAAAGCTTTCCTGTGTGTGTTACCTGAAAGCTTACCTGTGAGTGTTACCTGAAAGCTTACCTGTGTGTGTTACCTGAAAGCTTACCTGAGTGTGTTACTTGAAAGCTTACCTTTGAGTGTTACCTGAAAGCTTACCTGTGTATGTTACCTGAAAGCTTACCTGTGTGTGTTACCAGAAAGCTTACTTGTGTGTGTTACTTGAAAGCTTACCTGTGTGTGTTACGTGAAAGCTTACCTGTGTGTGTTACCTGAAAGCATACCTGTATGTGTTACTTGAAAGCTTACCTGTGTATGTTACTTGAAAGCTTACCTGTGTCTGTTACGTGAAAGCTTACCTGTGTGTGTTACTTGAAAGCTTACCTGTGTGTGTTACTTGAAAGCTTACCTGTGTGTGTTACTTGAAAGCTTACCTGTGTCTGTTACGTGAAAGCTTACCTGTGTGTGTTACTTGAAAGCTTACCTGTGTGTGTTACTTGAAAGCTTACCTGTGTATGTTACCTGAAAGCTTACCTGTGTGTGTTACCTGAAAGTTTACCTGTGTATGTTACCTGAAAGGTTACCTGTGTGTGTTACCTGAAAGCTTACCTGTGTATGTTACCTGAAAGCCTACCTGTATGTGTTACTTGAAAGCTTACTTGTGTGTGTGTTACCTGAAAGCTTACCTGTAGTTCGTCAGCATACCTGTTCATCCCCTTCAGCCACCACGGCAACCTGAGTTTCCCTCAATAACCCCCCCCCCCCCCACACACACAATAAACAACAATTCAACTTTCCACAATAACAACCTAGATTTAACAGAACAAAAAAAACCAGGGCAGGTAGCACGGAAAAACACAGGTGAAACACATTATATTGAAATCCGATTACGCCTTCCCAGAGTTAATTAAATAACAGAGCTCAGTACGGCTCATCTGGGAGGCGCGCTTCGCGGGTAATATTTGATTTGGCGGCAAACATTTCGCGGGAAACTTCTGACTTGGCGCGAACCATTTCGCCGGTAATATTAGACTAGGGCTTATCTATGTTAAGTTATTATTGCAAAACACTATAATTAACACTGTTATTCATGAATAATGAAGATATTATTACTGTTATTATTATTATTATTATTATATTTATTATTATTAATATTATTTATTTCGCTAGGGGTGTGCCGGGCGGACGCCTCACGTTCATAAAACAGAAAAAAAAAATCCTGGCTAAAAATGTCAACATGAGCGAGATGCAGCATCAGCTTCCAATTGTGGAGTGTCCCGGAGGACAGGTGGAGGCAGGATGGAGAGGAATATAGGGAATGAGAAGGTAAGAGAGGATATAACGACGGATAACCCGTAGAGGGAGGATGGCGGGAGAGAGAGACGACCAGTGTAAATACTTCCCACGGTGAAACATGGTGTATTGTTGACAGGGAGAGAGAGACGACCAGTGTAAATACTTCCCACGGTGAAACATGGTGTATTGTTGACAGGGAGAGAGAGACGACCAGTGTAAATACTTCCACGGTGAAACATGGTTATTGTTGACAGGGAGAGAGAGAGACGACCAGTGTAAATACTTCCCACGGTGAAACATGGTGTATTGTTGACAGGGAGAGAGAGAGACGACCAGTGTAAATACTTCCCACGGTGAAACATGGTGTATTGTTGACAGGGAGAGAGAGAGACGACCAGTGTAAATACTTCCCACGGTGAAACATGGTATATTGTTGACAGGGAGAGAGAGAGACGACCAGTATAAATACTTCCCACGGTGAAACATGGTGTATTGTTGACAGGGAGAGAGAGAGACGACCAGTGTAAATACTTCCCACGGTGAAACATGGTGTATTGTTGACAGGGAGAGAGAGAGACGACCAGTGTAAATACTTCCCACGGTGAAACATGGTATATTGTTGACAGGGAGAGAGAGACGACCAGTGTAAATACTTCCCACGGTGAAACATGGTGTATTGTTGACAGGGAGAGAGAGACGACAGTGTAAATACTTCCCACGGTGAAACATGGTGTATTGTTGACAGGGAGAGAGAGAGACGACCAGTGTAAATACTTCCCACGGTGAAACATGGTGTATTGTTGACAGGGAGAGAGAGACGACCAGTGTAAATACTTCCCACGGTGAAACATGGTGTATTGTTGACAGGGAGAGAGAGAGACGACCAGTGTAAATACTTCCCACGGTGAAACTTGGTGTATTGTTGACAGGGAGAGAGAGAGACGACCAGTGTAAATACTTCCCACGGTGAAACATGGTGTATTGTTGACAGGAGAGAGAGAGACGACCAGTGTAAATACTTCCCACGGTGAAACATGGTGTATTGTTGACAGGAGAGAGAGACGACCAGTGTAAATACTTCCCACGGTGAAACATGGTGTATTGTTGACAGGGAGAGAGAGAGACGACCAGTGTAAATACTTCCCACGGTGAAACATGGTGTATTGTTGACAGGGAGAGAGAGAGACGACCAGTGTAAATACTTCCCACGGTGAAACATGGTGTATTGTTGACAGGGAGAGAGAGAGACGACCAGTGTAAATACTTCCCACGGTGAAACATGGTGTATTGTTGACAGGGAGAGAGAGACGACCAGTGTAAATACTTCCCACGGTGAAACATGGTGTATTGTTGACAGGGAGAGAGAGAGACGAACAGTGTAAATACTTCCCACGGTGAAACATGGTGTATTGTTGACAGAGAGAGAGAGACAGGTTGGTGAGCGATGTCTTACTCGGACAACGTTTCGCTCTGTTTAGAAGTTTATCATTGTATTCCGCAGCTCGGTTGGTAGCGCACTCAGCTCACACACTGAGTGCCCGTGGCTCGATCCCCGGTAAGGGTGGAAACATTGGTTGTGTTTCCTTATTAAGACACCTGCTGTCCCTATTCACCTAGCAGTAAGTAGGTACCTGCGGGTGTTAGCCGATTGGTGTGAATCGCATCCTGGGGGACAAGATTAACCCAAGTTGCCAGAAATGCTGTGCATAACCAGGGGCTACTGATGTCAGTTATGGTATGTGTAAGTTGTATCATGCACTTGTAAAAATATTTATTATTATTATTATAAGGCATAAGAGTAACTGTAACCTGTTGCATGACTTGATAAAGTTATTGTTTATATCTGTGTAGAAACTGATCAAGACTATGACTTCATAAAGTACTAAGAGAGCGAAACGCAGAACCAGTAAAAATCTAGTTCCAAAACGTGTACCTGTCTTGGTAATACTTGCCCCACCTCCACTCTGCTTCCTGGACCTTACCGGGACTCGAGTCACAACAGTTACGATCACTAGGAGAGCGCCCTCCGTTTACCCCCCACCGTTGATGTCAGTGTAGAGTTGTGATGAGGAAAAATATACGCGTAGGCGCCCATAGTGTCACGATGTTGACTGGAACCCCAGAGAGAGAGAGAGAGAGAGAGAGAGAGAGAGAGTGTGTGTGTGTGTGTACTCACCTATTTGTGATTGTAGGGGTCGATTCAAAGCTCCTGGACTCGCCTCTTCGCTAGTCGCTACTAGGTCCTCTTTCTCCCTGCAAGAGCATCATCTGTGTGTGTGTGTGTGTGTGTGTGTGTGTGTGTGTGTGTGTGTGTGTGTAATATATATTTTAGCTACAGGAGCAGAGATCGTGGTGTCCCGTCTTATGATATAATTATCGTTTATTTCTCACAGTTGAAGACCACTGTACAATCATTGCACTGATCAACAACTCTGCAAAGACAATTGTTCAATTATCCCTCCTGCTGGAGTTTTCCCTCAGTTTACAAGTGTGGCGGCCTCTTGTTATACCTCTTGCATGGACAAAAAAAAAACTTTACTTTTCCACGAAGTAATCGGGATTTGAAGCAGGTGCCTGGGAGTGCCACAGTCTTGGTCCACCAGGCTGTGCTGGCCGAGGCTTCCCTGTACACACAACCACACATTAACACTCCGCCAATCGTCACAATATTTGGACTTTTCTCCAAGCTGAGACTACCAAGAAGTGAGTGTTATCATAAAGCCAGGTGTCAGACATAGAGCTGCGGCACACAGGGCCGCCCTAACACCACCTTCCTGGAACAACGCCAATTGTCACACTTTTCAACACTCTTTACTAAGTCTCACTTATAATCGCGACCCTCTCACTTAATATTGCAACTATGTGTGTTAAAACTATAGATTTAGATTTTGCCACCGAAATGGCTAGTTTATTGTGCACCTCATATCCCTTCTATTAAGGGTAGCGCAAGGGCATATGGATACACATAATACCTAGGAACTAGCCCCCAAAAGTGTTAACTGGAGTACATCTGGATATATATCTACAGTTCACTTATATGTTACAAGCAAATTTCCTAAATTTGCTTAATATATTTAGAACTATAGATGATGAAACTAAATCTAGAATTATATATATGGCTAGAACTACTGAACACTAGAATTATATCATTGTGGTGCTATATAACGGTAGAACTACATAATACTAGAAACATATAAGATTAAAACTATATACGGTAGAAATATATAAGGGTAGAACTATATAATGGTAAAGCTATATTAGGTTAGAAATATGCTACAATGATTTAAAAAAAGGCAGAGGGAGGTAACTATCAGAAGGTAATGAGTAAAGAGGAAAGTAGGTAAGGAGGAGGAGGTAGGAAAGGGGGTTGAGAGTGAAAAGAAGCAAGGAGAGGAAGGAAAGAGGGGGAAGGGGGGGAAGGGAGGTAAGATAGCCTGGACAGAGGCCCACTCACACTGGACAATAATTTCCCAAAGGGCACTACACGTTTACCGAAGATGGGGAGGGAGACGAACAGGGAAGGATGGACAGCAGGAGAAAAAAATAACTGGGGTGAAGGAGACGTGGAGGAGGAGGAGGAGGACTAGGAGGAAGAGGAAGAAGAGGAGGAGGAGTAAGAGAAAGACGAGTAGTTGGGAAGGACGAAACATTCTCCCACAAAGATTCAACAATAGTCTGCATTTCTGTGGCTACGGCAGCAGACTGCTGGTATAGCAGACAATGTCTGCTGAGTCACTAAGGAGTGGGGGTCCCACTGACACACCTCTCTCTCGTATAGTAACTTTCTAAAAGCTCTTATCTTAACCAGACAACGTGTCCTACAAGCACCACCTGAGTTATTGTTCATTAGGTTATGTCCGAGCTAAACCTGGAGAAAAATTGAGTGTGTGTTGTTGTAGTCTAGGTCAACGTGGATTAATCTATTCTGTTTATAGTAGGTAATAAAGTAATATTTTATATGTTGTTTTCTCCACGCAGGCTGTGTAGTACCTTAGACCGTTGACATATCTAGGCACACTGTGGAGTACCTTAGACCGTTGACATATCTAGACACTGTGGAGTACCTTAGACCGTTGACATATCTAAGAACACTGTGGAGTACCTTAGACCGTTGACATATCTAGGCACACTGTGGAGTACCTTAGACCGTTGACATATCTAGACACTGTGGAGTACCTTAGACCGTTGACATATCTAAGAACACTGTGGAGTACCTTAGACCGTTGACATATCTAGGCACACTGTGGAGTACCTTAGACCGTTGACATATCTAAGAACACTGTGGAGTACCTTAGACCGTTGACATATCTAGGCACACTGTGTAGTACCTTAGACCGTTGACATACCTTCACCTGTCATTCAGTCAATTACCTTCACCTGTCATTCAGTCAATTACCTTCACCTGTCATTCAGTCAATTACCTTCACCTCTCATTCAGTCAATTACCTTCACCTATCATTCAGTCAATTACCTTCACCTGTCATTCAGTCAATTACCTTCACCTCTCATTCAGTCAATTACCTTCACCTCTCATTCAGTCAATTACCTTCACCTATCATTCAGTCAATTACCTTCACCTGTCATTCAGTCAATTACCTTCACCTGTCATTCAGTCAATTACCTTCACCTCTCATTCAGTCAATTACCTTCACCTCTCATTCAGTCAATTACCTTCACCTATCATTCAGTCAATTACCTTCACCTATCATTCAGTCAATTACCTTCACCTGTCATTCAGTCAATTACCTCCACCTATCATTCAGTCAATTACCTTCACCTGTCATTCAGTCAATTACCTTCACCTATCATTCAGTCAATTACCTTCACCTGTCATTCAGTCAATTACCTTCACCTCTCATTCAGTCAATTACCTTCACCTATCATTCAGTCAATTACCTTCACCTGTCATTCAGTCAATTACCTTCACCTGTCATTCAGTCAATTACCTTCACCTGTCATTCAGTCAATTACCTTCACCTGTCATTCAGTCAATTACCTTCACCTGTCATTCAGTCAATTACCTTCACCTGTCATTCAGTCAATTACCTTCACCTGTCATTCAGTCAATTACCTTCACCTGTCATTCAGTCAATTACCTTCACCTGTCATTCAGTCAATTACCTTCACCTGTCATTCAGTCAATTACCTTCACCTGTCATTCAGTCAATTACCTTCACCTGTCATTCAGTCAATTACCTTCACCTGTCATTCAGTCAATTACCTTCACCTGTCATTCAGTCAATTACCTTCACCTGTCATTCAGTCAATTACCTTCACCTGTCATTCAGTCAATTACCTTCACCTGTCATTCAGTCAATTACCTTCACCTATCATTCAGAACAAACTACAAATTTTATTTAATTTCTTCCTCACATTGTTACATACCGCATTTTCCGGCATATAAGACGCACTTTTCTTCCCACAAAAAAAATCTTGGAATATCAGCCTGCGTCTTATATGGTCAAGGTCAGGGTGGAGGGTAGGCTTTGTGTTACACTTTAGCAGTTGTTTACTAACGTTACGTTACAACTGCTTGGTAACAGTCTTATATGCTCGTGCGTCTTATATGCCGGGAAATACGGTATGTGTTCGTCATGTCTACGTCGAGAAGTTCCTATAATCTTGACACACTTTCTGAAACCAGGATGTCGTAAATAGTTCCAAAATGTTATTTTGCACAAGGTAAATAACAGATAAGTGACGTTAAGTCAGACTGTAAGGAAGATTAACCACTAAACACTACAATGTTCAATAATTATTCTCACGAAAACAGTCATAACTTTTCCATTACACACGCAACACCAAACACCAAGTCACTACACAGGTAAACAAGAGTCTTCATAAAAACTGCAAACTTTCTTTCAGTGGAATATATGTGAAAGACAGATAGTCCAAAACGAGACTATTCGCTGAGAACTACTACTTCCTATGAGTCAAGTATAAAAGAGAACTGATAGGAACCTTAACATCTAACATATACGATCAGTAATATACCGACAAAGTTAGGCCAAGCACCTGGATTACTGGGAATACTTGAACTCTCTTGAGTTGTACTCCCTGGAACGTAGGCGAGAGATACATTATAATTTACACCTGTAAAATTCTGGAGGGATTAATCCCAAACCTATAAAATAAAATTATTCCACATGGCAGCAAGAGGCTTGGCAGAGGGTACAAGATACCACCAATGAAAATACAAATCAGTAAGTGTAGGTGGACCAGGACTCTTAAGCTACCATCCTTCATGCGTAAGGGGGATTACGAACAGCCGGTGACTGTCTTCAAGAGGGAATGTGATAAGTTCCCTAAGTCAGTTCCTGATCAGCCGGGCTGTGGTGCATACGTTGGTCTTCGTGCCCCTGGCACCAACAGCATGGTCGATCAGGAAAGTAGCTGGCATACCTGGTCTGCGACAGGGCCGAGGGGGGCGGTGACCCCCTCGTGCGTTACAGCGTGCGTTACAGCCACTTTGTGAACGACTCTAGCAAGCTAGAGTCGTTCACAAAGTGACTGTAACGCACGCTAGAGTCGTTAATTTGAACGCATCTACCTGGACTTCGTGTTCATTTCTGCAACACTGCAAGCTCATGATGTGTTGATTGCAACACGAAAGTCCTAGAGCTATCTTTCAACTCCCCCAGTGGTTGTTTTGCATACTTCAACATGTTAACATCCTCAACCACAACAGACTGGCAACATACATCATTGTTGAAACACACGTTGATATATAACAAAAATATTGAATCAGCTGTCGCTGCAGAGGACCCGAATTTCAACATCTGCCAGACCGTGTAAACCACGAATTTAAGACATAAATAGTGAGATCACTTATTGCTGGATCAGCTGTAGTTCACGTCACCGGCTATATAATCCAGTGCTTTCATCTCTAAGATCAACACCAAAGGTCGACACTAGAGATCAACCCCCCATGGTAGACAAAATATCGACCCCATAGGTCGACAGATGGATCTAGCCAGGCTGAGACGGTGAGAGATGCAGCCACAACCATCATTGTCTCTCTGAAACGGTGAGAGATGCAGCCACGACCATCACTGTCTCTCTGAGATAGTGAGAGTTGCAGCCACGACCATCATTATCTCTCTGAGATAGTGAGAGCTGCAGCCACGACCATCATTATCTCTCAGCCACACCACTTGAAATGCTTCACTGAGCACACCAAACACACTGTGTGGTCCTAACAGTAAGTGGGAGTGAGAGAGAGAGAGAGAGAGAGAGAGAGAGAGAGAGAGTTCCCGTTGTCTCACTACCCATAGTTATTGTTACATCAACTGCTACACGGAAGGCAAATCCACCCATAGTTAGGTTAGGTGAGTCAGAACAGAGGCGGGTGTTAGTCTGAGAGGGTGTTAGTCGACACACGGAGGATCAGTGTTAGTCTGACACAGAGGCGGGTGTTAGTCTGACACAGAGGCGGGTGTTAGTCTGACACAGAGGCGGGTGTTAGTCTGACACAGAGGCGGGTGTTAGTCTGACACAGAGGCGGGTGTTAGTCTGACACAGAGGCGGGTGTTAGTCTGACACAGAGGCGGGTGTTAGTCTGACACAGAGGCGGGTGTTAGTCTGACACAGAGGCGGGTGTTAGTCTGACACAGAGGCGGGTGTTAGTCTGACACAGAGGCGGGTGTTAGTCTGACACAGAGGCGGGTGTTAGTCTGACACAGAGGCGGGTGTTAGTCTGACACAGAGGCGGGTGTTAGTCTGACACAGAGGCGGGTGTTAGTCTGACACAGAGGCGGGTGTTAGTCTGACACAGAGGCGGGTGTTAGTCTGACACAGAGGCGGGTGTTAGTCTGACACAGAGGCGGGTGTTAGTCTGACACAGAGGCGGGTGTTAGTCTGACACAGAGGCGGGTGTTAGTCTGACACAGAGGCGGGTGTTAGTCTGACACAGAGGCGGGTGTTAGTCTGACACAGAGGCGGGTGTTAGTCTGACACAGAGGCGGGTGTTAGTCTGACACAGAGGCGGGTGTTAGTCTGACACAGAGGCGGGTGTTAGTCTGACACAGAGGCGGGTGTTAGTCTGACACAGAGGCGGGTGTTAGTCTGACACAGAGGCGGGTGTTAGTCTGACACAGAGGCGGGTGTTAGTCTGACACAGAGGCGGGTGTTAGTCTGACACAGAGGCGGGTGTTAGTCTGACACAGAGGCGGGTGTTAGTCTGACACAGAGGCGGGTGTTAGTCTGACACAGAGGCGGGTGTTCAGCGTGTAGTCACAGAGGCGGGTGTTAGTCTGACACAGAGGCGGGTGTTAGTCTGACACAGAGGCGGGTGTTAGTCTGACACAGAGGCGGGTGTTAGTCTGACACAGAGGCGGGTGTTAGTCTGACACAGAGGCGGGTGTTAGTCTGACACAGAGGCGGGTGTTAGTCTGACACAGAGGCGGGTGTTAGTCTGACACAGAGGCGGGTGTTAGTCTGACACAGAGGCGGGTGTTAGTCTGACACAGAGGCGGGTGTTAGTCTGACACAGAGGCGGGTGTTAGTCTGACACAGAGGCGGGTGTTAGTCTGACACAGAGGCGGGTGTTAGTCTGACACAGAGGCGGGTGTTAGTCTGACACAGAGGCGGGTGTTAGTCTGACACAGAGGCGGTGTTAGTCTGACACAGAGGCGGGTGTTAGTCTGACACAGAGGCGGGTGTTAGTCTGACACAGAGGCGGGTGTTAGTCTGACACAGAGGCGGGTGTTAGTCTGACACAGAGGCGGGTGTTAGTCTGACACAGAGGCGGGTGTTAGTCTGACACAGAGGCGGGTGTTAGTCTGACACAGAGGCGGGTGTTAGTCTGACACAGAGGCGGGTGTTAGTCTGACACAGAGGCGGGTGTTAGTCTGACACAGAGGCGGGTGTTAGTCTGACACAGAGGCGGGTGTTAGTCTGACACAGAGGCGGGTGTTAG
Source organism: Cherax destructor (assembly GCA_009830355.1). Classification (NCBI taxonomy): domain Eukaryota; kingdom Metazoa; phylum Arthropoda; class Malacostraca; order Decapoda; family Parastacidae; genus Cherax; species Cherax destructor. Next base: position 127,011 of record WNWK01002304.1, read on the forward strand.
TCTGACACAGAGGCGGGTGTTAGTCTGACACAGAGGCGGGTGTTAGTCTGACACAGAGGCGGGTGTTAGTCTGACACAGAGGCGGGTGTTAGTCTGACACAGAGGCGGGTGTTAGTCTGACACAGAGGCGGGTGTTAGTCTGACACAGAGGCGGGTGTTAGTCTGACACAGAGGCGGGTGTTAGTCTGACACAGAGGCGGGTGTTAGTCTGACACAGAGGCGGGTGTTAGTCTGACACAGAGGAGGAAGACGGGAGATGCAAGGAACAGCTTACCTAAAGATTATTATGTTCTTCACTCAACCATTGTTTATTTAGTTATTATTGTTTTTCTTGCTGCTGTCCATGTTCACCCATCAGTAAAATAGGTACCTGGGTGTTAGTAGACTGGTATGTGTCACATCCTGGGACAAAACTGACCTAATTTGCCCGAAATGTTCTACATAACAAGGGGCTTTCTATATAGTAGTATGTCACTGATGTCAGCTATGGCCTGTATACCTTGTACATGTACTTGTAGAAAAAAATATTATTATTATTCACCATTGCTTTCTTAGTTCACCATTGATTTCTTAATTCACCATTACTTTCTTAGTTTATTACGTTCTCACTTTATCATTGGTTTTGTGTGTATTTAGCTTCCTCTCGTGATATTTCTCCTCCATTCCTCCCATTCCTTCTCATCCCCCTCCATCCCTCCTATTTTTCCTCCACTTTCCTCCTTCTCTCCTCTCTTCACTAGCTTCCTCTTCAACCCTCATTCCTGCTCTACACACAAGTTACACACCTCTTCCATCTTACTGTTTTCCACTCTTCCTCTTTTTCTTATATGCTCCTCTTTATCTTCCCACTTCCTTCTCACTCCTTTCCTCTCTTACTCTTCCCTCTTCCACCTTATCCTCTCTCCTTCTCGCTATTATATTCCCTTTGTCATTACTTCTTGCATTATTTTCCCTTCCTCTTTTCAATTATCACACCTACTCCAATTCTTCCTCCCCCCTCCTTTACTCCCCTCGTCTTCCCCTCCCCCCCACACCGTATCTAGCGAGGTTATATAATTCAAAGAACAATATGGGCCCACCCATTCATATATGTTGCCCACCAATAATTAAGTAGTGGGGGTCTCACCTACACCCATCCCACAGTCCATTCCATTATGTACTTCACTTTACCCATCAATGGGGAAATTTTGCTGTGCTGACCACTCGTAACCCATTATTTCAATTCTTTAACTACTTACCCATGTCCTACCTGCCCATGATGCCCACATTCAGGAATGTACAATGTATATACTTCCTACTACAATTATATATATATATATATATATATATATATATATATATATATATATATATATATATATATATATATATATGTATATATATATACATATTCTTTCCCTCTCCCTCTCCGTTGAGAGCAGCGTCCCCTCTCCCTCTCTCCTCTCCCCTCTAACCCTCTTTTCCGCCTCGCTGGCATTGAATAGTCCGCCAAACCTCTCCCACCTGGCGGCAAAATGTCGAACTAACTTTATAGCAAAGAAAGAAAACGGGAGGCAGGTCCACGGTAAGTGTACCACAGAATGTGGGAAATTCCCAACTTTACGGAGAAGTGGAAATCTTCCTACGAAATATATAGTGAATGATGATTCTTTTTCTTTCCCTTTAAAGTTGGTTTTATTATTATTATTATTATTATTGAGAATATTACAACTAATTCTACAACTACCGTTACTACTACTGTTACTAGCAACAATATTAATAATAATAGAACTATTACTATTATTAATGTTGTTACTAGTAGCAGTGTTAACAGTAGTAGTGGTAGCAGTGTTAACAGTAGTAGTGGTAGCAGTGTTAACAGTAGTAGTGGTAGCAGTGTTAACAGTAGTAGTGGTAGCAGTGTTAACAGTAGTAGTGGTAGCAGTGTTAACAGTAGTAGTGGTAGCAGTGTTAACAGTAGTAGTGGTAGCAGTGTTAACAGTAGTAGTGGTAGCAGTGTTAACAGTAGTAGTGGTAGCAGTGTTAACAGTAGTAGTGGTAGCAGTGTTAACAGTAGTAGTGGTAGCAGTGTTAACAGTAGTAGTGGTAGCAGTGTTAACAGTAGTAGTGGTAGCAGTGTTAACAGTAGTAGTGGTAGCAGTGTTAACAGTAGTAGTGGTAGCAGTGTTAACAGTAGTAGTGGTAGCAGTGTTAACAGTAGTAGTGGTAGCAGTCGTAACGGTAGTTGTGGAAGCAGTAGTAATATTATTAAAAATAATAATAATAATTATCATAATTATTATTATATTAATCGATAATCGCAGGAAAGGTGAAACAGAACCTGGCAAATGTTAGTTATTTAGGTGAGTTTCAAGGGAGGGTAAATCCTCTTCCTTGGATCAAAGTTTCAAGGTTTCGGTTGTTACAAGAGCAGTGGGAGCAGCGTGGTGATGGCAGGATGGTGATGGCAGCGTGGTGATGGCAGGATGGTGATTGCAGTGTGGTGATGGCAGGGTGGTGATGACACGTGATGGCAGGGTGATGGCAGGGTGGTGATGGCAGCGTGGTGATGGCAGGGTGGTGATGGCAGGATGGTGATGGCAGCGTGGTGATGGCAGGGTGGTGATGGCAGGGTGGTGATGGCAGGGTGATGATGGCAGGGTGGTGATGACAAGGTGGTGATGACAGGGTGATGATGGCAAGGTGATGGCTGGGTGGTGATGGCAAGGTGGTGATGGCAGGTGATGATGGCAAGGTGATGGCTGGGTGGTGATGGCAGGGTGGTGATGGCAGGATGGTGATGGCAGCGTGGCGATGGCAAGGGGGTGATGGCAGGGTGATGATGGCAAGGTGATGGCTGGGTGGTGATGGCAAGGTGGTGATGGCAGGGTGATGATGGCAGGGTGATGGCTGGGTGGTGATGGCAGGGTGGTGATGGCAAGGTGGTGGTGGTGGTGGCAGGGTGGGGAGGGAGGGAAGGTGGTGATGGCAGTGGTGATGGCTGGGTGGTGGTGGCAGGGTGGTGATGGCAAGGTGGTGGTGGTGGCAGGGTGGGGAGGGAGGGAAGGTGGTGATGGCAGTGGTGATGGCAGGGTGGTGATGGCAGGATGGTGATGGCAGCGTGGCTATGGCAAGGTGGTGATGGCAGGGTGATGATGGCAAGGTGATGGCTGGGTGGTGATGGCAAGGTGGTGATGGCAGGGTGATGATGGCAAGGTGATGGCTGGGTGGTGATGGCAGGGTGGTGATGGCAGGGTGGTGATGGCAGGATGGAGAGAGGAAGGGGAGAGGGAGAGACCGAGAAGGGAGAGGGCGACAATGAAAGGGAAAAGGGAGAGATTGAGAGGGGAGAGGAAAGATTGAGAAGGGAGAGAGAGAGAGAGAGAGAGAGAGAGAGAGAGAGAGAGAGAGAGAGAGAGAGAGCGTATTAAAGCTATGGCAGCAGTATGCGCCTAAATCCACCCAATCCTCCCCCACCCCCCTCAATGAAGACAGGGGAGCCAGAAATATTACATACAAGGTCATGACAAGATACGAGAGGAGAGACACCGATAACTGGCTAGCATCGTCAACAACAGAGCACAACTGACGAGAAGTCTTTTTATTTTTATTTAAAACAGTATATACAATACATATATATGGTAAGCATTCCAAAATCATGACAAATCAAAATTGAACATATATTGAAACTCCGCACCCCACCAATAATAAATAAACACATACATGGGTACACAGAAAAATATCATACCCCCCCTCTACCGCACACTACACAAGAGCAACCCAACACAGGAATGTAACTTGACACCACTCAACGTTCATTTGCAATCAATCATTACATGACAGCGGTGATAACATCAATAAACATTCACATGTATTACCTCTTCCCTCTTTTCTGGTGCAAACTACACCATAAATAAAGAGATTTAATCACAACATACCAGATATTCAGTGATATAGTAACACACTTCCCCCCCCTCCACAACCTTTTGTCCCCTCCAGTTTGTCAACTCCGCCAGGTGGGTGTTCATGGTGTTCAGTACAAGTTTGTACTGTGTGTACTGTACTGTGTACTGTACTGTGTACTGTGTGTACTATACTGTGTACTGTACTGTGTACTGTAGTTTTAAATTGTAGAGAGGCTATTAAGACAATATGCATTGTCTCTATATGTATACGTGTATACTGCATGTATTCTTATATTCATTTTTGTACGTGTCAGTGTGTGTATGTTTCATGTATGTGTGTACAAGCTCAACCATCCTGAAAGATGATAAGTTCAAAGTAACAGTAACTTCAGATCAGCTGGAAGCTGACCTTTGAAGTTGCTGTACCTGATTAACCTCTATATCCCCATCTCTCTCTCTCTATCACCCTATTGAAGTCTCCCAGCTCAGGCTGACACTACTGAAGTCTCCCAGCTCAGGTTGACACTACTGAAGTCTCCCAGCTCAGGCTGACACTACTGAAGTCTCCCAGCTCAGGTTGACACTACTGAAGTCTCCCAGCTCAGGCTGACACTACTGAAGTCTCCCAGCTCAGGCTGACACTACTGAAGTCTCCCAGCTCAGGCTGACACTACTGAAGTCTCCCAGCTCAGGCTGACACTACTGAAGTCTCCCAGCTCAGGCTGACACTACTGAAGTCTCCCAGCTCAGGCTGACACTACTGAAGTCTCCCAGCTCAGGCTGACACTACTGAAGTCTCCCAGCTCAGGCTGACACTACTGAAGTCTCCCAGCTCAGTCTGACACTACTGAAGTCTCCCAGCTCAGGCTGACACTACTGAAGTCTCCCAGTTCAGGCTGACACTACTGAAGTCTCCCAGCTCAGGCTGACACTACTGAAGTCTCCCAGCTTAGGCTGACACTACTGAAGTCTCCCAGCTCAGGCTGACACTACTGAAGTCTCCCAGCTCAGGCTGACACTACTGAAGTCTCCCAGCTCAGGCTGACACTACTGAAGTCTCCCAGCTCAGGCTGACACTACTGAAGTCTCCCAGCTCAGGTTAACACAACACCTGCTGACCCATCCTGTGTGATGGACTATGACAGGGAATCTGTAACTATCATATAGAATACTGTAGCAGCACACTGCTGATGTATCCCATTTTGTTAAATAAAAAATCAACCCCCCTCCATAACATCCCCTTCCCTTTCCCCCCCCGTCCATCAGTACAACATGTTTAACCGAGACAAATTGGTGTCGCGTGGTGGCGCCCTGCCAGACGAATTATCTCTGCTTGTCTCCCTCGTTATGTCTGCTTGTCTCTTCTCATCTCTATCATCTTCTTGGTGTGTCTATTTCACCTGTTCGTCTTTTACTCCATCTCTCCCTCCTCCTCCTCCCAGTGACTTGCTTCCCTCACTCCCAACAAATGAACAACGAAGATATCCCCCCCCCCGTCAATATCCCAACAGTTACCAGCTTGCAACATTTCAAACTATCGTTCCCATATTATTCTTTCCTATCTTTCCCCTCTAAATTACGACAGTCACCTCTTCCCCACATGTCACAGATGTACACGTACACGTAGAAATGTTCAAGGTGTGTACAAGGTTGAGACGAACTTACATTTACATAGTTACCAACAGCGGTGCCCAGCACACCACACAACCGGGACTCCCGTTTTTTGTTGCTCTCAGTTCAACACTGAAGTACTGCAGGGTAAAGAAAACGTCGCCGGACTTTTTTTAATTTAACAAAATTGGATACACACACACACACACACACACACACACACACACATACACATACACACACACAGGGCCAGGAGCTGAGTCTCGACCCCTGCAACCACAATTAGGTGAGTACACACACAGCAGCGGTGTGCTGGTACAATACTGTGTGGAAACAAAAGCTAGCTATGTTTTCCCTGGCCACATTCCATCACACAGGATGGATCACATACACAGTGATGTTATGTGTCAGTCTGAGCTGTCTTCAAGAACTTGATCAGTTCCTCAAGTTAGGTCAGTTTGTGCTGTCTACGTCAGACTGCATGAGGCTAGCACCAACAGCCTGAGTGACCTGGCCAGCCACAAGGTCACTGAGGTTGCATCCTTTTCTGCTAAACTTTCTGGAAAACAAAAAAGGCAGTAAGCATCACATGAGCCGAAAATGTGTTCGTTTTGTTCCTCTTTGTCTAGTGGCAGCAGCAGCAGCAGCAGCAGCAGCAGCAGCTAGCAGTAGAGCAGTAGTAGTAGTAGTAGTAGTAGTAGTAGTAGTAGTAGTAGTAGTAGTACGTAGGCTGCACAGAGTTTGAGCAGAAAAATTCCCCGAGAAAGTTGACACTCCGGTGGGCCTCTAGTTCAGCTCTCAGCCACGGCACACACCACTGTCAGTAGCCAGGGCACACACCACTGTCAGTAGCCAGGGCACACACCACTGTCAGTAGCCAGGGCACACACCACTGTCAGTAGCCAGGGCACACACCACTGTCAGTAGCCAGGGCACACACCACTGTCGTAGCCAGGCAACCACGCATAGGGCACACACCACTGTCAGTAGCCAGGGCACACACCACTGTCAGTAGCCAGGCACCACCACTGTCAGTAGCCAGGGCACACACCACTGTCAGTAGCCAGGGCACACACCACTGTCAGTAGCCAGGGCACACACCACTGTCAGTAGCCAGGGCACACACCACTGTCAGTAGCCAGGGCACACACCACTGTCAGTAGCCAGGGCACACACCACTGTCAGTAGCCAGGGCACACACCACTGTCAGTAGCCAGGGCACACACCACTGTCAGTAGCCAGGGCACACACCACGCGTAGAGCACACCCACTGTCAGTAGCCAGGGCACACACCACTGTCAGTAGCCAGGGCACCACCACGTCATAGCCGGGCACACACCACTGTCAGGCCAGGCACACACCACTGTCAGTAGCCAGGGCACACACCACTGTCATGCCAGGCACACACCACTGTCAGGCCAGGGCACACACCACAGTGCCGGCAACCACTCGAGCAGGCACACCACTGTCAGGAGCCAGGCACACACCAGGAGCCAGGGCACACACCACTGCAGGCCAGGCACACACCACTGCAGAGCCAGGCACACCACTGTCAGTAGCCAGGGCACACACCACTGTCAGACCAGCACACCACCGTAGCCAGGGCACACCACTGCATAGCCAGGCACACCACTGCGTAGCCAGGGCACACCACTGCAGTAGCCAGGCACACACCACGTCAGGCGGCACACACCACCCGGCAGGCACACACCACTGCAGTAGCCAGGGCACACCACTGCGTGCCAGGCACACACCACTGCGAGCCAGGGCACCTGCAGTAGCCAGCACACACACTGCAGTAGCCGGGCACACACACTGCAGGCCAGGCACCACCACTGCAGTAGCCAGGCACACCACCAGACCAGCACACGGACCAGGCACACACCAGTAGCAGCGGCACACACCACTGAGCCAGGGCACCACCAGTAGCCAGGGCACACACCACTGTCAGTAGCCAGGCACACACCACTGTCGTAGCCAGGCACACACACTGTCAGTAGCCAGGCACACACCACTGTCGTAGCCAGGCACACACTCAGTAGCCAGGCACACCACTGTCAGTAGCCAGGACACACCACTGTAGCCAGGCACACACCACTGTCAGTACCAGGCACACACCACTGTCAGTAGCCAGGGCACACACCAGTAGAGCGGCACCACCACGTCAGTAGCCAGGCACACCACTGAGTAGCAGGCACACACCACTGTCAGTAGCCAGGCACACACCACTGCGTAGCCAGGCACACACCACTGTAGCCAGGGCACACACCACTTCGAGCCAGGCACACACCACTGTCAGTAGCCAGGGCACACCACTGTCAGTAGCCAGGGCCAACCCATGCAGAGCCAGCACACACCAGCAGTAGCCAGGCACACACCACTGTCAGTAGCCAGGCACACACCACTGTCAGTAGCCAGGGCACACACCACTGTCAGTAGCCAGGGCACACACCACTGCCAGTAGCCAGGGCACACCACTGTCAGTAGCCAGGGCAACACCACTGTCAGTAGCCAGGACACACCACTGTCAGTAGCCAGGGCACACCACCCGTGCCAGGGCACACCACTGTCAGTAGCCAGGGCACCACCACTGTCAGTAGCCAGGGCACACCCTGTCAGTAGCCAGGGCACACACCACTGCAGTAGCCAGGGCACACACCACTGTCAGTAGCCAGGCCACACCACTGTCGTAGCCAGGCACACCACTGTCAGTAGCCAGGGCACACACCACTGTCAGTAGCCAGGGCACACACCACTGTCAGTAGCCACGACACACACCACTGTCAGTAGCCATGGCACACACACCACTGTCAGTAGCCATGGCACACACCACTGTCAGTAGCATGGCACACACCACTATCAGTAGCCAATGGCACACACACTGCCAGTAGGCACACCACCACTGTCAGTAGCCATGGCACACACACTGCCAGTAGCCACAGTACACACCACTGTCAGTAGCCATGGCACACATACTGCCAGTAGCCATGGCACACAACACTGTCAGTAGCCATGGCACACACCACTGCCAGTAGCCACAGTACACACCACTGTCAGTAGCCATGGCACACACCACTGCCAGTAGCCACAGTACACACCACTGTCAGTAGCCATGGCACACATCCCTGTCAATAGCCATGGCACACAACACTGTCAGTAGCCATGGCACACAACACTGTCAGTAGCCATGGCACACAACACTGCCAGTAGCCATGGCACACACCACTGCCAGTACCCACAGTACACAACACTGCCAGTAGCCATGGCACACACCACTGCCAGTACCCACAGTACACAACATTGCCAGTAGCCATGGCACACACCACTGCCAGTAGCACGTACACTGCCAGTAGCATGCACACACCACTGCCAGTAGCCACAGTACACAACACTGTCAGTAGCCACAGTACACAACACTGTGCCAGTAGCAACACTGAGTCAGCACACCACTGCCAGTACCCACAGTACACAACACTGCCAGTAGCCATGGCACACACCACTGCCAGTACCCACAGTACACAACACTGCCAGTAGCCATGGCACACACCACTGCCAGTAGCCACAGTACACAACACTCAGTAGCCATGGCACACACCACTGCCAGTACCCACAGTACACAACACTGCCAGTAGCCATGGCCACACCACTGCCAGTACCCACAGTCACAACACTGCCAGTAGCCATGGCACACACTACTGCCAGTAGCCACAGTACACAACACTCAGTAGCCATGGCACACACCACTGCCAGTAGCCACAGTACACAACACTGCCAGTAGCCATGGCACACACCACTGCCAGTAGCCACAGTACACAACACTGCCAGTAGCCATGGCACACACCACTGCCAGTAGCCACAGTACACAACACTCAGTAGCCACAGTATACATCACTGCCAGTAGCCATGGCACACACCACTGTCAGTAGCCATGGCACACACCACTGCCAGTAGCCACAGTACACAACACTGCCAGTAGCCACAGTACACAACACTGCCAGTAGCCATGCCATACATCACAGACAGTAACCATTTACCACTCATCCAGCAGCCACTTACCACTCTGCCAGCAGCCACTTATGTGGAGAAATTACCTCCACCGGAGCGAGCGAGGGGGCCATGACCCTACTATAGGGCCATGGCCCTACTACAGCTACGAGGGACACAAGGATGACCGCTGCTAAGAAAGTCCCCAGGATGCAGCTGCCGTAGTCCTTAAGTCATCGATCAAACATTCATCCAAAGTCCACAGAGTGACCTTCAGACTAAAATGTCCCCACACTTGGTCCTTCGAACCGGATAAAAAAAGATGTGGGGGGACTTTATTGAAGTCTAAAGGCCACTCAGTGGACTCTGAGTGAATGTTAGTAACGAGGATGAGACTTATCATAAAGGTAGACGATCTCAGGACTACAGCAGCTGCATCCTGGGGTTCTTAGCAGCGATCATCCTCGTGTCCCCCAGAGCTGTAATAGGGCAAAACGTGTAAGGGTTAAGTCTGTTGTAACTTGCTGAGGCAACAGAACTTCGAGTGTTGCACATAACTCAGTAGTGTTGCAACTTGCTGAGGTAATGCATCGAAACTCGTTGTAACTTGCTAAGGTAACGAAATTAGGCTGAGGCTCCTCTGTCCACATCACGGGAATGTGGACTGCATATAAAGGTATTTTATCAATTACCACCAACACAACAGTAACCACCACTACCACAACCACCACCACTACCTCATCCACTATCTCCAGCACCACCACCACTACCTTCAAAATCACCACTACCTTCAACATCACCACCACCACTTCCTTCAACAACACCACCACCACTATCTCTAGTTCCACCTCCTCTTCCATTGTCTTCAATACCACCCCCACCACCTCACCCCCCCAACATTATCTCTACCACAACTCCTACTATTTCCACCACTGCTGCTACCTATCCCACTGCTTCCACTCTTACCACTACCCCCTTACCACTTAACCACTTCATGGTAATGCTTTACAAAAGGAGTAGCGAGCTGGCTTTGTTTACCACAACCAGAGTGCACTTAACAAGACTGTGTGTGATGCAATTTGTAGAGCACAGATTATTATATACTTTATAATATATATATATATATATATATATATATATATATATATATATATAATATAATATATATATATATATATTAAACCACACAATATTGGGCGAATCAAGAACACTGATCACTTGAGAGTTCACAAATAACACACTGGAGAGGGAACTTTAGGCGACGTTTCGGTATGTCCTGAACCATTATCAAGTCACTACTTGGTAATGTTCCAAAAATGGACCGAAACATCGTCTCCAGTCTACTGCAGCCAGATTATTGTGAACTTCATTTCTAACACATACAACCTCCTTCCGGAGTATAAACATACAATATACACAACAAACTTTTACTCAGACAAAAGCTTCAACTTCAGCGAAAGCGCTATCAAGTCCCGAAGCTCTTAATCTGAGCGAAACGTAGTTCCAATTAACATTTGTCCAGCATATTGTCTCCTCATACCCACACATGTCACCTTTAAGCATCTCTAACTCTCCTCCCAACAATCATAGTAATTAATATTAAATGCTATAGCAAACTTCCTATGATAAAACAGTGCTAAATATAATAAACTTTCTATAATAAAACAATACTAAATATTATAAACTTTCTATAATAAAACAATACTAAATATAATAAACTTCCTATAATAAAACAATACTAAATATAATAAACTTTCTATAATAAAACAATACTAAATATTATAAACTTTCTATAATAAAACAATACTAAATATAATAAACTTTCTATAGTGAAACAGCAAAACTAGGTTTTAAAACTGAAATAGAGATAACAGTCCTTGACTTGTGCATATGAGAGAGAGAGAGAGAGAGAGAGAGAGAGAGAGAGAGAGAGAGAGAGAGAGAGACAGAGAAGACAGAGAAGACAGAGAAGACAGAGAAGACAGAGAGAGACTCACAAATTAACAATGTTTGAAGCAAACAGCATCGTTCACATTACCACTGTTGACATTCCTCGCAACGACACTTACCTGAAATACAAAACAAAAAGCATTAGATATACACAGCATGACAGAATACTAATCTTACGTATATATATACAAGCATACACACACACACACCAGGAGAAGACTGTTGGAGCACCTAGAAAGGAATGAGCTTATACACGATAACCAACACGGTTTCAGGGAGGGAAATCCTGTGTCACAAACCTACCGAAGTTTTACGACAAGATGACAGAAGATAAGAGAGAGAGGGGTGGGTAGACTGCATTTTCTTGGACTGTAAGAAGGCATTCGACACTGTTCCCCACAATACATCAGTGCAAAAGCTAGAGGAGCAGGAATTACAGGAAAGGCACTGCAATGGATCAGAGAATTCCTGACATTAGGGAAACAACGAGTGATGGTACGTGATGAGGTGTAAGAGTGGGCGCCTGTGACGAGCGGAGTTCCTCAAGGGTCGGTCCTAAGACCGGTGCTGTTTCTGGTACATGTGAATGACATGACGGAAGAGATAGATTCAGAGATGTCCCTGTTTGCTTTATCAAGTCACAAACAGATCTACCTGGGTAAAGAGTACATGAGTATATATAGTGTGGAGAGTCAGGAGGAGAATGTTGGGTAGGTTGTATCAGAGACAGACCTGCACGGGACGGGCGAGAATGTCTCAAATCCAACCTACCCAACATTCTCCACTGACTCTTCATACTTTACTCTTTACCCAGGTAGATGTGTTTGTGACGATAAAACCCACTGTGTGGACGAAAAGTAGTCAATAAAGGATCGCATTATACTACATTTGTGTATATTTTTCCATCGTGTCGGTATTTTATACCTTTTATCTCCTTCTTCCCTTCTCCCTCACTCTTCCTGTGCTACTCTCTCACTGCCGCAGCGTGGAGGACAATAACCGCCCCTCCCACCTGCTCATTACTAGACCCTCTCACCTGGCTCCTCCTCCTCTCCACCTCTTCTCTCTCTTCCTTCCCTATTATCACTATTCTTCTCCCTGTTAGCTTCTCCTCTTCCCCCCTCTCACCTATTATGCTTTCCCCTCACCCTGGCTGGATCAACCTGACTGTTAGTACCTTGTACAGGTCTCCTTGACTGGATCAACCTGACTGTTAGTACCTTGTAAAGGTTTCCTTGACTGGATCAACCTGACTGTTAGTACCTTGCACAGGTCACCCTGGCTGGATCCACCTGACTGTCAGTACCTTCCACAGGTCACACCAAGAAGGCCCTGCTGCTTCTGCTGTTGCTGCTGCTACTTCTGCTGCTGTTACTGCTACTGTTGTTGTTTTTGTTCATCCTGCTGCTGCTACCACTGCATCTGTTGGTGCTTCTACTGCTACTGCTTCTGCTGCAGCTACTGCTGCTGCTGCTACTGCTGCTGCTGCTACTGCTGCTGCTGCTACTGCTGCTGCTGCTACTGCTAAACTACCACTGCTATTGCTACAAGCTAGCTGCTATCGCTACTGTTATTGTTGCTTCTGTTGCTGCTACTGTTGTTTCTGTTGCTGCTACTGTTGTTTGTTGCTGCTACCGTTGTTTCTGCTGCTATTGTTTGTTGCTGCTGCTGTTGTTTCTGTTGCTGCTACTGTTGTTTCTGTTGATGCTACTGTTGTGTTTGTTGCTGCTACTGTTGTTTCTGTTGATGCTACTGTTGTTTGTTGCTGCTACTGTTGTTTCTATTGCTGCTACTGTTACTGCACTTGTTAATTCTTCCTCTTACCATGTGACATTTTATACACTTAACGCAAAGAAAAGTGAATCACTAAGGAGAGAGAGAGAGAGAGAGAGAGAGAGAGAGAGAGAGAGAGAGAGAGAGAGAGAGAGAGAGAGAGAAGGGAGGGGCTGGAGGCAGATAACGAGGGGAGAGGAACATAGCGCCACACCCACCAGTTATCACACGCTAACTCTCACATAGGCTCATCTTAGAATAGACCTAAGTGGTATGAGCAGATAAGTCATGAAGTATTTCAAAAGGTAAAACAAAAATGAACACGCCCTCGTTCAAAAACTATTTACACTACTTTTATTATTTTGAACAGAAAATTAGATTCACAGTAGAAAAAGAATATAATTAACTTGAGGAGCTTTGTCAAGGTCACTTGACAAAGCTGGAGAGCGAAACGTTGCCACAATAAAATGTCGCATGAGTTGCACTTGTGTCCTTTTACTTAACACATTTTGTGTTAAGTAAAAGGAATACAAAGGTGTAATAATGTTCTACCAACATTATTACACCTCTGTATTTGACTGAAGAAGTCTACTGTGTAGGCGAAACGTTTCAACAATATATACCCAAGTGTAGCACATGTGTCTCACTCATTAGTACTCTGCCTAAATGTTCAGCACACCCAAGTGTAGCACATGTGTCTCACTCATTAGTACTCTGCCTAAATGATCAGCACAACGTTGTCAGTGCGTTACTCCCGCTAGTGTCACTGAATATCGTTGTCATTTAAGGTGTCAGCAGCGTCACGAGTTACTATCTGATACCTCACTGTGTCTCACCAGTCTCCGCTGCCTTATTGGTGACGCATCTGTTGTAGGGACAGGTGGTGACACACCTACCTGGAGAGGGGGGTAGACCAGGCCTCGCGGTGGATCAGGGGACTGATCAACCAGGCTGTTACTGCTGGCCGCATGAACCATAGTCCGGCTGGTCAGGTACTGACTTTAGGTGCCTGTCCAGCGCCTTCTGGAAGACAGCCAGGGGTCTATTGGTAATCCCCCTTATGTATGCTGAGAGGCAGGGACAGGACCGACTCAGGAAGAATCTGCTTCTCTAAACGACTCGCCAAATCGTAATAACACGGTTGCAAACAAAACCATGGAACGGGTGGGGTTTAAACCCACGGCGAGTGAGTCGTAAAACTGGGTGCTTACGCAGTGGCGCACTGGCCCGCAGTTTCAGGACTCTTAAACTAGCACAACATACTCTGAAGGAGACTGAGGAAGAGAGCACTTTTGCCAAGGAAGAGTGAGAGAGAGAGAGAGAGAGAGAGAGAGAGAGAGAGAGAGAGAGAGAGAGAGAGAGAGAGAGAGAGAGACAGTATTATCGTACCAGTGTTGAGCATTATAGTTCACAATATAAGTGTCTTTAGTACCTCGTTTTTCTGAACCTGAGACGCAGCAATTTTTAGAATAGTTGGAGAAACAGATCTGAGTGGTAAAGTTAGAGTAGAGTTAGTGATGGTAAAGTTAGAGTAGAGTTAGTGATGGTAAAGTTAGAGTAGAGTTGAGTTAGTGATGGTAAAGTTAGAGTAGAGTTAGTGATGGTAAAGTTAGAGTAGAGTTAGTGATGGTAAAGTTAGAGTAGAGTTAGTGATGGTAAAGTTAGAGTAGAGTTAGGAGGTCAGGTCACCAGGTGAATCCCCCGAGGAGGTCAGGTCACCAGGTGAATCCCCCGAGGAGGTCAGGTCACCAGGTGAATCCCCCGAGGAGGTCAGGTCACCAGGTGAATCCCCCGAGGAGGTCAGGTCACCAGGTGAATCCCCCGAGGAGGTCAGGTCACCAGATGAATCCCCGAGGATCAGGTCACCAGGTGAATCCCCCGAGGAGGTCAGGTCACCAGGTGAATCCCCCGAGGAGGTCAGGTCACCAGGTGAATCCCCCGAGGAGGTCAGGTCACCAGGTGAATCCCCCGAGGAGGTCAGGTCACCAGGTGAATCCCCCGAGGAGGTCAAGTCACCAGGTGACTTGACGCTCCACAAAGGGGGCAGTAAAGCAATAGCAAAGAACTACAGACCAATTGCGCTAACGTCCCATATCATAAAAATCTTTGAAAGGGTTCTAAGAAGCAAGATCGCCACCCATCTTGATACCCATCAATTGCACAACCCAGGATAGCATGGGTTTAGAGCAGGCCGCTCCTGTCTGTCCCAACTACTGGACCACTACGACAAGGTCCTGGATGCTCTAGAAGATAAACAGAATGCAGATGTTATATACACAGATTTTGCAAAAGCCTTTGACAAGTGTGACCATGGTGTAATAGCACACAAAATGCGTGATAAAGGAATAACAGGAAAAGTTGGTAGATGGATTTATAATTTCCTAACACGTAGAACACAAAGAGTAGTAGTCAACAGAGTAAAGTCTGAGGCGGCTACTGTGAAAAGCTCTGTTCCACAAGGCACAGTACTAGCTCCCATCCTATTCCTCATCCTCATATCAGACATTGACAGGGATATAAGCCACAGTGCTGTGTCTTCCTTTGCAGATGACACCCGAATCTGTATGACAGTGTCCACCGTTGAAGACACTGCAAGACTCCAAGCAGACATAAACCAAATCTTTAAATGGGCTGCAGAAAACAATATGAAGTTCAATGATGAGAAATTTCAATTACTCAGATACGGAAAACGTGAAGAAATTAAAATCTCATCGGAGTACAAAACTAATTCCAACCACACAATAGAGCGAAAAACTAATGTCAAAGACCTGGGAGTGATCATGTCAGAGGATCTCACCTTCAAGGACCATAACAATGTAGCAATTGCATCTACTCGAAAAATGACAGGATGGATAATGAGAACCTTCAAAACCAGGATGCCAAGCCCTTCTTGACACTTTACAGATCGCTTGTTCTATCTAGGCTGGAATATTGCTGCACACTAACTGCACCTTTCAAGGCGGGTGAAATTGCTGACCTTGAAAATGTGCAGAGAACCTTCACCGCATGCATAAGTGCGATAAACCACCTCAACTACTGGGAACGCTTGAAGTTCCTAAACCTGTACTCTCTAGAACGCAGGCGGGAGAGATACATTATTATATACACATGGAAAATTCTCGAGGGCTTAGTACCAAACTTGCACACAAAAATCACTCCGTACGAAAGCAAAAGACTCGGCAGGCGATGTAACATCCCCAATGAAGAGCAGGGGTGCCACTAGCACGTTGAGGGACAACACAATAAGTGTGAGGGGCCCAAGATTGTTCAACTGCCTCCCAGCATACATCAGGGGGGATTACCAACAAGCCCCTGGCTGTCTTCAAGCAGGCACTGGACAGGCACCTCAAGTCGGTACCTGATCAGCCGGGCTGTGGTTCGTACGTTGGACTGCGTGCGGCCAGCAGTAACAGCCTGGTTGATCAGGCTCTGGTCCAACAAGAGGCCTGGTCACAGACCGGGCCGCGGGGGCGTTGACCCCTGGAATTCTCTCCAGGTAGACTCCAGGTAAAGTTTGAGTAGAGTTAGTGATGGTAAAGTTAGAGTAGAATTAGTGATGGTAAAGTTAGAGTAGAGTTAGTGATGGTGAAGTTACAGTAGAGTTAGTGATGGTGAAGTTACAGTAGAGTTAGTGATGATGAAGTTACAGTAGAGTTAGTGATGGTAAAGTTACAGTAGAGTTAGTGATGGTAAAGTTACAGCAGAGTTAGTGATGGTAAAGTTACACTAGAGTTAGTGATGGTAAAGTTAGAGTAGAGTTAGTGATGGTAAAGTTAGAGTAGAGTTAGTGATGGTAAAGTTGCAGTAGAGTTAGTGATGGTGAAGTTACAGTAGAGTTAGTGATGGTGAAGTTACAGTAGAGTTAGTGATGGTGAAGTTACAGTAGAGTTAGTGATGGTGAAGTTACAGTAGAGTTAGTGATGGTGAAGGTACAGCAGAGTTAGTGATGGTGAAGTTAGAGAGTTAGTGATGGAGTTACAGTAGTTAGTGATGAGTTACAGAGTTAGATGGTAGAGAGTTAGTGATGGTAAAGTTACAGTAGAGTTAGTGATGGAGAAGTTAAGTAGTTAGTGATGGTAAAGTTACAGTAGAGTTAGTGATGGTGAAGTTACAGTAGAGTTAGTGATGGTAAAGTTAGAGTAGAGTTAGTGATGGTAAAGTTAGAGTAGAGTTAGTGATGGTAAAGTTACAGTAGAGTTAGTGATGGTGAAGTTACAGTACAGTTAGTGATGGTAAAGTTAGAGTAGAGTTAGTGATGGTAAAGTTACAGTAGAGTTAGTGATGGTAAAGTTACAGTAGAGTTAGTGATGGTGAAGTTACAGTAGAGTTAGTGATGGTAAAGTTACAGTAGAGTTAGTGATGGTGAAGTTACAGTAGAGTTAGTGATGGTAAAGTTACAGTAGAGTTAGTGATGGTAAAGTTAGAGTAGAGTTAGTGATGGTGAAGTTACAGTAGAGTTAGTGATGATAAAGTTACAGTAGAGTTAGTGATGGTAAAGTTACAGTAGAGTTAGTGATGGTGAAGTTACAGTAGAGTTAGTGATGAAGTAAAGAGTTGTTAGTAGAGGAGTTAGTGATGGTAAGTTAAGTAGAGTTAGTGATGGTGAAGTTACAGTAGAGTTAGTGATGGTAAAGTTACAGTAGAGTTAGTGATGGTGAAAGTTACAGTAGAGTTAGTGATGGTGAAGTTACAGTAGAGTTAGTGATGGTAAGTTACAGTAGAGTTAGTGATGGTAAAGTTACAGTAGAGTTAGTGATGGTGAAGTTACAGTAGAGTTAGTGATGGTAAAGTTAAGTAGAGTTAGTGATGGTAAGTTACAGTAGAGTTAGTGATGGTAAAGTTACAGTAGAGTTAGTGATGGTGAAGTTACAGTAGAGTTAGTGATGGTAAAGTTACAGTAGAGTTAGTGATGGTAAAGTTACAGTAGAGTTAGTGATGGTGAAGTTACAGTAGAGTTAGTGATGGTAAAGTTACAGTAGAGTTAGTGATGGTGAAGTTACAGTAGAGTTAGTGATGGTAAAGTTAGAGTAGAGTTAGTGATGGTGAAGTTACAGTAGAGTTAGTGATGGTGAAGTTACAGTAGAGTTAGTGATGGTAAAGTTACAGTAGAGTTAGAGATGGTAAAGTTAGAGTAGAGTTAGTGATGGTAAAGTTAGAGTAGAGTTAGTGATGGTAAAGATACAGTAGAGTTAGTGATGGTAAAGTTAGAGTAGAGTTAGTGATGGTAAAGTTAGAGTAGAATTAGTGATGGTAAAGTTACAGTAGAGTTAGAAATGGTAAAGTTAGAGTAGAGTTAGTGATGGTAAAGTTACAGTAGAGTTAGAGATGGTGAAGTTACAGTAGAGTTAGTGATAATGAAGTTACAGTAGAGTTAGTGATGGTAAAGTTAGAGTAGAGTTAGTGATGGTAAAGTTACAGTAGAGTTAGAGATGGTAAAGTTAGAGTAGAGTTAGTGATGGTAAAGTTACAGTAGAGTTAGAGATGGTGAAGTTACAGTAGAGTTAGTGATATGAAGTTACAGTAGAGTTAGTGATGGTGAAGTTACAGTAGAGTTAGTGATGGTGAAGTTACAGTAGAGTTAGAGATGGTGAAGTTACAGTAGAGTTAGTGATGGTGAAGTTACAGTAGAGTTAGTGATGGTGAAGTTACAGTAGAGTTAGAGATGGTGAAGTTACAGTAGTTAGTGATGGTGAAGTTACAGTAGAGTTAGTGATGGTGAAGTTACAGTAGAGTTAGTGATGGTGAAGTTACAGTAGAGTTAGTGATGGTGAAGTTAGAGTAGTTAGTGATGGTGAAGTTACAGTAGAGTTAGTGATGGTGAAGGTACAGTAGAGTTAGTGATGGTGAAGTTACAGTAGAGTTAGTGATGGTGAAGTTACAGTAGAGTTAGTGATGGTGAAGGTACAGAAGAGTTAGTGATGGTGAAGTTACAGTAGAGTTAGTGATGGTGAAGGTACAGTAGAGTTAGTGATGGTGAAGTTACAGTAGAGTTAGTGATGGTGAAGGTACAGTAGAGTTAGTGATGGTAAAGTTACAGTAGAGTTAGTGATGGTGAAGTTACAGAAGAGTTAGTGATGGTGAAGTTACAGTAGAGTTACTGATAATGAAGTTACAGTAGAGTTAGTGATGGTGAAGTTACAGTAGAGTTAGTGATGATGAAGTTACAGTAGTTAGTGATATTGAAGGTACAGTAGAGTTAGTGATATTGAAGGTACAGTAGAGTTAGTGATGGTGAAGGTACAGTAGAGTTAGTGATGGTAAAGTTACAGTAGTTAGTAGTATAACCCTACAATCCCTACCCCCACACAACCTCCCTCCAACCCACCCCACCACATCACAACCCCCACCCCCACAACTCTCTACCCCACCCCACACAACCCTCTACCCCACCCACCACAAACCCCCCACCCCACCCCACCACAATCCCTCTACCCTCCACCACAACCCCTCTACCCCCCCCACATAACCCCTCTACCCCACCACAATCCTCTCTACCCCACCCCCCACAATCCCTCTACCCCACCCCACCACATCCCTCTACCCCACCCCACCACAATCCCCTCTACCCACCCCTCCACTCCCCACCCCCTCCAACCCTACCCCACCCACAATCCCTCTACCCCACCCCACCACAACCCCTCTACCCCACCCCCCAACCCTTCTACCCCACCCCCCACAATCCCTCTACCCCACCCACCCAACCCCTACCCACCCCTCACAACCCCTTCTACCCCACCCCTAATCCCTCTACCCCACCCCACTCACAACCCTTCTACCCACCCTCCCACAATCCCTTCTACCCCACTCCATTATTCACTGCCCTGTGAGCTTCACCCTTGGGTAAGCTTATCTGAATACTGCTGAAAGTCCGAGTTTCAGTCTTAATACATTCTGAAAGTCTCATTACCAGCCACCAAACCAACACACTACACACACACACACACACCACACACACACACACACACACACACACACACATACACACATACCCCAACCACACACACACCCTACCACACACACATATCACTCTACCACACACACACACATCATCCCACTACCACACACCACACACACACACACACACCCACACCTCATACATTTCTTCAGCCACATATGTCAAAGTGAATAGTCTAGAAGATATAGTGGAGGCGGAACCATACATGAGTTTTAAGCAGGTATGATAAAGCTTCATGGGCAGAGCAGAGACTCAGTGGAAGAGGGCCAGGAGCTGTCTCATCCTGAAAATGTGAAATTAGTGATACCACACACAAACCAACACACACACACACACACACACACACACACACACACACACACACACACACACACACACACACACACAACACACACACACACACACACACACACATACACACACACACACACAACACACAACACACACACACACACACACACACACACACACACCATACACACACACACACACACACAATACACAGCACCATTTACACCACACCTAGCAGGCAAGTGGAATAGCTCAGAAATGCAAAGGTTGGACAGACCAATCGTAGCTAAGGGTATGTCCTACAGGAGGTTAAGGAAGGACCAGACGACACTGGAGGACGGGAGCAGGAGCTGATCTAAGATACTGGAGATACAAAGTGGAGAGACAATGTCAGGATGGACACAACAACAAGGGACACAGATGGAAGTTGAAGACTCAGATAATCACAAATGTAGGAAGTATTCCACACAAGTGTCAAGTAATAGTTCAGGAACGATGAGTGACAGCTCATACATACAACAGACGGATGACAAAAACATGGCGCAGGAAGGACCCAGTAGCGCCATGAAGAGGCGACCAGAGCTGACTCACCCCGCAACCACAACAGTAACAACAGTATACACACACACACACACACACACGCACCACACACACACACACACACACACGCACGCATACACACACACACACTCATGGGGCAGGGAGAGAGTGGACCTAGTAGCGACCAGCGAAGAGGAGGGACCAGGAGCTGTGAATCGAGCCCTGCAACCACAAATAAGTGAGCACACTTATTTCCTCCTCTGTAAGGAAATTCTATGTCACATTCTCTTTTCATTGCTTTTATTTGTATATCACAAATTATTATTATTATATTAAAACAAACACAAAGTCCGTAAAGGGTGAAATAAAAACAATATCTTTTTTGCTATTTCCTTATTCGTGATCTCAGAACATTGTTAATACAGTGATAGTGTGAATGATGGTGAAACTTTCTTTTTTGGTCACTCTGCATCGGCGGAGACGAGCCACCGTTATATATATATATATATATATATATATATATATATATATATATATATATATATATATATATATATAGGTCCACCTCTGGTACAAATTGTGGGACCCATAGCCTCGGAGAAGTGGATAAAAGGCTTCAAGGAAGAATATTTGGATTTCTTCCTGATGCCATTTGAATATTCCACTTCTCCTACCACCCCATATTTTTTTTTTTTTTTTTCAACAAGTCGGCCGTCTCCCACCGAGGCAGGGTGACCCAAAAAGAAAGAAAATCCCCAAAAAGAAAAAACTTTCATCATCATTCAACACTTTCACCACACTCATACATAATCACTGTCTTTGCAGAGAAGCTCAGATACTACAGCTGAGAAAAGTCCCTCCCAGCTGTCACTATCTCAGACCCCTCCTTTAAAGTGCAGGCATTGTACTTCCCATTTCCAGGACTCAAGTCCAACTAAATCAATTAACTGGTTTCCCTGAATCCCTTCACACAATGTTACCCTGCTCACACTCCAACAGATCGTCATGTCCCAAAAACCATTCGTCTCCATTCACTCCTATCTAACACGCTCACACATGCTTGCTGGAAGTCCAAGCCCTCGCCCACAAAACCTCCTTTACCCCTTCCCTCCAACCTTTTCTAGGACGACCCCTACCCCGCCTTCCTTCCCCTACAGATTTATACGCTCTCCAAGTCATTCTACTTTGATCCATTCTCTCTAAATGACCAAACCACCTCAACAACCCCTCTTCAGCCCTCTGACAAATACTTTTAGTAACTCCACACCTTCTCCTAATTTCCACATTCCGAATTTTCTGCATAATATTTACACCACACATTGCCCTTAGACAGGACATCTCCACTGCCTCCAGCCTCCTCCTCGCTGCAGCATTTGCAACCCATGCTTCACACCCATATAAGAGTGTTGGTACCACTATACTTTCGTACATTCCCTTCTTTGCCTCCATGGATAACGTTTTTTGTCTCCACAGATACCTCAATGCACCACTCACCTTTTTTCCTTCATCAATTCTATGGTTAACCTCATCCTTCATAAACCCATCTGCTGACACATCAACTCCCAAATATCTGAAAACCTTTACTTCTTCCATAATCCCTCTCTCCAATGTGATATCCAATTTTTCTTTATTTAAATCGTTTGATACCCTCATCACCTTACTCTTATCTATGTTCACTTTTAACTTTCTACCTTTACACACTCTCCCAAACTCGTCCACTAACCTTTGCAACTTTTCTTTAGAATCTCCCATAAGCACAGTATCATCAGCAAAAAGTAACTGTGTCAACTCCCATTTTGCATTTAATTCTCCATAATTTAATCCCACCCCTCTCCCCAACACCCTAGCATTTACTTCTTTTACAACCCCATCTATAAATATATTAAACAACCATGGTGACATTACACAACCCTGTCTAAGACCTACTTTTACCGGGAAGTAATCTCCTCTCTCCTACACACCCTAACCTGAGCCTCACTATCCTCATAAAAACTCTTTACAGCCTTCAGTAACTTACTACCTATTCCATACACTTGCAACATTTGCCACATTGCTCCCCTATCCACTCTATCATATCCCTTTTCTAAATCCATAAATGCAATAAAAACTTCTCTACCTTTATCTAAATACTGTTCACATATATGCTTCACTGTAAACACTTGATCTACACATCCCCTACCCACTCTAAAGCCTCCTTGCTCATCTGCAATCCTACTCTCTGTCTTACCTCTAATTCTTTCAATAATAACCCTGCCATACACTTTACCTGGTATACTCAGTAAACTTATTCCCCTATAATTTTTACACTCTCTTTTATCCCCCTTCCCTTTATATGCTAGGAATTCGCAAGAGCAGGCGAAATATTCACAAACACTGATCTCTGGCCGACGGAGACTCGAACCTACGAACCTCATGACAAGGTACGCAGTGCTTTGCCGACCGTACCACACTGGTCCAATACCTTGGCATCCAGCTTTCGCTAGACGTTATTCCAAGGCAGCCAGCTTTCAGGCAGGAGGCTTACAGCTTTTCATCTCATCCCCTGCATGCATCGACACAACTAGAGATTTTTACGTCTAGCGAAAGCTGGATGCCAAGGTATTGGACCAGTGTGGTACGGTCGGCAAAGCACTGCGTACCTTGTCATGAGGTTCGTAGGTTCGAGTCTCCGTCGGCCAGAGATCAGTGTTTGTATATATATATATATATATATATATATATATATATATATATATATATATACACACTCCCCATTATTAAATATTCCTAATGAATACTTTAAATTGGTTGACTGGTTTTTGTTGTTTCTTCAAAGTTTTCGTTTATAACTTTAAAACATCTTAGGTGATCATCTTCAAGTGTTCAGCGGTGGTGAACAGTAACTAGGGTAAGAGTCGTGGTGAACAGTAACTTGGGTAAGAGTCGTGGTGAACAGTAACTTGGGTAAGGGTCGTGGTGAACAGTAACTAGGGTAAGAGTCGTGGTGAACAGTAACTTGGGTAAGAGTCGTGGTGAACAGTAACTTGGGTAAGAGTCGTGGTGAACAGTAACTTTTGTAAGGGTCGTGGTGAACAGTAACTTGGGTAAGAGTCGTGGTGAACAGTAACTAGGGTAAGAGTCGTGGTGAACAGTAACTTGGGTAAGAGTCGTGGTGAACAGTAACTTGGATAAGAGTCGTGGTGAACAGTAACTAGGGTAAGAGTCGTGGTGAACAGTAACTTGGGTAAGAGTCGTGGTGAACAGTAACTAGGGTAAGAGTCGTGGTGAACAGTAACTAGGGTAAGAGTCGTGGTGAACAGTAACTTGGGTAAGAGTCGTGGTGTACAGTAACTTGGGTAAGAGTCGTGGTGAACAGTAACTTGGGTAAGGGTCGTGGTGAACAGTAACTAGGGTAAGAGTCGTGGTGAACAGTAACTTGGGTAAGAGTAGTGGTGAACAGTAACTTGGGTAAGAGTCGTGGTGAACAGTAACTAGGGTAAGAGTCGTGGTGAACAGTAACTTGGGTAAGAGTCGTGGTGAACAGTAACTTGGGTAAGAGTCGTGGTGAACAGTAACTTGGGTAAAAGTCGTGGTGAACAGTAACTTGGGTAAGAGTCGTGGTGAACAGTAACTTGGGTATGAGTCGTAGTGAACAGTAACTAGGGTGGGAGTCGTAGTGAACAGCAACTAGGGTAAGAGCCGTGGTGAACAGTAACTTGGGTAAGAGTCGTGGTGAACAGTAACTTGGGTAAGAGTCGTGGTGAACAGTAACTAGGGTAAGAGTCGTGGTG
Source organism: Cherax destructor (assembly GCA_009830355.1). Taxonomy (NCBI): domain Eukaryota; kingdom Metazoa; phylum Arthropoda; class Malacostraca; order Decapoda; family Parastacidae; genus Cherax; species Cherax destructor. Next base: position 151,769 of record WNWK01002304.1, read on the forward strand.
AACAGTAACTTGGGTAAGAGTCGTGGTGAACAGTAACTAGGGTAAGAGTCGTGGTGAACAGTAACTTGGGTAAGAGTCGTGGTGAACAGTAATTAGGGTAAGAGTCGTGGTGAACAGTAACTAGGGTAAGAGTCGTGGTGAACAGTAACTTGGGTAAGAGTCGTGGTGAACAGTAACTTGGATAAGAGTCGTGGTGAACAGTAACTAGGGTAAGAGTCGTGGTGAACAGTAACTTGGGTAAGAGTCGTGGTGAACAGTAACTTGGGTAAGAGTCGTGGTGAACAGTAACTAGGTTAAGAGTCGTGGTGAACAGTAACTTGGGTAAGAGTCGTGGTGAACAGTAACTTGGGTAAGAGTCGTGGTGAACAGTAACTAGGGTAAGAGTCGTGGTGAACAATAACTTGGGTAAGAGTCGTGGTGAACAGTAACTAGGGTAAGAGTCGTGGTGAACAGTAACTTGGGTAAGAGTCGTGGTGAACAGTAACTTGGGTAAGAGTCGTGGTGAACAGTAACTAGGGTAAGAGTCGTGGTGAACAATAACTTGGGTAAGAGTCGTGGTGAACAGTAACTAGGGTAAGAGTCGTGGTGAACAGTAACTTGGGTAAGAGTCGTGGTGAACAGTAACTAGGGTAAGAGTCGTGGTGAACAGTAACTAGGGTAAGAGTCGTGGTGAACAGTAACTTGGGTAAGAGTCGTGGTGAACAGTAACTAGGGTAAGAGTCGTGGTGAACAGTAACTTGGGTAAGAGTCGTGGTGAACAGTAACTTGGGTAAGAGTCGTGGTGAACAGTAACTAGGGTAAGAGTCGTGGTGAACAGTAACTTGGGTAAGAGTCGTGGTGAACAGTAACTAGGGTAAGAGTCGTGGTGAACAGTAACTTGGGTAAGAGTCGTGGTGAACAGTAACTAGGGTAAGAGTCGTGGTGAACAGTAACTTGGGTAAGAGTCGTGGTGAACAGTAACTAGGGTAAGAGTCGTGGTGAACAGTAACTAGGGTAAGGGTCGTGGTGAACAGTAACTTGGGTAAGGGTCGTGGTGAACAGTAACTTGGGTAAGAGTCATAGTGAACAGTAACTAGGGTAAGAGTTGCCTTCCGATAACTTGAAAAAGCCTCTTCTGCTCGGCTTCTAACTTTTAATGCTTGTGCATCCTACCTAAAGGAACACTGTGATTGTCAGCGTCGTGTGTACATGACAGTCTGCCATTTTTATTGTTCGTGAAATACCTTAGACGCTTATAGAAAGCCTCATCTAAACCGCTTATATCATCAATGTTCCATGCATCTTCTAAGGAGGTTGCCAGCTTATAAGCTGAGGCTTGAGGAATGGCATATGACAAACCTTGATGGGAGCAAGGAATAGGGCAGCCTAAATTTTTCGAATCAAGAGCTTTTCTCCAGCATCCCTTTATACACAGCCAGTGTCTCCAGGTGTAATATTGCGGGATGCCTGCGAATTTTACATGTATTGTATACACCCTTCAATGTTGTATACCTTGTATTATACACCCTCCAATGTTACACTATACACTTTCCAATGTTGCATTATACGCCCTCCAATGTTGTATTATACACCCTCCAATGTTGCATTATACACCCTCCAATGTTGTATTGCAATCATTGATTCTATCAATTACTATGCTTTGTGATTTATCATAATTTGTAATGCATTACAATAACATCCTTACGTATAGATATTATGTTCACCTGTTGTGTACTTTGACTTTGTATAAAATCAGCCAGAGCTGTAATGCCTTAGTCTATAGTTTGTATAACTTGGCTGTATGTCAGGACGCCATACATTAGCATCGCCGAGCTGTCACTACACCCTCTAATGTTGCGTTATACACCCTCCAATGTTGTATTATACATCCTCCAATGTTATACTATACACCCTCCAATGTTGTATTATACACCCTCCAATGTTGTATTATACACCCTCCAATGTTGTATTATACACCCTCCAATGTTGTATTATACACCCTCCAATGTTGCATTATACACCCTCCAATGTTGTATTATACACCCTCCAATTTTGTATTATACACAAACCATACCACGGGTGGGGTTAGAACCCGCGATCAGAGAGTCTAACCCCACCCGTGGTATGGTTTGTTTTCAATCGTGTCATTACGATTTCGTGAGTCTTGTATTTTACACCCTCCAATGTTGTATTATACACCCTCCAATGTATGCACTATACAACCTTCAATGCATCTCCTTTCATCACATTACAAAAGTCATACATCAATAAAGCACTTGGAGTGCTGGTGGCTCTGTGGGTCAGGTAAAACTCTCATTTTTATCTGACATCACTCTGCCTTCTCAATGCCCTCTCTCTCTGCCCACCATTGTCAGTAAATAAAATTAATTTTTTTACCGCCGAACTGGCTAGTTTATTGTGCACCCCATAACCATGGTGTGGATGTTAGTGGCTAGTTTACTGTGCATCCCATAACCATGGTGTGGATGGTAGTGGCTAGTTTATTGTGCATCCCAGACGAGGACCTAGGCAGTCATTCCCATTTCTTTTAAGTGTTTTAACCTAGAGAGGAGAGTGACTAGCATCTGTGTATTTCGGCTACCTACAGAGCCCCTCTTCAGCAGTCTAGTTGCAGTCTGTGTTGTCTTTCTCTGTACCTCCTGGTCCTCTCTGTTCCGGCACCAGTCTTGTTGCCAATCTTGATCATTGTAAAATTTACTTATGATTCTTGCTAACTATTGTTAACTTTGTGAATGTGAGCATTTGTACTCATTTGTATTCGTGTCTGTGTGAGTTTGAGCATTTCTACTCGTTTCTGTGTGTATGGGAGTATTTGTACTTGTGTCTGTGTGTATGTGAGCAATTGTACTCGTGTCAGTGATGTGAGTATTTGTACTCGTGTCAGTGTATGTGAGTATTTCTACTCCTGTCAGTGTATATGAGTATTTGTACTCGTGTCTGTGTGTGTGAGCATTTGTACTCGTGTCTGTGTGTATGTGAGCATTTGCACTCGTGTCTGTGTGTATGTGAGCATTTGCACTCGTGTCTGTGTGTATGTGAGCATTTGTACTCATGTCTGTATGTGAGCATGTGCACCTGTGCCTTTGAGCATGTGTGTACATGAGCATATTCGTAATTGTACGTGTGTGTGTGTTTGTGTGTGTGTATTCACCTATTTGTACTCACCTATTTGTGGTTGCAGGGGTCGATTCATAGCTCCTGGCCCCGCCTCTTCACTGATTGCTACTAGGTCCTCTCTCTCCCTGCTCCATGAGCTTTATCAAACCTCGTCTTAAAACTATGTATGGTTCCTGCCTCCACTACGTCACTTTCTAGGCTATTCCACTTCCTGACAACTCTATGACTGAAGAAATACTTCCTAACATCTCTTTGACTCATAGGAGTCTTCAACTTCCAATTGTGACCCCTTGTTTCTGTGTCCCATCTCTGGAACATCCTGTCTCTGTCCACCTTATCTATTCCTCGCAGTATTTTATATGTTGTTATCATGTCTCCCCTGACCCTCCTGTCCTCTAGTGTCGTCAGGCCGATTTCCCTTAACCTTTCTTCGTAGGACAATCCCCTTAGCTCTGGTACTAGTCTTGTTGCAAACCTTTGCACTTTCTCTAATTTCTTGACGTGCTTGACCAGGTGTGGGTTCCAAACTGGTGCTGCATACTCCAGTATGGGCCTGACGTATATGGTGTACAGTCTTGAACGATTCCTTAGTGAGGTATTGGAACGCTATTCTTAAGTTTGCCAGCCGCCCGTATGCTGCAGCAGTTATCTGATTGATGTGTGCCTCAGGAGATGTGCTCGGTATTATATTCACCCCAAAATCTTTTTCCTTGAGTGAGGTTTGCAGTTTTTGGCCACCTAGACTATACTCTGTCTGCGGTCTTCTTTGCCCTTCCCCGATCTTCATGACTTTACACTTGGCAGGGTTAAATTCAAGGAGCCAGTTACTGGACCAGGCTTGTGTGTGTATGTGTATGTGTGTGTGTACTCACCTATATGTGGTTGCAGGGGTCGAGTCATAGCTCCTGTGTGTGTGTGTGTGTGTGTGTGTGTGTGTGTGTGTGTGTGTGTGTGTGTGTGTGTGTGTGCAGGGAGTGAGGGTGCAGAGGTAAGAAGAGAGTAAAAGCGGGGAAAATAAAAATGGGGAACTTGAGAAAGGCGGTGTCTAGGAGGAGAAGTGGAAAAGAAACAGAAGAGAAGGAGAATGGGAAACAAGAGAGAGAGAGAGAGAGAGAGAGAGAGAGAGAGAGAGAGAGAGAGAGAGAGAGAGAGATATAGAGAGGAATGAGGTAGGGAGACGGGGAAGATTGGGGAGATGCTGAGAACAGGTGAAAGGAGAGGAGGAAGAGATGAGGCAGAGGAGGAGAGGGAGGAAGGGAGAGAGTGATAAAGAAAGAGGAGAGAGGGACAGAAAAGGAGGAGGAGTGGGGGAAGGGGAGGAGAGGAGAAGAGGGGGAGGGGGAGGAGACGGGGAGAGTGGGGACGCGACAAATTGAATCAAAGAGGCTTTTATCTCCCAAGGTGCGACCCCGAATTTTTAAAGAAGGGAGAAGACAGGAAGATGGGGGAGAGGAAGACAGGAAGATGGGGGAGAGGAAGACAGGAAGATGGGGGAGAGGAAGACAGGAAGATGGGGGAGAGGAAGACAGGAAGATGGGGGAGAGGAAGACAGGAAGATGGGGAGAGGAAGACAGGAAGATGAAGACAGGAGAGGAGGGAAGACAGGAAGATGGGGGAGAGGAAGACAGGAAGATGGGGCGAGAGGGAAAATAATAAAATACTGAGAAGAGGACTAGCCACACGACCAGAACACGACCAAAATAAGACAAGGACACGAACAGAACACGACCAGGACACGACCTAAAACAACCAGAACACGGTCTACAACACAACCAGAACACGACCAAGACACGAACTACAACACGACCAGGACAGGAACATAACACGACCAGGGCACGACTAGGACACGGCCTACAACACGACCAAGACACGACCAAAACACGACCTCCAACACGACTCTCCCTCATTCCCCCACACAACCACTACTTAACATGGATCTAAGTCTCAACTTGGATGGAAAACGACCCCTCATCAACACCACCACACCCTCACAAGACCCCTCCCGCCTTACGACCCCTCCCCCAACATGACCCTTTCCCAACACTACCCCTTTCCCCATACGACCCTTTCCCCAACACGACCCCTTTCCCATACGACCCCTCCCCCAACACGACCCCTTTCCCCATACGACCCCTCCCCCACGACTTGAGTGGAACATAGCAAACAACGTTAATGAACAAACACATCTCTCTGTCTCTCTCACTACATTAGCTGTTCATACATCGCTAATGTAACTTATACGATCATTTCTCGGCTGAATGGGCGCGCAGGAAGGCGTGGGCGGTCTGGGCGGAATGGGTGGCGTGGGCGGGGTGGGTGGTAGTAGAAACTGATCACGGTACTTTAGTATCAAAGAAATCCTTAATCAGGTCAGCACCGACGGATACCATGGGTAGGTTTAAGGATAGGAAGGATGGATACTATTGGTAGATTTAGGGATAGGAAGGATGGATACCATGGATAGCTTTAAGGATAGGCAGGATAGATACCATGGGTAGGTTTAAGGATAGGAAGGATGGATACCATGGGTAGCTTTAAGGATAGATACCATGGGTAGCTTTAAGGATAGATACCATGGGTAGCTTTAACGATAGATACCATGGGTAGCTTTAAGGATATATACCATGGGTAGCTTTAAGGATAGATACCATGGGTAGCTTTAAGGATAGGGAGGATAGATACCATGGGTAGCTTTAAGGATAGGAAGGATAGATACCATGGATAGGTTTAAGGATAGGATGGATACCATGGATAGCTTTAAACATAAGATAGATACCATGTATAGCTTCAAAGATAGGAAGGATAAATATCATGGGTAGCTTTAAAGATAATACAGATACCATGGGTAGCTTTAGGATAGGAACCATGGGAGAGTCGGACCGGGGGACGTGTGTAGACGCGGGTGTACAGAGTGAGGTTTTTAAAGCTGTGTACAGAGTGAGGTTTTTAAAGCTATGTATTGTCGGACATTTGGGTATAATCACTATGAAACAGTGACTGTGTCTTTGTGAAGAGTAGCCTCTTTGGATAGCAACACAATCGTTCAGACTGTTTACTTTACCTGGGTGGAAGAGGTAAGATATCTGGAGTGCCATACATAGTTTAAACCATGCTGCAGGATCGTTATCTGGAGTGCCATACATAGTTTAAACCATGCTGCAGGATCGTTATCTGGAGTGCCATACATAGTTTAAACCAAGTTGCAGGATCGTTAAACAAGATATTCCTGGTGTTCAAAAGAGGAAATTTTGTGTGTGTGTTGTATACGGATGTGAAGTAGAAGTATAATACGAGAAAGCAGCAAGAAGGGAGGCCCGTATTTACTTACGACAGTGAGAAAAATACGTGAAAATAGTGAATCTTGTAGGTTGCATCCCATTTACATTATAAACAACTGAGTGATCATTAGAGACATACACACAGTATATATAAAACAACGGAGTGATCAGCAAACAGCATCTCCATAGTCTGACAAGTGAACTGTCGATAGTCATCCCTGTCCTGCAACGTAGCAGGAGTCTGGTTATAGAGAGAAGAGAGAGGCTCATTAATAATTATATTAAATACTGAAGATAAATGTTAGACAGTAGTAAAGTGTGGAGTAAAATAGTCGTGTGATGTGTGTAGTGTAGTATATGTTGGGAGGAGAGGTGAGGTGAGGTTTGTCAGGAAACAGGACAAGTGTTTCCTGACGCGGGAAGTTGTCACCATGGATGTTTCACTGCCACACCAAACACTGCCACACCTAACACTACCACACCTAACACTGCCACACCTAACACAGCCACACCTAACACTGCCACACCTAACACTGCCACACCTAACACTGCCACACCAAACACTGCCACACCTAACACTACCACACCTAACACTGCCACACCTAACACAGCCACACCTAACACTGCCACACCTAACACTGCCACACCTAACACTGCCACACCTAACACTGCCCCACCTAACACTGCCACACCAAACACTGCCACACCTAACACTACCACACCTAACACTGCCACACCTAACACTGCCCCACCTAACACTGCCACACCTAACACTGCCCCACCTAACACTGCCACACCTAACACTGCCACACCTAACACAGTCACACCTAACACTGCCACACCTAACACTGCCACACCAAACACTGCCACACCTAACACTACCACACCTAACACTGCCACACCTAACACAGTCACACCTAACACTGCCACACCTAACACTGCCACACCTAACACAGCCACACCTAACACTGCCACACCTAACACTGCCACATCTAACACAGCCACACCTAACACTGCCACACCTAACACAGCCACACCAAACACTGCCACACCTAACACTGCCACACCTAACACAGCCACACCTAACACAGCCACACCTAACACTGCCACACCTAACACAGCCACACCTAACACTGCCACACCTAACACAGCCACACCTAACACTGCCACACCTAACACTGCCACACCTAACACAGCCACAGACTACAGAACGTCTCCAGAATTCACGATAAATCAATATTTTTAAGTCAAATTGTAATACCAGCCAATTTATCAGATTCGTTGAATAATGTGTTGGGATGAGGCAGGAGCGTAGATGTTGTTGCCCTTGCAACACTTTCCCTCCTGTCACCCATCACTTCTCACCCTTCTCCCCCACCAACACCCCATTCTAAGTTAGCTGTCAAAACGTTCAAGGAAAAAAAAATCTGTGGAGAGCGAGAAACTAGTTTTAGGCGTGCCGACATCTACTGTGGAATGTACAACAGAAAATACCGTGTTTCTTGCGCAGGAGTTACTAGCACACTTTACACACAACGCTGGGAAGGTAAATGTATCTGGCTCTGTAGGCGAGATAAATAAGTCTGGGCTCGTATATTACACCTCTCGGATGTTAATATGAAACAAAATCCTTGGAGAACCTATCCAGCATATACAGTAAGTGGAAGGAGATAATGGAGAGAGACTATGTGGCATGTTAAGTGTACATTACATTTTATTTGGCGTACGTGACACCCATATTGGCATGTCCTCCCGACCAGCGAACCAGGTGCTAAGGTTATAACGAGTAGGGCCCCTTCCACTCCTTGTGAGTGAAAGGGGGGGGGGGCTACATGCTTCCTTGTGATTGGCTGGTCAGGGAAACATGCCAAAGTTGTGAAGCAATGTGGTACACTCATGAATCAACATTGGCAGACTTACCTCAAAGTCTGGTCGAAACGATTCTCCCCACATGTCTTGCCTTCATTTACCTTATTATACATATATTGTACAACTATTGTGTACTTTGACATTGTATAGAATCAGCCCAGAGCCGTACGCCTGCCGCCTCTAGTTTGTATTAGCTGTATGTCGAGACGCCATGCATAACATGGCCGAGCTGTCAGTAGTAGTACTTATGTTCAGTAGTAGTAATTGTAACTTACCAACCGTTAATTGAGTCACAAGCCTTTCATGTGATCACTGTCCGTTACTAGCCTTTCTGCTGACCAAGCCGTATCAAGGGTCAACCTTTGAATATGAGCGCCCCTCGCTCACAGGAGCGGCAGTTTTAGTCCAGAGAGCAGAGTAGACAGGCCAGGCGACACAGGCTCTGAGTGTACTCCCATTTTCACCAATATACCAGTTACCAACCAACTACGTTTGTGTTTATTACCAAATCCATCGTCAAGAACCCCACACGACAAGACGATGTAACGCCCTAAGGTTCTCCCTTGCCTCTCATAGACAAGCCCTGGCAACCTCCACATCTACTTATCTCTGAGAATTTATTGCATTTAACCATTTCATCATTACATAGCTCCTGACAAAGTCCTGGTAACAGTGCGAAAGGCCTTCAGCTAGTTTTCCATCCCAATAAATATATATATATATATATATATATATATATATATATATATATATATATATATATATATATATATATATATATATATATATATATATATATATATATATATATATATATATATATATATATATATATATATATATATATATATATATATAAAGTAAACATGTATTCATTAAGATAACAAAATAAAAACAATATTGTTGGGGTGTGAGCTCGTGCCTCGCTGCCCTCACACACTTGAGTCATTAACAGTAATCTGACCACCACTGGCCTCGCTACATACCCCAACCCCACAACTTCCCTCTCTTTCTCTCTCTCTCACACACACATCTCCTCCTCTCCTCCCCATCCCTTTCTCCCACTAACTCTCAGTCACAACAAACACACATCGTATCTTCCGTCACACACACACACACACACACACACAAAGTAAACCCCATCTTTTAGCCATAATTGTTACCAAACATTGTTACCAAACATTGTTACCAAACATGCGCCAAAGACACCTTCACTCTGCTTCTACAAACGCTACAAAGGCTGTGTCGTTGAGAGAGACACGTGAACTCACTGATGAAGACTGAAGTTGGAGTCGAAATATTAAGTAATCTTTAGCACACAGAAATCACTCCCTACGAAAGCAAAAGTAGGGGCGTCATTAGTACACTAAAACACAATAAGTGTCCGGGGCCCAAGACTGTTCAACAGCCTCCCACCATGCATAAGGGAAATTACCAATAGACCCCTGGCTGTCTTCAAGAAGGAGCTGGACAGATACTTAAACTCGGTGCCGGATCAGCCGGGCTGTGGTTCGTATGTTGTACTACGTGCTGCCAGCAGTAACAGTCTGGTTGATCAGGCCCTGATCCACCAGGAGGCCTGGTCGTGGACCGGGCCGCGGGGGCGTTGACCCCCGGAATACCCTACAGGTAGACTCCAGATAGCTTCCAGGTTTATGTCAACTGTGGGTTGCAGTTGTACGTTTGTACGTTGTAAGTTTGTACGTTGTACGTTTGTACGTTGTACGTTTGTACGTTGTACGTGAGGGAATGCATTCTCTGATTTTGATAAATTAAACACATGTGCAACACTTGGGTATCTTTATTGAGGAGACATTTCGCCACACAGTGGCTTCATCAGTCCTATACAAAGAAGAATAGTGAAGATAAGAAGGAGTTTGAGGTAATCAGTCCCTCAAAGACTGAGGGACTGATTACCTCAAACTTTTCAAGACTGATGGACTGATTACATCGACTCCAGGCTGAGGGACTGATTACCTCAAACTCTTTCTTATCTTCACTATTCTTCTTCATATAGGACTGATGAAGCCACTGGCTTCATCAGTGTTGCACAGGTGTCTAATTTACCAACTTGTCGGTTCTCTGAACCATTTATCCACAGGCTATAATATTATACACTACGTCCCGAGCTTTATGTAAATCACCAAATTTTTATTATTCATTTCGTTATTGTTGGGTAATTTTACGCAAATATAGGTTAATATACGTTAATCCAAGCAAACCTAACCGAAAACTACAATTGTAAAAGTTTGCGAATCGTTTCGAGCACAAAGTTTGCGAATCGTTTCGAGCACGTAGAAATATAATTCATTGTGGAATTGTATTTCTCCACGAACTAGAGACCAAGGTACATATATGCATAGAATCAGAGCACATCCTCACAACACATCCTCACAGCACATCCTCACAACAAATACAACTTCTCAACAAACATGTCACCATAGCACATCATCACAACACATCCTCACAACAAACATGTCACCACAGCACATCATCACAACACATCCTCACAACAAACATGTCACCACAGCACATCATCACAACACATCCTCACAACAAACATGTCACCACAGCACATCATCACAACAAACAAGTCATCACAACAGATCACCTTCACAGCGAGCAGAGCAGCAGGCAGATAAGCCAGCAATTTCTGCTGCCTTGACCCATCATAAGGTCAACGACACCACCCAGCAGCCACTTGCACTCACCCTTGCCTACCTCAAGTGACTCTCTTTTTACCCCTGACCAAAACATAACCCCCTTCCCAACCTCAGCATCCTCACATCAAACACACCGTCTAGGCCTAATAACCACATACCTTCACCGTAGGTTAGGTTAGGTAAGGTTCGTCAGGAAACTGGACAAGTGTTTCCTGACGCGGGTCTTAGTCAGATGATGACCCGCCGTTGGAGCTTTTGGTCATCTGACCGAGGCCTTCCGCTGGCTTACCGGTCCACCCCTTTAAAAATTATGGTCAGTTATAACCATTTCTTAACACACACACCTCGGTGACAGACCTCAACACGTGACTGTAAGTGATACCCCTTCATGTAGACAACCTGTCAACAGGTGCCGCAAGGCAGCTTCCTAACAACACTTTTGTTTATGTTAATGACCTAACTAACTCTCCTTGACAATTTAACTAACTCTCCTTGACAATCTAACTCTCTTAATAACCTATCTAACTTTTCTTAACTTATTAATGAGCTAGGTAACTCTTCTTAACAACCTACCTAACTCTCCTTAACCTACCTAACTCTCCTTGACAAGTTAGTAATAACCTACCTAACTCTCCTTAGCAACCTACCTAACTCTCCTTAGCAACCTACCTAACTCTCCTTAGCAACTTACCTAACTCTCCTTAGCAACTTACCTAACTCTCCTTAGCAACCTACCTAACTCTCCTTAGCAACCTACCTAACTCTCCTTAGCAACCTACCTAACTCTTCTTAGCAACCTACCTAACTCTCCTTAGCAACTTACCTAACTCTCCTTAGCAACTTACCTAACTCTCTTCAACAACTTATTAATGACCTACCTAAGTCTCCTTAACAACTTACCTACTTCTTAACAACTTATTAATGACCTCACTAACTCTTCTTAACAACTTATTGATGACCTCACTAACTCTTCTTAACAACTTATTGATGACCTACCTAACTCTTCTTAACCTAACTCTCTTTAACAACTTATTAATGACCTACCTAACTCTTCTTAAGAACCTACGTAACTCTTCTTAACTTTGGATCTACCTAACTCTCCTTGGAGCTGGAACAATATCGTTCCAGTTCCATGGAGCTGAACTCTTATTGAAGGTTGATGGACTGATTACATCTTCATTCCACTACTACACTACTGCCTCTGTATTTGACTGAAGAAGCCTACTGTGTAGGCGAAACGTTTCATCAATAAAGATACCCAAGTGTTGCACATGTGTCTTAATCTTGTACCTTGATGTGTACCACAAGCAACACTCCTGGTGTTACGTGCTGACATCCATGGCTGTCTTCAAGACAGAAATCGATAAATTCCTCAAGCTAGTCCCTGATCAGCCGTGCTGTGATGCATGCAGTACGTTGGAGTGCATGGGGCGGGCACCAATAGCCTGATCGATCAGGCCAACAACCAGGCCTCGTCTGGGACCGGGCCGCAGGAGTCGGCGACCTCCGGAAGCGACTACAGGTAACATACAAGTAATCTACTCTTACCTCGGATAAGATAAACGCGAAACAGTTAGATACCTGGAGTTTACCTGGACAGAGTTCCAGGGGTCAACGCCCCCGCGGCCCGGTCTGTGACCAGGCCTCATGGTGGATCAGGGCCCGATCAACCAGGCTGTTACTGCTGGCCGCACGCAGTCCAACGTACGAACTACAGCCTGGATGGTCAGATACCGACGCAATTTTATAAATTTTTAATATTTCTTCATGTATGAACTCTGGGCGGCAAAGATGCTAAGCTCTCAAGAACAAAGAGGAGGATACAGAGCGTTTAACTCTGACTCACGAAATCGTAATGACACGATTGCAAATAAACCATACCACGGGTGGGGTTAGAACCCGCGATCAGAGAATTTCAAAACTCCAGACCGCCGTGCTAGCCACTGGGCCAGTGGCTAACGCGTCGGTCTGGAGTTTTATGACTCTCTCTGATCGCGGGTTCTAACTCCACCCGTGGTATGGTTGAACTCTGTTATGATGTGAAGAATAATAGTGCAGATAAGAGTAGTTATTTGTTGTTCTGTATACTTTGAATTTAAATTTTTGGTTACCTTAATAATTAAAACATCCTAAAATGACAATGAGTTATGATGTTCAAAGTCAACGATAAACTTTATGGATGAAGCTAAATAATTCAAGCAAGAACTTGTTTATATCTATATTCTTGGGTATTAAGCATAGAAAGTCATTCACATACCTGTACCATTTAGCTTTATCAGGTAGAATTCTGTTAAACAGTCGGGTATCAAAAAATTCCATGAACAAATTGATAAGAACTAATAAGAGAGGATTTCCCATTGCCATACCAAACTTCACTGTGGTTACTTTCCATATATACACATAAATACGGAAATGCACATTATGGTTCTCTGCACAGTGTCAGAGTCAACAAGAGGTGTGTCATTAGCATGATTACACTAATCACCTAGTTAAGAAACTCGTTAGAGAGGTGGTTAGCGAAATGAGAGAGAGGAAAGTTTAATACCACAACAACTAGCCATCAGGGACGCTGACACTAAGTGAACAATTAACCACCAACTAAGTGACAGTTAAGTGAAGTAAAAACAAGCAGGGTAAACTTGATTACTGCCTGGCCCCAGCCTCCACACTCAAAAATGTTAATCCACAAGCAACTAACAGACACCAAATTACGTCCAATTTAACCTAACCTGACCTAACCCGCAAATCCCCTAGCAGACGTGAAATTACATTAGTTTGGGATAAACAGTGTTAAGGTAACCTAAATTAGTTTTGTTCAGGTGTGAGAGATACGGAGGTGTAGAATAAACAAAGTGAAATGTAGGGGCGCCATGGACACAATAAGAGAACACTGGAGCAACCACTGTGGTTCAAGACTCTTGAACCTTTTACCAGCAGAAGTTGTTAAAGACTCTTGAACCTTTTACCAGCAGATGTTGCTCAAGACTCTTGAACCTGCTACCATCAGATACTGTCCAAGACTCTTGAGCCTCCTACCAGCAGATACTGTCCAAGACTCTTGAACCTGCTACTATCAGATACTATCCAAGACTCTTGAACCTGATACCATCAGATACTGTCCAAGACTCTTGAACCTGATACCATCAGATACTGTCCAAGACTTTGAACCTGATACCATCAGATACTATCTAAGGCTCTTGAACCTGATACCATCAGATACTATCCAAGACTCTTGAACCTGATAGCATCAGATACTATCCAAGACTCTTGAACCTGATAGCATCAGATACTATCCAAGACACTTGAACCTGCTACCATCAGATACTGTCCAAGACTCTTGAGCCTCCTACCAGCAGATACTGCCCAAAACTCTTGAACCTGCTACCAGCAGATACTGTCCAAGACTCTTGAACCTGCTACCATCAGATACTGTCCAAGACTCTTGAGAATCCTACCAGCAGATACTGTCCAAGACTCTTGAACCTGCTACCAGCAGATACTGTCCAAGACTCTTGAGCCTCCTACCAGCAGATACTGTCCAAGACTCTTGAACCTGCTACCAGCAGATACTGTCCAAGACTCTTGAACCTGCTACCATCAGATACTGTCCAAGACTCTTGAGCCTCCTACCAGCAGATACTTTCCAAAACTCTTGAACCTGCTACCAGCAGATACTGTCCAAGACTCTTGAGCCTCCTACCAGCAGATACTGTCCAAGACTCTTGAACCTGCTACCAGCAGATACTGTCCAAGACTCTTGAACCTGCTACCATCAGATACTGTCCAAGACTCTTGAGCCTCCTACCAGCAGATACTGTCCAAGACTCTTGAACCTGCTACCAGCAGATACTGTCCAAGACTCTTGAACCTGCTACCATCTGATACTGTCCAAGACTCTTGAGCCTCCTACCAGCAGATACTGTCCAAAACTCTTGAACCTGCTACCAGCAGATACTGTCCAAGACTCTTGAGCCTCCTACCAGCAGATACTGTCCAAAACTCTTGAACCTGCTACCAGCAGATACTGTCCAAGACTCTTTAGCCTCCTACCAGCAGATACTGTCCAAGACTCTTGAACCTGCTACCACAACGAACCATCACTCACCACAACCACCATAACGAACCATCACTCACCACAACCACCATAACGAACCATCACTCTCCACAACCACCATAACGAACCATCACCCATCACAACGAACCTCACCCTCATCACAACGAACTATCACTCATCACAACGAACTATCATTCATCACAACGAACTATCACTAACCACAACGAACTATCACTCATCACAACGAAGCATCACTCACCACAACGAACTATCACTCATCACAACGAAGCATCACTCACCACAACTATCACTCACCACAACTAACTATCACTCACCACAACGAACTATCACTCACCACAACGAACTATCACTCATCACAACGAACTATCACTCATCACAACCGTTGGCATGGGTCCACATGTTGATTTAGACTAGAAAAGCATCTAGCATGACCTAGACCTACTGATTAACTTTTAAACATCAATTTTACAGGCTACAGCTGTTATTCTACCACGCCATTTCATTTCAAAGCTTAGCCCTATCTACGGTATATTACCATCCCCTGGAATGCGATCCACAACGATGGACTAACTTCCGGGTTCCAACTTACTTCTAGGTGATAAGGAGCAACTGGTGTATGGAAACATACCTAACATTTCCACCCGCTCCAGGGATCGAACCATGGACACTCAGTATGTGACCCGAGTATGCTACCAATTGAGCCACGAGATACTCTACCCTAGTTTGTTGTTTTGTATCGCACAGTAAATCACCTTTCATAGAAATTATTGTAGCTGTGGCTTTTATCCCTCCCTGTTCATAGTTCTCACCCTACAAAGAGAAGCCTAGATAACCAATCAGCCAGAGTACGTGTGTGATACGACTGTCCTATCATGCGCTGGTTTTCTTACAAACCAGTCAGCCTAACCTTTGTCTGTATGTGATATGACTACCCTAATGAATTCACCTTTACTCTCATGGCCGAAATATTTGTTTTAAACCGAAATTCCTCTATCGTATACCATTTTCATTTTATACCAGCAATCTTCTACTCAGCACCTGCTATCCTCTACACAGTAGTAGTTATTCTAGTCTTCTCCACCATCTACTCTCCATCAAGTTCACTTCATACCAGCAATCTTCTCCAACTTTTACGCCAACTATCCTCTACTTTAACACCCAATTTACTCTATTCTGCTCTAGGTATCCTCGACACCACACGACATTTCCTCAATACATCAGTTAGCCTCTACTCTAGGTTTCCTCTAGGCCAGCTATCCTCTCCAAGCGGTCAGGTTTCTTTTATTCCAGATATTTCAACCATAAACAACCAGCGTTCGTCGTATGCATTCCAACGATCAGTGGTATATCCTTGCGAAGAACAGGAAGGCACAATACCGTGACTGGAACAATACACAAATAACCCGCACACAGGAGAGAGGAACTTACAACGACGTTTCGGTCCGACAATGTAAATGGTCCAAGTGACCGACAAGAATTTTGTTATAAGTGTGGTGATTTTGTGTTAGAGGACAGTAATTTGTGTATAGCATACCTTCACAGAGGAATGTCACTTTGTATATAATAGGTAATACTGTTTTGACCTATTTTATTATGGATTACATAATGTCTGGGAACTTTAATGTTGAATTGACTTCAACATAATTGGATAAGATGCACGATGCATTTACATTAATGCATAGAGGTTGATAAAGAATTTATTAACGGTGTGGGGATTTGCTGGTGCCAATATGATTCAATGTTTGAAAGACCAATATGATTCAATGTTTGAAAGTCCAATATGATTCAATGTTTGAAAGACCAATATGATTCAATGTTTGAAAGACCAATATGATTCAATGTTTAAAAGTCCAATTTGATTCAATGCTTGAAAGACCAATATGATTCAATGCTTAAAAGTCCAATTTGATTCAATGTTTGAAAGTCCAATATGATTCAATGTTTGAAAGACCAATATGATTCAATGTTTGAAAGACCAGGCACCATAACGAACTATCACTCATCACAACGAACTATCACTCACCACAACGAAGCATCACTCATCACAACGAAGCATCACTCATCACAACGAAGCATCACTCATCACAACGAAGCATCACTCATCACAACGAAGCATCACTCACCACAATGAACTATCACTCACCACAACGAACTATCACTCATCACAACGAAGCATCACTCACCACAACGAACTATCACTCATCACAACGAAGCATCACCCTCACCTCAACCACCACTACCAATAACAAAATATAATGGTTGTTGCACTTGATAAATCACTTGTTGGAAGCCACCAAGGTTGTTACCATCACCAGAAGCTACCAACACTAGATGACACTCTACTCACCAGAAGCTACCAACACTAGATGACACTCTACTCACCAGAAGCTACCAACACTAGATGACACTCTACTCACCAGAAGCTACCAACACTAGATGACACTCTACTCACCAGAAGCTACCAACACTAGATGACACTCTACTCACCAGAAGCTACCAACACTAGATGACACTCTACTCACCAGAAGCTACCAACACTAGATGACACTCTACTCACCAGAAGCTACCAACACTAGATGACACTCTACTCACCAGAAGCTACCAACACTAGATGACACTCTACTCACCAGAAGCTACCAACACTAGATGACGCTCTACACTCACCCCGCCGCCACTCACTACACTAACATTGAACAAGTATTTCCTATCTTCTTTGTGGTTCATCTCTGCCTTCCTGGAGATGCCTTGATGTCGCTGAAGGATGCTAGGAAGTGAAGCTATCCTTCTCTTCCTCGGATCACACCTGAGTGCCTATTTCCTAGGAACTGTATTTCCCTTACGGTGTTAGCGCCTCCCCATAAGTATAATAATAATAACAATAATAATGCCTCGTTCCTGTGTCTCGAATTCCAGTCTATTCCTAACCACCACCTTAAATCCTCGGAGTATCTTCTACGCCATAATTATGTCTCCTCTAGCCTTTTTCTCTTTTCGGGTCGTTAGACTCAGTTCGTCAGTCACATCATGTTGCAAACTTTAAGACCTTCTTAAGTTTCTTAATATACCTGACCAGGTATGGGCTCAATGCTGGTACTGCGTAACAATGTAAGACCTGAGCGATGGAGCACACGGAGCCATAGTCTTAGTTGAGCTCCCTGAAGGTACTTGTAACATCCGTCAGCTTCGCATATGCTACCCATGTTGTGGAGTTCATGTGTATCTCTGGTGATATGTTAGGTGAGATGTTTACACCCAGATCTTTCTTCTTACTAGGCTAGTATTTATAGTCTCTGTCAGAGTGTAGTTACATCTATCAAAGGCTCTTCTCAGACACTTGGCTTGTTTTGTATGTCTGTATGTTAGTTATTATTTTATCCAAGGCACTTGTCACTAAGACTGTTTGTGAGTGTGTGTGTGTAGAACTGCGTGCGCGTGCTCGTGTTTGTCTGTCAGGTGGACATCATGGGTATTAATGACCTTTCCTGCGTCAACATCATTAGCACCTCCAGCAAACACTGACCAGTTCTGCAGTGTTTCTCACTCACCTGCATCCCTCACCACCACCACCATCATTACCATCACCATCACCTCTCCCAAAACCACCATCCCCACCACCACAACCATCACCATCACCTCTCGCATAACCACCATCCCCAACACCACAACTACCACCACCACAACCACCATTCGGACATTTCCCAACAAATTCACCAAAAGAAGCAAACAAAATTTTCCTGTTTTCAATTATATTCGGAAAAAGATTTAAGCTGCATTTTGTTGGTGACATTTTAGTCAGCTTGTACGAGCGACTGCGCTGCCTGGAGGACACTCGAACCGCTTCCCCGGGACACACTGGTAAACCAACACCTGCGAATACAGATGACCTTACAGCAACACCACACCCTATGGCAACACCACACCTTACAGCAACACCACACCCTACAGCAACACCATACCCTATAACACCACACCCTACAGCAACACCAAACCCTATAGCAACACTACACCGTATAACATCACACCCTACAGCAACACCACACCCTACAGCAACACCAAACCCTACACCACACCCTACAGCAACACCACACCCTACAATACATTGTCAAATGCTCTTAATTTTCAGATACGACCTGACCTTTGCTTTCCCACCTTTTCTCCTGACGTGTCTTCTGTATCTGCTGATTGTTGTCCGACTTTCTTTCCTTGCTGCTGTTTTTTTCCTACCATGGGTCATTAGGCCTACTGCAATGGTCCTCTTTGTTCCTTCGTGAACCTCCTTAGTGAAGTGGGTTAGAGTAGTGGAGTTACTTGCTTCCCCATCCCCTGGGGAATTTATCCTTTATACTACTACTAATACTATATAAGAAATGGTTTTAATAACCATATTTTTTAAAGGGGTGGACCGGTAAGCCAGTGGAAGGCCTCGGTCAGCTAACCAAAAGCTCCAGTGGCGGGTCATCACATATGACTAAGATCAGCGACAGGAAACACTTCCTGTTTCCTGACAAATCTTACCTAACCTACAACTATTACAAAAACTACAACTACCACCACCACTGCTGCTACCACCACCCCTGCTAATTTTACTAATAAACCAAGTAGTCAATATATCTTAAGAGGTTTAACATGGTCCTGATCCCATCAAACTGAGTAGTCAGTCCAACGAATGCATCACAACCCGGTTAATGAGGGTTAAATACCCAGGGGTCATAGACCGGTTAATGAGGGTTAAATACCCAGGGGTCATAGAGAGCCTGGGGAACTGAAGGCAATCAGCCTCGATTCATGGAAGGGGAAGACAAGTCCAATTCCTTGAACTAAGAGTTTCTGATCAACATCAAGGAATCTCTCATGAGGGGTGTTGAAAAGCACTGGGCCCCTTACACTTACTGAGTTGTTTATTGGTGCTGCTATATGCTGTTCTTGATGTTCTGTTCAAGATAGATACAGATAGATAGATGGATAGATAGATAGATAGACAGATAGATAGATAGAGAGATAGATAGACAGATAGATAGATAGAGAGAGTAGAGAGAGAGAGAGAGTATAACACTAATACTGTTTGTCTAACTAGCTGATCAGTTAGTGATTGCCAAGTAGTGCCAAGCTTGTCCTGTGTGTGTTTGCTTGTTTGTTTGTTTGTGTGTGTATGTGTGTGTGTGTGTGTGTGTGTGTGTGAGTGTTTGTGTGTTTGTGTACTTGTTGCCTTATCCAGTAGCTCGTGGCTGGCGTCTGTGTTATCATGGTCACAAGTATTCAGTGGGAGGAGGCACGCACCCCCCTGCCCCCTCCACCATGGTCACAAGTATTTAGCGGGAGGGGGGCATACACCCAGGACGCCCCCCCCCCTCCACCATGGCTCGTGCATGCAAATGAGGCCACGGCAACAAATGCAATCAGCCCTGACCGTTTGTTTTTGTTTGTGTTTGTGGGAATCTAAATGTCGCTCCTTGTCCTGCGGTGGATGGAAACAAATACACTGGTATCCCTTTTAGTGTTTTTGTTGACGTTTTATTCTTGTTTTCTCTCGGGAAAGAAAGGGTGAAATGACCTCGTATTCTTAGTTTGCAACACGTTCTTAAGGGACTCGTAGTTCCCCCGTCTTCTAATATCAAAGCAAAGCTCACACCTCTACAACACAATTGTCCTCAAAGATTTGTTAAGTTATA
The DNA here is from genome assembly GCA_009830355.1 of Cherax destructor. Taxonomy (NCBI): domain Eukaryota; kingdom Metazoa; phylum Arthropoda; class Malacostraca; order Decapoda; family Parastacidae; genus Cherax; species Cherax destructor. The sequence goes on from WNWK01002304.1 coordinate 172,440, forward strand.
CCATGAATTAAGGAAAGATTCTGGACTTCACCTTACGAAACAGACAAAGCAAATGCGATAGTAATTATGGACAAGGTAGATTATAGTGGAAAAATGAACATGTTATTTGAAGACGGGGGAACTTAGGTGCGTGTTAAGCACACTTCTTGAAGATGGTGGCTTCATCAGTGTCCGCAAAAAAAAATCACGGAAAATAAGTCACAATTTTGGCTAGGATAAAAAGTCACATTAGGTTAGATTAGGTTAAGTTGTGACTTTTTTACCCTGGATCCTTTTAATGCTGATGACGGGCTCGTGATCCAAGAAACTGCAACAGCACAAGCATTTTTTTGGGACAACATTTCGCTCTGTTTAGATCTTTATCAGGATTTAAACAGAGAGAAACATTGCGCCACATAAAACTTGTACGGGCCAGACAGGTTGACTTCAAAGTGCTGGAGGTGGGACGTCCTGGTATCTCAGGCCTAATGTCGGGTCTTTTAGGTCTAATAAAGACTTTAATTTAATAAACAGGAAAGCGCCAACTCAAATATGCTGAATATTTTTTTTTTTTTTTTAGTAAGATTTATTGAATAAGTAAATTAAAAAGTTTGACAGAAATTATCATTCAATAATACGAACTGAGTCTCGACCCTTGCAACCACAAATAGTTGAGTACAAATAGTTGAGTACTGACTAAACTAACAACGTTAACTCCTTTGTTTTCATGTAATATATTAACTGTGTTTTTGTTTTTGCAAGCATTTGGGTAAAGTTAACTTCGCAAATTCCTCTGATTACTTATGATGTTGGTTGGTTAATGAGGACTTAAAATCAATCGACCAACACAAGTCATTAACACTGCACGCCACCTCTTACCCCACTAAACAAGAATATTTTAATCCCTAAAGAGGGACCCTAATGGAAATGTCACTTTGTCTGGCTTTCTTGGGTTATCCAAGGTAACCTACACATATGCTGCTATGTACGATAATTTATGTAACTATTTATGTGTACCCATAAATGAGTCAAGTAACGTAAACTGGCACAGAGACATAAACCTCCAGAGAGAGACATACACTGGTGGGTGCAGATCTCTGTGTCAGCAGAGAGAGTAACCCAACACTGTGGAGTAATCTCAACCTTCACACAATCACCCTCAGCACTCATCATTCTCTATATACTAATATATATTAAAACTAACTTGACCACATACCTATGTTGTAGCCCATGTTGATGTGACTCAAACATTTACAACTGATACCAAACATTAGTAATGTTCACAAAGTTGTCTTCTCTTTTATGTTCAACAGCTGTCATTCTTTTGAACAGAAACTGATGATGGTGACTGTCACAGAAACTAATGATGGTGACTGTCACAGAAACTGATGATGGTGACTGTCACAGAAACTGATGATGGTGACTGTCACAGAAACTGATGATGGTGACTGTCACAGAAACTGATGATGGAGACTGTCACGGAAACTGATGATGGTGACTGTCACAGAAACTGATGGTGACTGTCACAGAAACTGATGATGGTGACTGTCACAGAAACTGATGATGGTGACTGTCACAGAAACTGATGATGGTGACTGTCACAGAAACTGATGATGGTGACTCACAGAAACTGATGATGGTGACTGTCACATAAACTGATGATGGTGACTGTCACAGAAACTGATAATGGTGACTGTGTCACATAAACTGATGATGGTGACTGTGTCACAGAAACTGATGATGGTGACTGTCACAGAAACTGATGATGATGACTGTCACAGAAACTGATGATGGTGACTGTGTCACAGAAACTGATTATGGTGACTGTGTCACAGAAACTGATGATGGTGACTGTCACAGAAACTGATGATGGTGACTGTCACAGAAACTGATGATGGTGACTGTGTCACAGAAACTGATGATGGTGACTGTCACAGAAACTGATGATGGTGACTGTGTCACAGAAACTGATGATGGTGACTGTCACAGAAACTGATGATGGTGACTGTGTCACAGAAACTGATGATGGTGACTGTGTCACAAAAACTGATGATGGTGACTGTCACAGAAACTGATGATGGTGACTGTGTCACAGAAACTGATGATGGTGAATGTGTCACAGAAACTGATGATGGTGACTGTGTCACAGAAACTGATGATGGTGACTGTGTCACAGAAACTGATGATGGTGACTGTCACAGAAACTGATGATGATGACTGTGTCACAGAAACGGATGATGGTGACTGTCACAGAAACTGATGATGGTGACTGTGTCACAGAAACTGATGATGGTGACTGTCACAGAAACTGATGATGGTGACTGTGTCACAGAAACTGATGATGGTGACTGTGTCACAGAAACTGATGATGGTGACTGTGTCACAGAAACTGATGATGGTGACTGTCACAGAAACTGATGATGGTGACTGTCACAGAAACTGATGATGATGACTGTCACAGAAACTGATGATGGTGACTGTCACAGAAACTGATGATGGTGACTGTGTCACAGAAACTGATGATGGTGACTGTGTCACAGAAACTGATGATGGTGACTGTGTCACAGAAACTGATGATGGTGACTGTGTCACAGAAACTGATGATGGTGACTGTGTCACAGAAACTGATGATGGTGACTGTCACAGAAACTGATGATGGTACTCAGGCACCTGGTAGGAGGCCTCAGGGGTCACCATGGTACTGGGAGACTCTCCCAGGTACTCAGGCACTTGGTAGGAGGCCTCACGAGTCACCATGGTACTGGGAGTCTCTCCCAGGTACTCAGGCACCTGGTAAGAGGCCTCAGGAGTCCAACCCCCAATGTACAACCTCTTTGTCCATCCCACAATGTACAACCTCGGTGTCCAACCCACAATGTACAACCTCTGTGTCCATCCCACAATGTACAACCTGTGTCCAACCCACAATGTACAACCTCTGTGTCCAACCCACAATGTACAACCTCGGTGTCAACCCACAATGTACAACCTCTGTGTCCAAACCACAATGTACAATCTCGGTGTCCAACCCATAATGTACAACCTGTGTCCAACCCCCAATGTACAACCTCTGTGTCCAACCCACAATGTACAACCTGTGTCCAACCCACAATGTACAACCTGTGCCCAACCCACAATGTACAACCTGTGTCCAACCCACAATGTACAACCTGTGTCCAACCCCCAATGTATAACCTCTGTGTCCAACCCACAATGTACAACCTCGGTGTCAACCCACAATGTACAACCTCGGTGTCCAACCCCCAATGTAGAACCTCAGAGCCAAACCTCGGTGTGAAGCCTCCATAACTGGGAATCAGAGCACAGACACACACAGAAATTCACAATAACACTGGACTATAAACTGCTTTAAAAAAACTTGTATACATTGCGATTCTCTTGTAAATTACTGAGGATAAATTGCAAATTAGGTTGGTCGCCGCAAGTTACACAGGTTACAGAGAAACCTGCAAATGTATTCGTCTGGGCTCTTACAAAGAGCACACACACACACACACATACACACACACACACACACACACACACACACACATAACACACACACACACACACACACACACACACATAAATACACACACAAAGCTCGTAAATTTGGCCAGCATGATTTTAAACAAGGGAAAAAACAGCGCTCGATTCTTAATTTACAAACATTAATAAATACACTAAGTTTTCTACACACTGCAGTAGCAGCAACAGTCTGGTGGAATCACGCAGCAATTATTATTAATAATAACACTTTACTGATCATCCTGGATGTGCTGTGATTGACTTGATGGATGACTGGTAATTCCTGGACGTGCTGTGATTGACTTGATGGATGACTGGTAATTCCTGGACGTGCAGTGATTGACTTGATGGATGACTGGTAATTCCTGGACGTGCTGTGATTGACTTGATGGATGACTAGTAATTCCTGGACGTGCTGTGATTGACTTGATGGATGACTGGTAATTCCTGGACGTGCTGTGATTGACTTGATGTATGACTGGTCTGCCCTGGATGAAGGACTGGTCTGTCCGGGAGTGCTGTGATTGGCTAGATGGACGACTAGTTCGTCTTGGATGTGCTGTGATTGGCTAAAATTCTCGACCAGACTAGCTAGAGCGGGTCTGACTATACTCAGGAACACTTTGCTTAAACAGGAGCTATGAGTCGACCCCTGCAACAACAACTAGGCGAGTACACACACACACTAGTTTCAGTTGCTAGATTCCTTGCATGTTCCCTTAATACCTGGTCCTCGCATTTTGAGAGCGAGAGAGAGAGAGAGAGAGAGAGAGAGAGAGAGAGAGAGAGAGAGAGAGAGAGAGAGAGAGAGAGAGAGAGAGAGAGAGACGAGGTATGTGGCGGTAGAAATCTCAACGTGTAGCCGTCATAGATCCTTGACGTCACTGATCACGTGACTTTGTTTACAAACAACACTGTGCTTGTTCCACTGATATTCAATCTTCAAATTTATTACCTACGTGAACCCGAGAGAGAGAGAGAGAGAGAGAGAGAGAGAGAGAGAGAGAGAGAGAGAGAGAGAGAGAGAGAGAGAGAGATGCTACTTCGCTTTAAAAGGCTATCAATTGATGAGTGTGTCTCACCTTGCACGAAATACCTAGGGACACGCACTCTTAATGCAGTTACATACAATCTTGCAACCTAGATCTTTGTACTACAGAACACGCTATAAGAGCCTTCACTCCAGCTACCCATACTCTAGCTCTCATCTCAGCTGCCCATACTCTAGCTCTCATCTCAGCTACCCATACTCTAGCTCTCATCTCAGCTACCCATACTCTAGCTCTCATCTCAGCTCCCATACTCTAGCTCTCATCTCAGCTACCCATACTCTAGCTCTCATCTCAGCTGCCCATACTCTAGCTCTCATCTCAGCTACCCATACTCTAGCTCTCATCTCAGCTGCCCATACTCTAGCTCTCATCTCAGCTACCCATACTCTAGCTCTCATCTCAGCTACCCATACTCTAGCTCTCATCTCAGCTCCCCATACTCTAGCTCTCATCTCAGCTACCCATACTCTAGCTCTCATCTCAGCTGCCCATACTCTAGCTCTCATCTCAGCTACCCATACTCTAGCTCTCATCTCAGCTGCCCATACTCTAGCTCTCACTCCAGCTACCCATACTCTAGCTCTCACTCCAGCTGCCCATACTCTAGCTCTCACTCCAGCTACTCTAGCTCTCACTCCAGCTGCCCATACTCTAGCTCTCATTTCAGTTACCCATACTCTAGCTCTCATCTCAGCTACCCATACTCTAGCTCTCATCTCAGCTACCCATACTCTAGCTCTCATCTCAGCTACCCATAGTCTAGCTCTCATCTCAGCTACCCATACTCTAGCTCTCATCTCAGCTACCCATAGTCTAGCTCTCATCTCAGCTACCCATAATCTAGCTCTCATCTCAGCTGCCCATACTCTAGCTCTCATCTCAGCTACCCATACTCTAGCTCTCATCTCAGCTACCCATACTCTAGCTCTCATCTCAGCTACCCATACTCTAGCTCTCATCTCAGCTACCCATAATCTAGCTCTCATCTCAGCTGCTCATACTCTAGCTCTCATCTCAGCTACCCATACTCTAGCTCTCATTTCAGTTACCCATACTCTAGCTCTCATCTCAGCTACCCATAATCTAGCTCTCATCTCAGCTACCCATAATCTAGCTCTCATCTCAGCTACCCATAGTCTAGCTCTCATCTCAGCTGCCCATACTCTAGCTCTCATCTCAGCTTCCCATAGTCTAGCTCTCATCTCAGCTACCCATACTCTAGCTCTCATCTCAGCTGCCCATACTCTAGCTCTCATCTCAGCTACCCATAGTCTAGCTCTCATCTCAGCTACCCATACTCTAGCTCTCATCTCAGCTACCCATACTCTAGCTCTCATCTCAGCTACCCATAGTCTAGCTCTCATCTCAGCTACCCATACTCTAGCTCTCATCTCAGCTGCCCATACTCTAGCTCTCATCTCAGCTGCCCATACTCTAGCTCTCATCTCAGCTACCCATAGTCCAGCTCTCATCTCAGCTGCCCATACTCTAGCTCTCATCTCAGCTGCCCATACTCTAGCTCTCATCTCAGCTACCCATAGTCTAGCTCTCATCTCAGCTACCCATACTCTAGCTCTCATCTCAGCTGCCCATACTCTAGCTCTCATCTCAGCTACCCATACTCTAGCTCTCATCTCAGCTACTAATAATCTAGCTCTAATCTCAGCTGCCCATACTCTAGCTCTCATCTCAGCTGCCCATACTCTAGCTCTCATCTCAGCTGCCCATACTCTAGCTCTCATCTCAGCTACCCATACTCTAGCTCTCATCTCAGCTACCCATACTCTAGCTCTCATCTCAGCTGCCCATACTCTAGCTCTCATCTCAGCTGCCCATAGTCTAGCTCTCATCTCAGCTGCCCATACTCTAGCTCTCATCTCAGCTACCCATACTCTAGATCTCATCTCAGCTACCCATAATTTAGCTCTCATCTCAGCTGCCCATAGTCTAGCTCTCATCTCAGCTGCCCATACTCAAGCTCTCATCTCAGCTGCCCATACTCTAGCTCTCATCTCAGCTGCCCATAGTCTAGCTCTCATCTCAGCTACTCATACATTAGCTCTCATCTCAGCTGCCCATACTCTAGCTCTCATCTCAGCTACCCATAATCTAGCTCTCATCTCAGCTGCCCATACTCTAGCTCTCATCTCAGCTGCCCATACTCTAGCTCTCACTCCAGCTACCCATACTCTAGCTCTCATGTCAGCTGCCCATACTCTAGCTCTCATCTCAGCTGCCCATACTCTAGGTCTCATCTCAGCTGCCCATACTCTAGCTCTCATCTCAGCTGCCCATACTCTAGCTCTCACTCCAGCTACCCATACTCTAGGAGCCTCCCTGGTGACTACTTGCTCAACCAGGCTATTGCTGCCAGTCCTCGGATACGCAGCGCCGGCCTGGAGCCCACGCCTAACAAAGCAACCGGGACAAGAGAATGGTTACTAAGACTACAGTATTATACATGACGAAGCCGCCAGAACAGGGGAGACATAGTCATGACGTAGAAAATACTTCGAGGAAAAGATCTGAACTAAAAAAAAAATTAAGGAAATAACTTTAGAATGAGAGAGAGAGAGAGAGAGAGAGAGAAGTAGAAGAAGAGGAAGAAGAAGAGAGAGAGAAAGAAGAAAAGAAAAAAAAGAAATAAGAGAGTTTGCTCTGTGTAGAGGTTTAGCGAGTCTCAATAAAACTGTACACAAAGCGAAACGTAACAATAAAACTTTGTTCTGCAATGTGTTTTATCTTGATATAATAGTTTACAAAACTGACAAGTTGAACAATAACACACTTGTGCGACATTTTGGAATCTCTATTGAGGAAACGTTTCGCCCACCAGTGGCTGGTGAATGTGTCCCATAATACAAAGAGCACAATGCACAAGGCGTCCCAGTATACAAAGAGTACAATAATACGCAATGAGTCCCACAGTAACATACAAGAGTTAGTGGACAATACAAGTAAGACAAGAGTTGTACCAGGGAGAGAGTAACAATGTTAGTGTAGGTTGTACCAGGGAGAGTAACAATGTTAGTGTAGGTTGTACCAGGGAGAGAGTAACAATGTTAGTGTAGGTTGTACCAGGGAGAGTAACAATGTTAGTGTAGGTTGTACCAGGGAGAGTAACAATGTTAGTGTAGGCTTTGTATTAGGAGAGAAGTAACAATGTTAGTGTAGGTTGTACCAGGGAGAGTAACAATGTTAGTGTAGGTTGTACCAGGAGAGAGTAACAATGTTAGTGTAGGTTGTACCAGGGAGAGAGTAACAATGTTAGTGTAGGTTGTACCAGGGAGAAGTAACAATGTTAGTGTAGGTTGTACCAGGGAGAGAGTAACAATGTTAGTGTAGGTTGTACCAGGGAGAGTAACAATGTTAGTGTAGGTTGTACCAGGGAGAGTAACAATGTTAGAGTGTAGGTTGTACCAGGGAGAGAGTAACAATGTTAAGTGTAGGTTGTACCAGGGAGAAGTAACAATGTTAGTGTAGGTTGTACAGGAGAGAACAAGTTAGATGTAGGTTGACCAGGAGAGTAACAATGTTAGAGTAGTTGTACCAGGAGAAGTAACAAGTAGTAGGTTGTACCAGGGAGAGAGTAACAATGTTAAGTGTAGGTTGTACCAGGGAGAGAGTAACAATGTTAGAGTGTAGGTTGTACCAGGGAGAGTAACAATGTTAGAGTGTAGGTTGTACCAGGGAGAGTAACAATGTTAGAGTAGGTTGTACCAGGGAGAGTAACAATGTTAGAGTGTAGGTTGTACCAGGGAGAGTAACAATGTTAGAGTGTAGGTTGTACCAGGGAGAGTAACAATGTTAGGTGTAGGTTGTACCAGGAGAGTAACAATGTTAGAGTGTAGGTTGTACCAGGAGAGTAACAATGTTAGTGTAGGTTGTACCAGGAGAGTAACAATGTTAGATGTAGGTTGTACCAGGGAGAGTAACAATGTTAGTGTAGGTTGTACCAGGGAGAGTAACAATGTAGTGTAGGTTGTACCAGGAGAGTAACAATGTTAGTGTAGGTTGTACAGGGAGAGTAACAATGTTAGTGTAGGTTGTACCAGGAGAGTAACAATGTTAGAGTGTAGGTTGTACCAGGAGAGTAACAATGTAAGTGTAGGTTGTACAGGAGAGTAACAATGTTAGGTGTAGGTTGTACAGGAGAGTAACAATGTTAGTTAGGTTGTACAGGGAGTAACAATGTTAGTGTAGGTTGTACAGGAGAAGTAACAATGTTAAATGTAGGTTGTACAGGGAGAGTAACAATGTTAGGTAGTAGTGTACAGGAGAGTAACAATGTTAGTGTAGGTTGACAGGGAGTAACAATGTTAGAGTGTAGGTTGTACCAGGGAGAGTAACAATGTTAGAGTGTAGGTTGTACCAGGGAGAGTAACAATGTTAGAGTGTAGGTTGTAGCAGGGAGAGTAACAATGTTAGAGTGTAGGTTGTACCAGGGAGAGTAACAATGTTAGAGTGTAGGTTGTACCAGGGAGAGTAACAATGTTAGAGTGTAGGTTGTAGCAGGGAGAGTAACAATGTTAGAGTGTAGGTTGTACCAGGGAGAGTAACAATGTTAGAGTGTAGGTTGACCAGGAGAGTAACAATGTAGAGTGTAGGTTGTACAGGGAGAGTAACAATGTTAAGGTAGTTGTACAGGAGAGTAACAATGTTAGATGTAGGTTGCAGGAGAGTAACAATGTTAGAGTGTAGGTTGTACAGGAGAGTAACAATGTTAGTGTAGGTTGAGAGAGTAACAATGTTAGAGTAGTTGTACAGGAGAGTAACAATGTTAGATGTAGGTTGTACCAGGAGAGTAACAATGTTAGAGTGTAGGTTGTACCAGGAGAGTAACAATGTTAGAGTTAGGTTGTACAGGAGAGTAACAATGTTAGAGTGTAGGTTGTACCAGGAGAGTAACAATGTTAGAGTATAGGTTGTACAGGGAGAGTAACAATGTTAGGAGTCATAGAGTTGTAGCAGGAGAGTAACAATGTAGGTATAGGTTGTAGCAGGAGAGTAACAATGTTAGAGGTAGGTTGTACAGGAGAGTAACAATGTTAGAGGTAGGTTGTACAGGAGAGTAACAATGTTAGAGTTAGGTTGTACCAGGAGAGTAACAATGTTAGAGTTAGGTTGTAGCAGGAGAGTAACGTAGAGTTAGTGTAAGGGGTAACAAGTTAGAGTAGTGTAGCAGGGTAACAATGTGAGTAATCGTATAAACTTATGAAGAGAATCAACATGTAATGATTATCCCAGGAAAACATTAAAGAATTAGTGTCACGGGTTGTTGATTGTTAATGATGGTGGTAGCAATGTTGTCTGTATTCCTGTTGTTAGAATTGTTGTTGTTAATGGTGGTTGTAGCATTGTTGTTGCTAGTATTCCTGTTGTTAGTTTTGTTGTTGTTATTGGTAGTGGTTTCGTTGCTGTTGTTGTTGGTGGTGTTGTTACTGGTGGTTGGTGGTGGTAGTATTGTTGTTGTTGTTGTTGGTGGTGGTGGTGGCGTTGTTATTGGTGGTTGTGATGTTGTTGGTGGTTGTTCTTGCTGTTGTTGTTGCTGTTGTTGTTGTTGTTGTTGGTGGTGGTGGTGTAGTTGGAGGTGGTTGGTGGTGGTGGTAGTATTGTTGTTGTTGTTGGTGGTGGTGTTGGTATATTTGTGTGTGTGATGTAAGCCAGTATACTGAGACTTATCCGAGGTGACAAGTATACAACTTGCATACACCCTGCTGATATACCACACTGCTGATATACCACTCTGTTGATATACCACACACTGCTGATATACCACACCCTGCTGATATACCACACTGCTGATATACCACACTGCTGATATACCACACTCTGCTGATATACCACACTGCTGATATACCACACTCTGCTGATATACCACAACTCTACTGCTCTATATGCCAAACTTCTGACATAACCTTAACTCAACTGGAGTTTGAAAAAGCCGCTGACAACATGCCCATACACTCTGCCCTGGGCCCAGACTCGTGGAACTCTGTGTTCATCAAGAACTGCAAGAAATCCCTTTCACGAGCCTTTAAGTATGCTATGGAGAGGGATCCTGGACACGGGTGTCATCCCAGTCACATCAGAAGACGGATATAGCCACACTCCAAAAAGGTGGCAGTAAAGCAACAGCAAAGAATTATTGCCCAATAGCTCAAACGTCCCACATTATACAAATCTTTGAGTTTTAAGAAGCATGATCGCACACTAAGAGAAAACACAATAAGTGTCCGGGGCCCAACACTGTTCAACAGCCTTCCACCATGCATAAGGGGAATTACCAATAGACCCTTGGCTGCCTTCAAGAGAGAGCTGGACACATACTTAAATTCGGTACCGGATCAGCCGGGTTGTGGTTCGTACGTTGAACTATGTGTGGCCAGCAGTAACAGCCTTGTTAATCAGGCCCTGGTCCACCTGGAGGCCTGGTCGTGGACCAGGACGTGGACCTGGTCGTGGACCCTCCAGGTAGACATCACCTGGATTCCCAACAATTGCGCAACCCAGGGCAACATGGGTTTAGAGCAGTCGGAGGCTGCCTCAGTGAAAAGCTCTGTTCCACATGGCACAGCACTCGCCCTCATCCTCACATCAAACATCGACAAAGACGTAAACCATAGCACCGTATTTTCTTTTGCAGACGATACTGTGATCTGCATGAGTGTCATCCACTAAGGACACACGGTAGATCTACAAGTAGATATAAACCAAGTTTTCCAATAAGCCGCGGAACACTATATGATGTTTAGTGAGGACAAATTTCAGTTACTCCGTTATGGAAAACTTGAAGAAATAATAGCTAAAACTGAGGGAGAGAGAGAGAGAGAGAGAGAATGAATGAAAGATATAATCAAAATTCGATACATCCGCAGTGTGCTGCAATTTTATGGTACACACTAGTTATACACTGGGAACATAAGGTAGCTATGTTTTGCTGTCATGTTCCCCCACGTAATATAGTGGTCATCTGAGGTGTTGAACTATGTCAGCCATGATGGGGAGGAGGAGGAGGGAAGAAGCGTGGGAACTGCCATAGGAAGGATGTAAACAGTCAGCAGAGACTATCATTCTACACCGGAGACGATGATCCTTGCTGACGAGACAGACGTCTGGCTGACACCACCAGCTGACACCTCGGATCACAACACACCCACAAAAACGCAATTATGAGATTATCCTTGACGTGGGGAAACACAACACCGGGCAAAACAGTGTTGGTAGCTGGCGGCACGCTGGGTGGTGGGGTGGTAGTGTTACTGTTGTGGGGTGGTGGTAACTGTTGTGGGGTGGTGGTTACTGTTGTGGGGTGGTGGTTACTGTTGTGGGGTGGTGGTTACTGTTTTGGGGGTAGTGATTACTGTTTTGGGGGTAGTGGTTACTGTTGTGGGTGGTGGTTACTGTTGTGGGGTGGTGGTTACTGTTGTGGGGTGGTGGTTACTGTTGTGAGGGTAGTGGTTACTGTTTTCGGGGTAGTGGTTACTGTTGTGAGGGTAGTGGTTACTGTTGTGGGTGGTGGTTACTGTTGTGGGGTGGTGGTTACTGTTGTGGGGTGGTGGTTACTGTTGTGAGGGTAGTGGTTACTGTTTTCGGGGTAGTGGTTACTGTTGTGGGGGTAGTGGTTACTGTTGTGGGATGGTGGCAGTGATGGGGGCGTTACTGCTACCGGTGGTGGTGCTGGCGGCGTAGGAAGTAGGAACTTAAAGTGTTATGGGAAGCAGCAGATTCAGAATGCAAATGATGAGGGTGAGAGAGAAACAAAGGGAATACAATAAACACCAAGTGTACAAACATAGGGATGTCCATAGGGAGTAGCATGACAAGTGTTATGGTAAATACCAGAAAGGTGCAGTAACTGGCACTCACAGACCGTAAATACCTTTCTAATCGACAAAGTTCTCCCCACACAGTGAACTGTCATGTTATTTATTGCGTTGACAGTTCTTGTGTGGACAATACCTTTACATGTGTCATTACTCCAGCAGGGAGAAACATCACCTGTTTATATAGAATTTAGCCTGAGAGTATTTCGGGGGTGAACGTCCCAGCGGCCCGGTGTCAGATCAGGTCTCCTGGTAGATGACCTGATCAACCAGGCTGCTGGTGCTAGATTAATTTCCCTCTTAACTGATGGGGCAGCGTATGATGGATGGAGAGCAGACGTCGTAGACACCTGGGATCAAGATGTACACAAAAAACGATCCAGGAGGAGACCAGACAAAGATACCTGAGGAGGAGGAGGGAGGTTGAGGGAGCAACCCCACAATACAGAATTATAGGCTGGTAGGCAGAAACCAACTGCCCAAAATGAGAAGAAACGATGAAGAACAAACCTGGCGTGATCAAACTGTACACTGAGCGAAACTTCGCCCTCGATAAAGCATGTTCTATAACGTGTTTTCTTCACAGACACCAGTCATCCAGGAAAGTATTACCATCCTATCATACCAGTCTCAGACGGAAGACTGTCGACGCTTTTTCCTGTCAGAGTGAGACAGCGAGAGAGAGAGCAAGAGTGAGAGAGCAAGAGAGAGAGAGAGAGAGCTAGCTCTCTGGACTGGGTGACCACGTACATACAGGCAAAGAAATCCATTGTACAAACCCACAATCCTCCCCCCCCCACTCTTCCCCAAAACCCACTTACCCATACATATGCTTACCCATACATACTCGGTGCCACCAAAGTTATTCATATTTCATTCACCTGGATACCATACCACACAGAAACCAGTTATCACCATGACATTAATAAAGAAGTTTGGTGGAGGTGGAGCTACAACTGGTGCCGGAGGTGGAGCTACAACTGGTGCCGGAGGTGGAGCTACAACTGGTGCCGGAGGTGGAGCTATAACTGGTGCCGGAGGTGGAGCTATAACTGGGGTCTCCTGTGCATTATTAAATCCATCCTACAGAGACATTCCTCTGAAGATGTGTGTAAGCACATGAAAGCGCTCAGGTGTTTTTTTCTATTTTCACTTTTGTATTTTAATATATGTATAAACACACATTTGTATGTATATATGTATAAGTGAATATTCATGTGAATATTCATCTATGTACGTATGTAACTATAATGTAGAAGTGAGGCAACTTTTTTACTCTCTAATTTTATTAAAAGACAACAGGAAAAAAAATATATAATGACCAGCGTCATTATATATTCTTAAAACTAATATTACCAGCATTGTTATGTACTGATGTATACATATGTGGTTAAATATATTGTATTAAATATATCCAAATGCATACCCCCTCATTCCTCTCCTCCTCTCCCTCTCCCATTCCTCTCCTACCCCTCTCATTCCGCTTCTCCCCCTCTCATTCCTCTCCTGTGTATAATTTCTCTGGCCCTCTGGGATGATTAAAATATCTTAAAAAAATCCATTTCTGCCGTGTCTGGTATAGACCATCTTGTGAGATGGTAATTGCCAAGTAACAGTAACTTCAGCTGTGCTAGAAGGTAACCTTTGAAGGTGTCGTAGCTGATGAACCTTTGCTGGAATACTTGATGATATCCTCATCACCCTACTGAAGTCTCCCAGCTCAGGCTGACACTGCTGAAGTCTCCCAGCTCAGGCTGACACTACTGAAGTCTCCCAGCTCAGGCTGACACTGCTGAAGTCTCCCAGCTCAGGCTGACACTACTGAAGTCTCCCAGCTCAGGCTGACACTGCTGAAGTCTCCCAGCTCAGGCTGACACTACTGAAGTCTCCCAGCTCAGGTTGACACTACTGAAGTCACAGAGCCAGGTTAACACTACTGAAGTCTCCCAGCTCAGGCTGACACTACTGAAGTCTCCCAGCTCAGGGTGACACTACTGAAGTCTCCCAGCTCAGGCTGACACTACTGAAGTCTCCCAGCTCAGGCTGACACTACTGAAGTCTCCCAGCTCAGGCTGACACTACTGAAGTCTCCCAGCTCAGGCTGACACTACTGAAGTCCCCAGCTCAGGCTGACACTACTGAAGTCTCCCAGCTCAGGCTGACACTACTGAAGTCTCCCAGCTCAGGCTGACACTACTGAAGTCTCCCAGCTCAGGCTGACACTACTGAAGTCTCCCAGCTCAGGCTGACACTACTGAAGTCCCCAGCTCAGGCTGACACTACTGAAGTCTCCCAGCTCAGGCTGACACTACTGAAGTCTCCCAGCTCAGGCTGACACTAATGAAGTCTCCCAGCTCAGGCTGACACTACTGAAGTCTCCCAGCTCAGGCTGACACTACTGAAGTCTCCCAGCTCAGGCTGACACTACTGAAGTCTCCCAGCTCAGGCTGACATATTTCAACACCTTGTATGAGTCGTGTTCTGCGTCATGGCATGTGACAGGGAACACAGCTGCCTTTGTTTCCCCTGTGTAACTATTATGTACATCAGGCAGCAGCACATGTATTCCAACTTGTGTTTCATTAAAACAAGAACACTACCAACCATACCATCAACACCATTACCCACTACCATCACCACCACCAATACCCACTGCACCACCACCAATACCCACTGCACCACCACCATCACCCACACCATCTCCAACTCTCGTCTTTAGCAAGTCACTAACGACTTTGTCAATGATAGAGAACGGGGAAGGGGTGGGAAGTTGAAGAGGGAGAGGGTGGGAAGTTGAAGAGGGAGAGGGTGGGAAGTTGAAGAGGAGAGGGTGGGAAGTTGAAGAGGGAGAGGGTGGGAAGTTGAAGAGGGAGAGGGTGGGAAGTTGAAGAGGGAGAGGGTGGGAAGTTGAAGAGGGAGAGGGTGGGAAGTTGAAGAGGGAGAGGGTGGGAAGTTGAAGAGGGAGAGGGTGGGAAGTTGAAGAGGGAGAGGGTGGGAAGTTGAAGAGGGAGAGGGTGGGAAGTTGAAGAGGGAGAGGGTGGGATGTTGAAGAGGGAGAGGGTGGGATGTTGAAGAGGGAGAGGGTGGGAAGTTGAAGAGGGAGAGGGTGGGAAGTTGAAGAGGGAGAGGGTGGGAAGTTGAAGAGGGAGAGGGTGGGATGTTGAAGAGGGAGAGGGTGGGAAGTTGAAGAGGGAGAGGGTGGGAAGTTGAAGAGGGAAAGGTGTCTCTTTCCAAGAGACAACCATACCAGTGTCTCTCCAGGAGACACAACCATGCCTGTGTCTCTCCAGGAGACACAACCATGCCTGTGTCTCTCCAGGAGACACAACCATGCCTGTGTCTCTCCAGGAGACATAACCATACCTGTGTCTCTCCAGGAGACACAACCATGCCTGTGTCTCTCCAGGAGACACAACCATAGCTGTGTCTCTCCAGGAGACATAACCATACCTGTGTCTCTCCAGGAGACACAACTGTCTCACGAGCCAGCCTTACTTACCCTCAGGAGTGGCTCATGACATATTCCTCTAGATATGTCAATCATTACTGATGAATACGATACATGTGGAACATTTGGATATCTTGATTGTCGAAACGTTTCACCTGCAAGGAGGATTCTTCAGTCAAGTACAGCACTGGAGACAGACGAAGTAATTCTGAGGTGATCAGTCGCTCAGCCTTGAAGTCCGTCAATACTGTCACTGTGGTTCACCAGCCAGGGTTATTTAAATGAATGATATACACCATTGTCTCTAAGTACCCGTGTTTAACGTGGGGAGCTGCACACTACTGGCACATAATTAACACCCAGTGAGTAGTGTGGGGAAGGTACACATTACTGGCACATAATTAACACCCAGTGTGTAGTGTAGGGAAGGTACACATTACTGGCACATAATTAACACCCAGTGTGTAGTGTGGGGAAGGTACACATTACTGGCACATAATTAATTAACACCCAGTGTGTAGTGTAGGGAAGGTACACATTACTGGCACATAATTAACACCCAGTGTGTAGTGTAGGGAAGGTACACATTACTGGCACATAATTAACACCCAGTGTGTAGTGTGGGGAAGGTACACATTACTGGCACATAATTAACACCCAGTGTGTAGTGTAGGGAAGGTACACATTACTGGCACATAATTAACACCCAGTGTGTAGTTTGGGAAAGGTACACACTACTGGCACATAATTAACACCCAGTGTGTAGTGTGGGGAAGGTACACAATGCTGGAACATGATTGACACTTACCTGCACCTCTGTACACCTTGATTCCCTGATAAGTGACACCTGCTTCCAACACAACGAAACTCTTAATTAACGTACAAGAGTTTAGTCTGGCGACCCATGATTATCAGCCCATCAGAGGTTGACTTCCACGCTAAACTGGCCTCACCCACCAACTAGAAGATAAGAGTTCAACCCCTGACTAACCGACATGAATGTTCAGCTAGATTATTATTAATTATCATTAATTATGAACTATTATTAATTATTATATTCACCGGGAAGCACTAAATCTGTACAGGTCATACAGCGCCTGGGAAGAAAAGGATGTAATCAGGTTTGATGTAGGGAAGAGGAGGAAGCTCTAATTCCTTGGATCAAGAGTCCTTCAGCAGCACCCTAGAAGGGAGGGAGAACTACAGCGTCTGGACACATGAGGCGGGGTTGGTACACCATGTGTCCCCCCACCAGCATGTATCCCGGGGGTACACAGTGGCCAAGTGTTAGACGCATGGAGGAACACTGTCCTCATGGCGTGCAGTAAGTGGCCACTACAAGTATCACCATCATAAGTGGCCACTACAAGTATCACCAGCAGTAAGTGGCCACTACAAGTATCACCAGCAGTAAGTGGCCACTACAAGTATCACCATCATAAGTGGCCACTACAAGTATCACCAGCAGTAAGTGGCCACTACAAGTATCACCATCATAAGTGGCCACTACAAGTATCACCATCATAAGTGGCCACTACAAGTATCACCAGCAGTAAGTGGCCACTACAAGTATCACCAGCAGTAAGTGGCCACTACAAGTATCACCAGCAGTAAGTGGCTACTACAAGTATCACCAGCAGTAAGTGGCCACTACAAGTATCACCATCATAAGTGGCCACTACAAGTATCACCATCATAAGTGGCCACTACAAGTATCACCAGCAGTAAGTGGCCACTACAAGTATCACCAGCAGTAATGGCCTACAAGTACACCATCATAAGTGGCCACTACAAGTATCACCAGCAGTAAGTGGCCACTACAAGTATCACCAGCAGTAAGTGGCCACTACAAGTATCACCAGCAGTAAGTGGCTACACACCAAGTATCACCATCACAAGTGGCCAATACAACCACTGCAAGTATCACCATCATAAGTGGCAACTACAACCACTGCAAGTATCACCATCATAAGTGGCCACTACAACCACTACAGGTATCACCATCATAAGTGGCCACTACAACCACTTACAAGGATCACACCATCATAAGTGGCCACTTCAACCACTGCAAGTATCACCATCATAAGTGGGCACTACAGGTATCACCATCATAAGTGGCCACTACAACCACTACAGGTATCACCATCATAAGTGGCCACTACAACCACTACAATTATCACCATAATAAGTGGCCACTACAACCACTACAGGTATCACCATCATAAGTGGCCACTACAACCACTGCAAGTATCACCATCATAAGTGGCCACTACAACCACCACCATCATAAGTGGCCACTTCAACCACTGCAAGTATCACCATCATAAGTGGGCACTACAGGTATCACCATCATAAGTGGCCACTACAACCACTACAATTATCACCATAATAAGTGGCCACTACAACCACTACAGGTATCACCATCATAAGTGGCCACTACAACCACTGCAAGTATCACCATCATAAGTGGCCACTACAACCACTACGAACATACATGTAAGTGGTCACTACAAGTATCACCAACATAAGTGGTCTCTAAGGTGTGCGTGCAGGGAAATCTGAGTGTGTGAGCGAGAGGGGGGGGGGGGGCAGGGATATGTGTGTATGTGTGTGTGTAAGAGAGAGAGCAGAGATAAGGGTGTGTGGGAACGGACACGACTTACCACCTAACAACCCCAGTGTGCTAGCCCTCCCCCCTGAGTTAAGTAACTACTAACGTTGCTTTCATAAAGAGCTATCCAAGTATTTATCACCCGAGCAAGGTGATTTATTAGCCCCAGAACATTGTCTTCATTTCTGATACACACGCACATCAACTCTCTCTCTCTCCCACACACACACATACACACATGCACAACTCACAAACACGCAGGCACACATGTTCAGACAAATGGCAACTAACACGCAAACTTGCTTACAGATACACACGCATACAAATCCAGACACGCACACAACTGACAAAAATACACACACACGATCTCACAGTGAACTGATGACAGAAAGTAAACAATATATCGTAGTGATGCTGCTACAGTCACTCCATCTGCAAGTGTTGAACTTCAGGCTTGACAAAGCTCCTGGAGAGCGAAACGTTGCCACAATAAAATGTCACATTATTTGCATTTGTGTCCTTTTACTTAACATATTGTCGGTAATTTTACCAATATTACAAGCATATTTATAGCCACCCAGGCTTGACAAGCCAGTAGTTCTTATAGAACACACAGGCACAGCAACCCAGGCTTGACAAGCCAGTAGTTCTTAAAGAACACACAGGTACAATACTGTGACTGGAACAATACACAAATAACCTGCACTTCGCAGAAACTTTATGACGACGTTTCGGTCCGACTTGGACTATTTAGTCCCACAGTGGTTCTACATACCTGCCAAGGACAATGAAAACTTCAGTTCTGGGAGTAACCCTGGACTACAACCTCAGACTTCACCTACACATCAAAACAAAACTTTCAATAGCTGCAAAAGCCCTCCATAAAACCCTCATTAGACCACTCCTAACCTACTGCCCTCTAGCCCTATCCCTAGCTGCTAAGACCAACTAATGCTTCAACGCTTCCAGAACAAATCTCTGCGCTGGGTGTTTAACACCAGATGGGATGACTTCCTCACGAACGAATCCATCCACATCCAGGCAAACATCCCAGCCCTGAACGTGTACTGGAAGACACTCAGCGACAAACAAATAGACAGACTTGAGACCAGACATGACCAATGGATGTAGATGAATGGTTCAGAGAACCGACGAGTTGGTAAATTAGACACATATGCAACACTTGGGTATCTTTATTGTGGAAACGTTTCGCCACACAGTGGCTTCATCAGTCCATACAAAGGAGAATCGTGAAGAACAGGAGGAGTCAATGTTGTCAGTCCATCAATCTTGAATATAATACAGCATATGTGCGAAGAGGTAGCTTATATACTGTAGACAGGAGAGGTGCAGAAGTCGTAGGAGGTGTCACATTTGCCCAATGTGGAAGTGGGTCGTGCCCAAGGATTAGGCAAGCGAAGAAATCCCTGTATTAAGATACCAAGATGTTGCTGTGTCAGACAGGATGTAGATGAATGCTTCAGAGAACCGACGAGTTGATAAATTATTATATTCAAGATTGATGGACTGACAACATCGACTCCTCCTGTTCTTCACGATTCTCCTTTGTATGGACTGATGAAGCCACTGTGTGGCGAAACGTTTCCTCAATAAAGATACCCAAGTGTTGCATATGTGTCTAATTTACCATGACCAATGGACCACATACCTAGACGACAATATCCGCATAATCTATTCTACTCCCTCCTAGCTCCTGCCCCAAACCCCCTGTTCACTAACAACAGCTAACATAGCTGCATCCCTGTCTTTACAGGGGTGGACCTTAAATAATGTCCGTTTAAGTCTTCATTTCAATTTGTTTTTTAAATAAACTAAAAGTGAATAGCCCTTGTACCTTGTAGTGTCATAGTTGTGCCAGCCCTGTGCCACAGAACTCCCTTGACGTCTCCAAGTCGCAAAGTATGCACAATCCTGAATCACTATCTGCCTAGCTACGGGGTTAAGCCCTGGTACTATCTGTCCTACTTAAGATTCTTCCTCTCACCCACCTATTCTTACACTTTACACACTTCCCCTTTTCATCCGAAAGGGTCTTACCTAAACTCTCTTGATTGACTGGTTCTTAACAGAGACGCTTCAAAGTATGACAAGTAGCTAGAAATGTTTTCTAAGTGAAATCCATCAATTTTATTGTTTCTGCTTGAGATCTTGTGTAGAACCTGAGAGCTTTTGTAGGACCTGAGATCTTGTGTGGGACCTGAGCTCTTTTGTGGGACCTGAGATCTTGTGTGGGACCTGAGATCTTGTGTGGGACCTGAGATCTTCCATTACGACCAGTCTACCCGCGTGATGGATGACGAACCCTGAGAGAGACACACCACCTTGGAACAACCTACTACTGTCAAGAATATGGATACCGTGAGGGTGTGTGTGTGTCAGTGTAGATACCGTGAGGTGTGTGTGTGTGTGTGTCAGTGTAGATACCGTGAGGTGTGTGTGTGTGTGTCAGTGTAGATGCGCTGAAAGTCACTTTCATCCACAATTTAAGTAATAATATTCTTGATTGGTGGTAAACAGATAACATGCAGCTCTAATATGACCATCGTGTAGTCGATAAGTCTCAAACCTTATTAACCACCTAAACCACTAGTACTGTGTCGCAGCAGCACTCACTCTCTGCCACACACCACACACACACACACACACACACACACACACAACACGGAAAGACTACATTTCTTTGGAAGACATGAAACGTTCTTAGTCATCATGGTAGGTCATTGTCATGGTAGGACATCATCATGGTAGGTCATTGTCATGGTAGGTCATCATGGTAGGTCATTGTCATGGTAGGTCATTGTCATGGTAGGACATCATCATGGTAGGTCATTGTCATGGTAGGTCATCATGGTAGGTCATTGTCATGGTAGGTCATTGTCATTATAGGTCATCATGGTAGGTCATCATCATGGTAGGTCATTGTCATGGTAGGTCATTGTCATGGTAGGTCATCATCATGGTAGGTCATTGTCATGGTAAGTCATCATCATGGTAGGTCATTGTCATGGTAGGTCATCATGGTAGGTCATTGTCATGGTAGGTCATCATGGTAGGTCATTGTCATGGTAGGTCATTGTCATGGTAGGTCATCATCATGGTAGGTCATCATCATAGTAGGTCATCGTCATGGTAGGTCATCATCATGGTAGGTCATCGTCATCATAGGTCATCATGGTAGGTCATCGTCATCACAGTAGGTCATCGTCATCACAGTAGGTCATCATCATGGTAGGTCATCGTCATCATAGGTCATCATGGTAGGTCATCGTCATCGTAGGTCATCGTCATCATAGTAGGTCATCATGGTAGGTCGTCATCGTAGGTCATCATAGTAGGTCATCATGATAGGTTATCGTCATCATGGTAGGTCATCATGGTAGGTCATCATCATAGGTCATTGTCATCATGGTAGGACATCGTCATCATGGTAGGTCATCGTCATAGTAGGTCATCATCATGGTAGGTCATCATCATGGTAGGTCATCATCATCATGGTAGGTCATCGTCATCATGGTAGGTCATCATGGTAGGTCATCATGGTAGGTCATCATCATGGTAGGTCATCATCATGGTAGGTCATCATCATGGTAGGTCATCATCATCATGGTAGGTCATCGTCATCATGGTAGGTCATCATTATGGTAGGTCATCATCATGGTAGGTCATCGTCATCATTGCAGGTCATCATCATGGTAGGTCATCGTCATCATTGTAGGTCATCATCATGGTAGGTCATCATCATCATGGTAGGTCATCATCATGGTAGGTCATTGTCATCATGGTAGGTCATCGTCATCATGGTAGGTCATCATTATGGTAGGTCATCATCATGGTAGGTCATCGTCATCATTGCAGGTCATCATCATGGTAGGTCATCGTCATCATTGTAGGTCATCATCATGGTAGGTCAGCGTCAAGGAAGATTCAGGTTCTGTCATAATATTTGTGATGAACCTCTTGAAAAAACAAAGACACTTAAGTAGCGACAAGGAAAATTACTCTCATGGTCGTAACTAGGATAACTAAACTAGTGTAAATTGTAACTAGGATAACTTAACTAGTGTGTAATATTACTCATGGTCGTAACAAGGATAACTAAACTAGTGTGTAAATTGTAATATTACTCACGATCGTAACTATTATAACTAGTATTAGAAGAGAATTACTCTGCTCTGGTAATGAGGAATCAATGGTTTAAACTTTGTAGTTAACTTTCTAATAACTGGAGCTGCAACGTACAGTAGCACATACACAGTAGCACATACACAATACACAGTCGCACATACACAATACACAGTACACAGTCGCACATACACAGTACACAGTAGCACATACACAATACACAGTCGCACATACACAATACACAGTCGCACATACATAATACACAGTCGCACATACACAGTAGCACATACACAATACACAGTCGCACATACACAATACACAGTCGCACATACACAATGCACATTCGCACATACACAGTAGCACATACACAATACACAGTCGCAAATACACAATACACAGTAGCACATACACAGTACACAGTAGCACATACACAATACACAGTAGCACATACACAATACACAGTCGCACATACACAGTAGCACATACACAATACACAGTAGCACATACACAATACACAGTCGCACATACACAATACACAGTCGCACATACACAGTACACAGTAGCACATACACAATACACAGTAGCACATACATAATACACAGTCGCACATACACAATACACAGTCGCACATACACAGTACACAGTAGCACATACACAATACACAGTAGCACATACACAATACACAGTAGCACATACACAATACACAGTCGCACATACACAGTAGCATACACAATACACAGTTAAACATACACAATACACAGTAGCACATACACAGTACACAGTAGCACATGCACAGTACACAGTAGCACATGCACAATACACAGTTGCACATACACAGTAGCACATTCACAGTACACAGTAGCACATACACAATACACAGTAGCACATACTCAGTACACAGTAGCACATACACAAACGCACATACACAATACACAGTCGCACATACACAATACACAGTAGCACATACACAATCGCACATACACAATACACAGTCGCACATACACAATACACAGTCGCACATACACAGTACACAGTCGCACATACACAATACACACTCGACATACACAGTACACAGTCGCACATACGTACACAGTAGCACATACAAAATACACAGTAGCACATACGCAATACACAGTACACAGTAGCACATACACAATATACAGTCGCATATACACAGTAGCACATACACAATACACAGTCGCACATACACAATACACAGTAGCACATACACAGTACACAGTAGCGGGAAGGCAAATCCTGTGTAACAAACCTCCTAGAGTTCTATGATAAAGTAACAGAGGTAAGGCAGGAGAGAGAAGGGTGGGTTGATTGCATTTTCCTGGACTACAGGAAGGCCTTCGACACAGTTCCTCACATGAGATTAGTAAAGAAGCTGGAAGAACAAGCAGGTATAACAGGAAGGGCACTGGAATGGATCAGGGAATACCTCAAAGGGAGGCAACAACGGGTCATGGTGCGTGGTGAGGTATCACAGTGGGCGCCTGTGACGAGCGGTGTACCGCAGGGGTCAGTCCTAGGACCAGTGTTATTCCTGGTATATGTAAATGACATGACGGACGGGATAGACTCAGAAGTGTCTCTATTCGCGGATGATGTGAAAATAATGAGGAGAATCACATCGGAAGAGGACCAGGCAGGGCTGCAAACAGACCTGGACAAGCTCGACATCTGGTCTAGCAGATGGCTTCTCGAATTCAATCCCTCCAAATGCAAATTCATGAGGATCGGAGAAGGGCAAAGAAGACCGCTGACAGAGTACAAGCTAGGCGGACAAAGGCTACAAACCTCGGCAAAGGAGAAAGACCTTGGAGTGAGTATAACGCCAAGCACGTCTCCGGAGGCACACATCAACCAGATAACTGCGGCAGCATATGGGCGTCTGGCAAACCTTAGATTAGCGTTCCGTTACCTTAACAAGGAATCGTTCAAGACACTGTATACCGTGTACGTCAGGCCCATACTAGAATATGCAGCACCAGTCTGGAACCCACACCTGGTCAAGCACGTAAGGAAACTGGAGAAAGTGCAAAGGTTTGCGACAAGGTTAGTTCCACAACTCAGGGGTCTGTCTTATGAAGAAAGATTGAGGGAAATAGGACTAACAAGACTGGAGGAAAGAAGGGTCAGAGGAGACATGATAACGACATACAAAATACTGCGGGGAATTGACAAGGTAGATAGTGACAGGTTGTTTCAGAGAGGGAACACAGAAACAAGGGGACACAACTGGAAGCTGAAGACTCAGATGAGTCAAAGGGATGTCAGGAAACATTTCTTCAGCCACAGAGTAGTCAGGAATTGGAATGGACTAGAGAAAGATATAGTGGAGGCAGGAACCATACATAGTTTTAAGACAAGGTATGATAAAGCTCATGGAGCAGGGAGAGCAGAGACCCAGTAGCGGACAGCGAAGAGGCGGGGCCAGGAGCTGAGTCTCGACCCCTGCAACCACAATTAGGTGAGTACAATTAGGTGAGTACAGTACTCAGTAGCACATACACAGTAGCACATACACAATACAGTCGCACATACACAGTACACATTCACAGAACACAGTAGCACATACACAATACACAGTCGCACATACACAATACACAGTCGCACATACACAATACACAGTCGCACATACACAATACACAGTAGCACATACACAATACACAGTCGCATACACAATACACAGTCGCACATACACAGTAGCACATACACAATACACAGTACACAGTCGCACATACACAATACAGTCGCACATACATAGTACACAGTCGCACATACACAATACACAGTAGCACATACACAATCGCACATACACAGTAGCACACACACAATACAGTCGCACATACACAATACACAGTCGCACATACACAGTACACAGTAGCACATACACAATACACAGACGCACATACACAATACACAGTCTCACATACACAATATACAGTTGCGCATTATGTGGTGTCTGGGCCAGCCTGCAGGATGCCTGTCAGGATCCACCTCTCTCTCTCTGGAGGCTCAGATTTTCCTGTGTGAGGCAGTTGGATAAATTTCTGGAAGACCTGCAGGGTCTTTGGAAGATCCTCTAGATCTTGAAAGACCCCCACAGAGTCTTTGGGCGACCACATAGGTCTTGGAAGACCTAAGGAGTCTTTTTGGATAACCTATAGGTCCAGGAAGACCTACGGAGTCTTTGAAAGATCCTATTGAGCGTGGAAGACTCTACAGAGTCTTCGGGAGATCTATAGAGCCTGGAAGACTCTACGGAGTCATAAAAAGATCCTAAAAGAGTGTGGAAGACTCTACGGAGTCTTAGAAAAATCATATAGAGCGTAGAAGACTCTACGGAGTCTTAGAAAGATCCTATAAAGCGTGGAAGACTCCACAGAGTCTTCGGAAGATCCTGTGCCGGAGTTTTTAAAGACTGGGTCAATATTTGTGCAAATTAGTGGAAGCCATTTTCTGTGCATTAGGGTAATATTATGATTAAGCTGAGTTGTGACCTGAGTTTCTGGCCTGGTGATAGATAACGGGGGTCGAGACACATGAAACGCTACAAAAAAGTGACCGCCGGCTGAGCATGACTTAGAACTCCCGAGAACTTAATTAGTTGAAATTTTAAGCAAAACAACTCTGCGAATTACCAATGATATATATATATATATATATATATATATATATATATATATGTGTTTGTGGTGTGTGTGTGTGTGTGTGTGTGTGTGTGTGTGTGTGTGTGTGTGTACTCACCTAGCTGTGGTAGCAGGGGTCGAGTCATAGCTCCTGGCTCCACCTCTTCACTGGTGTGTGTGTGTGTGTGTCGTGCCGAATAGGTAAAACTGGTCAATTAGCAAGAACTCATTTAAAATTAAATCCTTTCTATAAAATTTATCTTATACGTTTAAAGATATATTTTTTTCATTTATGTTAATGTCAAATTAATAATTTTGTACCAAAAGAACCTTAGAAATCTTACCTAACCTTATTATAACAAGCGCAATTTAATTTAGCCTAATCCAACTAAATATATTTTAGATGAGTTTACAATAATTTAATAATAAACAAACACAATGAAATATATTTTTTCGTTAGGTTCAGAATGATTTTTGCGAAATTATTGCATACACAAATTTTAGCTTGCCTTATTCGGCAAGAAGAGCGTTGCTATAGGGGGTAGTCTGAAGAAGCTCTAGGAAAAACCCTGAATGAATGATGGTGAAAGTGTTTTCTTCTTTGAGTGGCCCTGCCATGGAGGGAGACGGATGTCCATTCAATTCCTGACAAATTCATGGTGTGGTATGAATCCCATTTGAAACAGAACCTCCCACTGTTAATACCATTTTTAACACGACAATCTCCCAGTGAAGCAGACTGACCCGAAAGAGAGGAAACGCATTCACCATCATTCATTCAGTCACTATCTTGCCAAAAGTGTGCTGACACCACAGTTCAGATGACCTACGGAACAGCAATTCTGATGACATTATTTATATAATCCCATTAATGAGGCTGCAGCCTATTCTAACCCATCCTTGGAAACCCATTCATGACGAGGATAGGAGAAGGCCAGGGTACCCAGCTAGCCAACTTGCAGGAGTCTGGGTTCAGCGGGAGTGCAGGGGTAGAGGTGCACGGGGTGCGATGGAGACGGTGGGGCAGGCAGCTACGGCGGGTCCGCCTGTGTGTGGGTGTCGGGTCAGCCAGAGCTCACAAAAACTTGCTCGCTTGTGTCCAGGTGTAAATAGTGTGTGGAACTGACTGCTAGTGATGGTGTCACTACCTGCACCATCCTCCTGCCATGGTGATGGTGTCACTACCTGCACCATCCTCCTGCCATGGTGATGGTGTCACTACCTGCACCATCCTCCTGCCATGGTGATGGTGTCACTACCTGCACCATCCTCCTGCCATGGTGATGGTGTCACTACCTGCACCATCCTCCTGCCATGGTGATGGTGTCACTACCTGCACCATCCTCCTGCCATGGTGATGGTGTCACTACCTGCACCATCCTCCTGCCATGGTGATGGTGTCACTACCTGCACCATCCTCCTGCCATGGTGGTGGTGTCACTACCTGCACCATCCTCCTGCCATGGTGATGGTGTCACTACCTGCACCATCCTCCTGCCATGGTGGTGGTGTCACTACCTGCACCATCCTCCTGCCATGTTGGTGTCATTACCAGCACCATCCTCCTGCCATGGTGGTGGTGTCACTACTTGCACCATCCTCCTGCCATGCTGATGGTGTCACTTCCTGCACCATCCTCCTGCCATGGTGGTGGTGTCACTACTTGCACCATCCTCCTGCCATGGTGACGGTGTCACTACCTGCACCATCCTCCTGCCATAGTGGTGGTGTCACTACCTGCACCATCCTCCTGCCATGGTGACGGTGTCACTACCTGCACCATCCTCCTGCCATGGTGGTGGTGTCACTACCTGCACCATCCTCCTGCCATGGTGATGGTGTCACTACCTGCACCATCCTCCTGCCATCGTGGTGGTGTCACTACCTGCACCATCCTCCTGCCATGGTGATGGTGTCACTACTTGCACCATCCTCCTGCCATAGTGATGGTGTCACTACCTGCACCATCCTCCTGCCATGGTGATGGTGTCACTACCTGCACCATCCTCCTGCCATGGTGGTGGTGTCACTACCTGCACCATCCTCCTGCCATGGTGATGGTGTCACTACCTGCACCATCCTCCTGCCATGGTGATGGTGTCACTACCTGCACCATCCTCCTGCCATGGTGATGGTGTCACTACCTGCACCATCCTCCTGCCATGGTGGTGGTGTCACTACCTGCACCATCCTCCTGCCATGGTGACGGTGTCACTACTTGCACCATCCTCCTGCCATGCTGATGGTGTCACTACCTGCACCATCCTCCTGCCATGGTGGTGGTGTCACTACTTGCACCATCCTCCTGCCATGGTGACGGTGTCACTACCTGCACCATCCTCCTGCCATAGTGGTGGTGTCACTACCTGCACCATCCTCCTGCCATGGTGACGGTGTCACTACCTGCACCATCCTCCTGCCATGGTGGTGGTGTCACTACCTGCACCATCCTCCTGCCATGGTGATGGTGTCACTACCTGCACCATCCTCCTGCCATGGTGGTGGTGTCACTACCTGCACCATCCTCCTGCCATGTTGGTGTCATTACCAGCACCATCCTCCTGCCATGGTGGTGGTGTCACTACCTGCACCATCCTCCTGCCATGCTGATGGTGTCACTACCTGCACCATCCTCCTGCCATGGTGGTGGTGTCACTACCTGCACCATCATCCTGCCATGGTGGTGGTGTCACTACCTGCACCATCCTCCTGCCATGGTGGTGGTGTCACTACCTGCACCATCCTCCTGCCATGCTGATGGTGTCACTACCTGCACCATCCTCCTGCCATGGTGGTGGTGTCACTACCTGCACCATCCTCCTGCCATGGTGGTGGTGTCACTACCTGCACCATCCTCCTGCCATGGTGATGGTGTCACTACCTGCACCATCCTCCTGCCATGGTGGTGGTGTCACTACCTGCACCATCCTCCTGCCATGGTGGTGGTGTCACTACCTGCACTATCCTCCTGCCATGGTGGTGGTGTCACTACCTGCACCATCCTCCTGCCATAGTGGTGGTGTCACTACCTGCACCATCCTCCTGCCATGGTGATAGTGTCACTACCTGCACCATCCTCCTGCCATCGTGATGGTGTCACTACCTGCACCATCCTCCTGCCATGGTGGTGGTGTCACTACCTGCACTATCCTCCTGCCATGGTGGTGGTGTCACTACTTGCACCATCCTCCTGCCATGGTGATGGTGTCACTACCTGCACCATCCTCCTGCCATGGTGACGGTGTCACTACCTGCACCATCCTCTTGCCATGGTGATGGTGTCACTACTTGCACCATCCTCCTGCCATGGTGACGGTGTCACTACCTGCACCATCCTCCTGCCATGGTGATGGTGTCACTACCTGCACCATCCTCCTGCCATGGTGATGGTGTCACTACTTGCACCATCCTCCTGCCATGGTGATGGTGTCACTACCTGCACCATCCTCCTGCCATGATGATGGTGTCACTACCTGCACCATCCTCCTGCCATGGTGATGGTGTCACTACCTGCACCATCCTCCTGCCATTGTGGTGGTGTCACTACCTGCACCATCCTCCTGCCATTGTGGTGGTGTCACTACCTGTACCATCCTCCTGCCATGGTGATGGTGTCACTATCTGCACCATCCTCCTGCCATGGTGATGGTGTCACTACCTGCACCATCCTCCTGCCATGGTGATGGTGTCACTACCTGCACCATCCTCCTGCCATGGTGGTGGTGTCACTACCTGCACCATCCTCCTGCCATGTTGGTGTCATTACCAGCACCATCCTCCTGCCATGGTGACGGTGTCACTACCTGCACCATCCTCTTGCCATGGTGATGGTGTCACTACTTGCACCATCCTCCTGCCATGGTGACGGTGTCACTACCTGCACCATCCTCCTGCCATGGTGATGGTGTCACTACCTGCACCATCCTCCTGCCATGGTGATGGTGTCACTACTGCACCATCCTCCTGCCATGGTGATGGTGTCACTACCTGCACCATCCTCCTGCCATGTGATGGTGTCACTCCTGCACCATCCTCCTGCCATGGTGATGGTGTCACCTGCACCATCCTCCTGCCATGGTGACGGTGTCACTACCTGCACCATCCTCCTGCCATGGTGATGGTGTCACTACCTGCACCATCCTCCTGCCATGGTGATGGTGTCACTACCTGCACCATCCTCCTGCCATGGTGATGGTGTCACTACCTGCACCATCCTCCTGCCATGGTGACTGGTGTCACTACCTGCACCATCCTCCTGCCATGGTGATGGTGTCACTACCTGCACCATCCTCCTGCCATGGTGATGGTGTCACTACCTGCACCATCCTCCTGCCATGGTGATGGTGTCACTACCTGCACCATCCTCCTGCCATGGTGACGGTGTCACTACCTGCACCATCCTCCTGCCATGGTGATGGTGTCACTACCTGCACCATCCTCCTGCCATGGTGACTGGTGTCACTACCTGCACCATCCTCCTGCCATGGTGACGGTGTCACTACCTGCACCATCCTCCTGTCATGGTGGTGGTGTCACTACCTGCACCATCCTCCTGCCATGGTGATGGTGTCACTACCTGCACCATCCTCCTGCCATGGTGGTGGTGTCACTACCTGCACCATCCTCCTGCCATGGTGGTGGGTCACTACCTGCACCATCCTCCTGCCATGGTGGTGGTGTCACTACCTGCACCATCCTCCTGCCAAAAAAAAAAAAAAAAAAAAAAAAAAAAAAAAAAAAAAAAAAACCTCCTGCCATGTGATGGTGTCACTACCTGCACCATCCTCCTGCCATGGTGATGGTGTCACTACCTGCACCATCCTCCTGCCATGGTGTGGTGTCACTACTTGCACCATCCTCCTGCCATGGTGATGGTGTCACTACCTGCACCATCCTCCTGCCATGGTGATGGTGTCACTACCTGCACCATCCTCCTGCCATGGTGATGGTGTCACTACTCACCATCCTCCTGCCATGGTGACGGTGTCACTACTTGCCATCCTCCTGCCATGGTGTGGTGTCACTACCTGCACCATCCTCCTGCCATGGTGACTGGTGTCACTACCTGCACCATCCTCCTGCCATGGTGATGGTGTCACTACCTGCACCATCCTCCTGCCATGGTGACTGGTGTCACTACTTGCACCATCCTCCTGCCATGGTGATGGTGTCACTACTTGCACCATCCTCCTGCCATGGTGATGGTGTCACTACCTGCACCATCCTCCTGCCATGGTGACTGGTGTCACTACCTGCACCATCCTCCTGCCATGGTGATGGCAGTGGTGGTCGTGAGTTCCGAGAGTTTTTCTACTCCTGGAGCCCAGTCATAGGCCAGGCTCGTCTGGTGCTTGCCTAGTCAACCAGGCTGTTGCTGCTGGTGGCCCGCTGCCCCACATATCCATAACAGCCTTGTTGATCTGGCACCTGATGAAGATACTTGCCCAGTTTCCTCTTGAAGACTTCTACACTTGTCCCAGCACTGTATCAACATCCTCCCGGATGTTGATACAGTGTTCCCTTATTGTGCCCACCGCACCCCCTCCTTTTCACTGGATTTATTTTGCACTTCCTCCCATATCTCTCACTCCAGTATGTTAGGCGGTGTACACAGTATGCTTACCCGGTATATAATTTAACCTTTCAGTGGGTAATTAAGCATCTCAGTAATAACAGTTAATAATAATAATAATTTATTTCAACATGATGCAATATTTGTATAGCGATGGGAAACATTAGTTGTGCATGCAAAAAGACCATTGCGGTAGGTAACTAAACCCCTCCGTGGGTAATTAGGTACATCGTAGACAAAATGCCCATCCGTGGGTAATTAGGTACATCGTGGACAAAATGCCCCTCCGTGGGTAATTAGGTACATCGTGGACAAAATGCTCCTCCGTGGGCAATTAGGTACATCGTGGGCAAAATGCCCCTCCGTGGGTAATTAGGTACATCGTAGACAAAATGCTCCTCCGTGGGTAATTAGGTACATCGTGGACAAAATGCCCCTCCGTGGGTAATTAAGTACATCGTGCACAAAATGCCCCTCCGTGGCCAATTAGGTACATCGTGGACAAAATGCCTCTCCGTGGGTAATTAGGTACATCGTGGACAAAATGCCCCTCCGTGGGCAATTAGGTACATCGTGGACAAAATGGCCCTCCGTGGGCAATTAGGTACATCGTGGACAAAATGCCCCTCCGTGGGCAATTAGGTACATCGTGGACAAAATGCCCCTCCGTGGGCAATTAGGTACATCGTGGACAAAATGCCCCTCCGTGGGCAATTAGGTACATCGTGGACAAAATGCCCCTCCGTGGGCAATTAGGTACATCGTGGACAAAATGCCCCTCCGTGGGCAATTAGGTACATCGTGGACAAAATGCCCTCCGTGGGCAATTAGGTATATCGTGGACAAAATGCCCTCCGTGGGCAATTAGGTACATCGTGGACAAAATGCCCTCCGTGGGCAATTAGGTACATCGTGGACAAAATGCCCTCCGTGGCAATTAGGTACATCGTGGACAAAATGCCCTCCGTGGGCAATTAGGGTACATCGTGGACAAAATGCCCTCCGTGGCAATTAGGTACATCGTGGACAAAATGCCCTCCGTGGGCAATTAGGTACATCGTGGACAAAATGCCCTCCGTGGCAATTAGGGTACATCGTGGACAAAATGCCCTCCGTGGGCAATTAGGTACATCGTGGACAAAATGCCCCACCGTGGGCAATTAGGTACATCGTGGACAAAATGCCCCACCGTGGGCAATTAGGTACATCGTGGACAAAATGCCCCTCCGTGGCCAATTAAAAAAAATCAGGTGAATAACTACCTCAATAGGTAATTATATCAGTGATCAATTAAGAACCACGATGCTCAATTAGGTTAGTACAGTGGGCAACTGAGTACCTCAGTAGGTAATTATTTCAGTGGATAATGAAGTACTGTCTATCAGTGGATAATTAAGCTTCACAGTTCTTGAATTATCACAGTCCTTAATTATCACACTGTCCTTAATTATCACACTGTCCTTAATTATCACACTGTCCTTAATTATCACACTGTCCTTAATTATCACACTGTCCTTAATTATCACACTGTCCTTAATTATCACACTGTCCTTAATTATCACACTGTCCTTAATTATCACACTGTCCTTAATTATCACACTGTCCTTAATTATCACACTGTCCTTAATTATCACACTGTCCTTAATTATCACACTGTCCTTAATTATCATACACTGTCCTTAATTATCACACTGTCCTTAATTATCACACTGTCCTAATTATCACACTGTCCTTAATTATCACACTGTCCTTAATTATCACACTGTCCTAATTATCACACTGTCCTTAATTATCACACTGTCCTTAATTATCACACTGTCCTTAATTATCACACTGTCCTTAATTATCACACTGTCCTTAATTATCACACTGTCCTTAATTATCACACTGTCCTTAATTATCACACTGTCCTTAATTATCACACTGTCCTTAATTATCACACTGTCCTTAATTATCACACTGTCCTTAATTATCACACTGTCCTTAATTATCACACTGTCCTTAATTATCACACTGTCCTTAATTATCACACTGTCCTTAATTATCACACTGTCCTTAATTATCACACTGTCCTTAATTATCACACTGTCCTTAATTATCACACTGTCTATATCTTAATTATACACACTGTCCTTAATTATCACACTGTCCTTAATTATCACACTGTCCTTAATTATCACACTGTCCTTAATTATCACACTGTCCTATATAATGTCCTATCACACATGTCCTTAATTATCACACTGTCCTTAATTATCACACTGTCCTTAATTATCACACTGTCCTTAATTATCACACTGTCCTTAATTATCACACTGTCCTTAATTATCACACTGTCCTTAATTATCACACTGTCCTTAATTATTCATCACTGTCCTTAATTATCACACTGTCCTTAATTATCACACTGTCCTTAATTATCACACTGTCCTTAATTATCACACTGTCCTTAATTATCACACTGTCCTTAATTATCACACTGTCCTTAATTATCACACTGTCCTTAATTATCACACTGTCCTTAATTATCACACTGTCCTTAATTATCACACTGTCCTTAATTATCACACTGTCCTTAATTATCACACTGTCCTTAATTATCACACTGTCCTTAATTATCACACTGTCCTTAATTATCACACTGTCCTTAATTATCACACTGTCCTTAATTATCACACTGTCCTTAATTATCACACTGTCCTTAATTATCACACTGTCCTTAATTATCACACTGTCCTTAATTATCACACTGTCCTTAATTATCACACTGTCCTTAATTATCACACTGTCCTTAATTATCACACTGTCCTTAATTATCACACTGTCCTTAATTATCACACTGTCCTTAATTATCACACTGTCCTTAATTATCACACTGTCCTTAATTATCACACTGTCCTTAATTTTCACACTGTCCTTAATTATCACACTGTCCTTAATTATCACACTGTCCTTAATTATCACACTGTCCTTAATTATCACACTGTCCTTAATTATCACACTGTCCTAATTATCACACTGTCCTTAATTATCACACTGTCCTTAATTATCACACTGTCCTTAATTATCACACTGTCCTTAATTATCACACTGTCCTTAATTATCACACTGTCCTTAATTATCACACTGTCCTTAATTATCACACTGTCCTTAATTATCACACTGTCCTTAATTTTCACACTGTCCTTAATTTTCACACTGTCCTTAATTATCACACTGTCCTTAATTATCACACTGTCCTTAATTATCACACTGTCCTTA
>WNWK01002304.1:212500-216481 GCA_009830355.1 Cherax destructor
TCCAGGTGCTGCGATTACCCCCATCTCTGGGGGACGCTGCCCCCCCTCTCAGCTGCAGGAGCCACGACCCCTGCTGACCTGAGTGATGACCTCCACGGGAGGCTCCAGTTCACTGCTACCTGCCGGCGGATGTGAATTTGTCTGCCTGGGGTTGGCCACGCGTTTTATGGGCTTGGAGTCCTCTAGGGAGTCCTGGAAGGGACCCTTTAGTGCTCCAGACTCAGTAATGAGTCCTCTGGGAAGTCCTGCGGTGGTCCCTGGCTGTCTCAGACCAAGCAAGCGGTCATAGACCGTGTACCAGAGCGCCTGCAAAATTACCCAAACGGCAATAAGTCACGGTATTTGACTTCATCGGGTCATCCCAGGTTAATTTACACACATGTTACTATGTCAGACAAGCGTAAACTTGTGTAGTGAATCTAAATAAAAACTTACTCTTGCGCAACCATTAAAACAACAGGAGGCAACACGCAAGGCACAAGCACCACCGCCGCCTCACTGCCCACACGCCCCCCCCCTCAATATGCAAATGATGAGGACAGAACAATGAAGCAGAACAATGAGGACAATGAAGAACAATGAGGCATCATGAGTGTAGGGGGGGGGGAGGCTTTGTGGCACACTGACCATCAGCCGCCACTTCAAGAGAAATATCCAAAGAGACTAAACTTCGATTCCAAGTCTACAAGAATGGTAGACAATACCAACAAGATGAAGAATTAGACACATGTGCAACATCTGGGTATCTTTATTGTAGACGTTTCGCCCTCCAGTGGCTTTATCAATACAAACCCAAGGACATAACTGGAAGACAGTAGAACTATATACAAAAGACGAGGTAATCAGTACCTCGGCCAAGGCTGAGGGACTGATTACTTCATCTTCCGCTGAAGCTGAAGGACGCTTCAGCTTCATATCATAACATACCATGGAGCTGAACTTCTCATACCATGGGACTGACCACCTCGAATCCTTTTCCTCCTAGTGTGTGTGGCGAAACGTTTCATCAATAAAGATACCCAAGTGTTGCATATGTCTTATTACTCATCAACCTTGTAGTAGTTAAGTGATGAGTCGCTCAGCCTGGAGAAGTGTTCACCTCTGAAGTAGTGCTGCTGCACTGCTCCTGCTTTCTCATGTCCTTATGTATAGGCTAATTTCCTTGCACCTACTCTCGAAGTTCGCCCAGCGGTAAATAGGTACCAAGAGGTAGGATAACAGCTCTCATTGTGTAAATGAACTGAGGTAGGACAAAAGCTCTTAGACTGTAAATAAGCTGAGGTAGAATAGCAGAGAGCTTTTAGTCTAAACGAGCTGAGACAAGATGCGCTTAATCAGCAGGGGTCATGCAGCACCTGGGGAATGGAAGGCAATCGACTTCAATCCAAGGGAAAAAATGTGGTTCAAATTCCTTGGATCAGGAGTCACGCGCTTGCATCAAGGCACCTCACCTGAAGGGAGAAAGAATGTGAAAATAACCAAGAAAACAGAGACATGCAGCAAACAGGTTCCTGTTACGAACTCATGTCCTTTAAAAGGGAGGAAGGCGTATATGGGTGCCTTGATGCTGACGAAGGTCTTTTGATTCAAGGTCAGATCAAGTCGTGATTACCTTCCAGTCACCAGGTGGGTCTGACGCCTCGGTAAATGCTTTGCCGATGATATCAACATTTTTATTTTTAGACCAAAACTACTTAGAAAAAATCTCACCTAACTTCACTTAAACTAACGATTTTTTTTTAGCTAAATTCTGGTATATATATATCACAGGTCTATTTAAATTTATTAAATATTACTTTAAATCAATGATATACAGTGGACCCCCGGAAATTGGCCATAATTCGTTCCATAATGTTGTTTGAGTGGCATTACCGAACGAATTTATTCCCATAAAGACAAATGTAAATTAGATTAGTTGTTTCAGACCCCCAAAAATACACTTACAAAAGCACTTACAAAAATACACTTATATAATTTTTCGAGTTAGGAGGTGGCCGATTTACGGGGGTCCACTGTGTATTTTTTCGTTTTGGCAGAGTTATGCCATACACAATTTTTTATCGGCTAATTCGGCAGAGGACGGCCTTGCCTTATAGGCCAAACTACCCAATTTGGCTTAAACGGCACGACACACACACACACACACATATATATATATATATATATATATATATATATATATATATATATATATATATATATATATATATATATGTGTGTGTGTGTTTGTGTGTGTGTGTGTGTGTGTGTGTGTGTGTGTGTGTGTGTGTGTGTGTGTGTGTGTGTGTGTGTGTGTGTGTGTGTGTGTGTGTGTGCGTACTGTTGCAGGAGGCAAGCATGCCCTTGGCTTTAGTATTTTCGTGGCAGCACAAGGTCAAGAGCCGTACAGCACTCGGTATGCTAGCCTCTAATAAGCACCTCCACGCCGTGCTCCCACAAGGTGATTTACGACCCATTCTTTTTCTTCACTCCTTCCCCTCCTTGTCAGTACGATGGTATGGGCCCCCAAGGTTACAACTTCCTTCAACATTCTCAAAATATTATCTATTCGATTTCGATTTTGCCGCTGAAGTGGCTAGTTAACTGTGCGCCCCATATCTGTCCTTAGGATGGTAGAGACTAGTTTACTGTGCATCTCATATCCATCATATGGACGGCAGCGCAAGATCGCATGGAGACACGAAAGGCCTAAGAACTAGGCCCTAAAATTTCTAACAGGAACAGATATGAGTATATATTATTTACGTAATTGCCATTCATTTATTTGTTACGAGTAAATTAAGCAGCAGCAACAGCACCCACAGCAACACCCACAGCAGCAGCAACACCCACAACAGAACAGCAACACCCACAACAGAACAGCAACACCCACAGCAGCAGCAACATTACCCACAGTAACAACCAGAGGCGCCTTTAGAATTTGTGTACTGGGGGACCTTAGTGTTGACTATATGGCTGGAAGTGACAGCAGGCACGCTGGATTTACTTAAGAGAGCACATCAGCGAATAATAACACTAATTACGTGAACTTACATCAATCCTCAAGCCATCAAAATAATGATATTCACTTTGGCCTTACTAATGTAATATACAGAAAGAGCGTAAGATATTCTACTCTATTCTCAAAAGGAGTGGCTCAGGGTAACTGAAAAATTATAACAGAATGATTCTTCTGTTGTTATGACTGGAAACATAACAGCATGACATTCACACGCTTGGCTCTTGAACAATTTATAGATATAACAGCAGTAACACTTGTTCTGGTGTCACTGCTGTTATTTATTGTCTGTCGCAGGCAGGAAAATTTACCTCGACATGTTGCAGAATTAACTGGTGTTACTTGAATAATTGATGAATCTCATCAAGGACGGGGGGCTTTGAGGGGGCTGAAAGAAATTATTATGGGGGGTTTAAGCCTCAGAAGCAGCAGCAACACCAACACCCACAGAAGAATAAGCAGTAACAGCAACACCCATAGATGCAGTAGCAGCAACACCCACAAAAGCAGTAACAGCAACACTCACAGAAGCAGTAGCAGCAACACCCACAAAAGCAGTAACAACACCCACAAAAGCAGTAGCAGCAACACCCACAAAAGAAGTAGCAGCAACACCCACAAAAGCAGTAACAACACCCACAAAAGCAGTAGCAGCAACACCCACAAAAGCAATAGCAACAACACCCACAAAAGCAGTAGCAGCAACACCCACAAAAGCAGTAACAGCAACACTCACAGAAGCAGTAGCAGCAACACCCACAAAAGCAGTAGCAGCAACACCCACAAAAGCAGTAACAACACCCACAAAAGCAGTAGCAACAACACCCACAAAAGCAATAGCAACAACACCCACAAAAGCAGTAGCAGCAACACCCACAAAAGCAGTAGCAGCAACACTCACAAAAGCAGTAACAACACCCACAAAAGCAGTAGCAGCAACACCCACAAAAGCAATAAGAACATAAGAAGAACATAAGAAAGAA
>WNWK01002305.1:0-216476 GCA_009830355.1 Cherax destructor
AAATGATACCCCAGCAATTAATAATTATTCAGGCCTTGAAGACAACAAATTAAGAAATTTCAGTCAGAGGGACATGATTATCAAACAAGCTAGACAAACAAATTAAAGATTGAAGTGGAAATTTTGGCCGCTAACAAGCCTATTTAACGCATCAATCCAAACTGGTTTTGTGCGGGATATGGGAAGATGGCTAATGTAATTAATATATTTATATCGGGGATAAGTCAATTCCATGAAATTATCGTCAGTAAGCATGGTGTCAACAAAAGGCAAATTATTAGAATTAATACACAAATAACCCGCTTATAGGAAAAGAAGCACGATCGCGTTTTGTTGCAACTGGCACCAGTCATGGTACTGTCCTTTAGTTCGTTTTTAAAATTAATTATAGCTGAAATTATTAGGACCAACTTTAATGAACAGAGTTTAATTAACGAGTCTCAGCACGGATTTAGAGGGTCGTTCGTCTGTCAAATATATTAACGTTCCTTAAAAAGGCGTTTGAGGCGGTATGCCTGGGTATACCTGGAGAGGGTTTGGGGGGTCAACGCCCCGCGGCTCGGTCTGAGACCGACCTAGTGGTGGATCAGGTCTGATAAACCCCAGGCTGTTACTGCTGGCAGACGCAAACTGATGTACGAACCACGCCCGGTTGGTCAGGTACTGACTTCATGTGCCTGTCCAGTGCCTTATTGAAGACACCAGGGTATATTGATAACCCCCTTTATGTATGCTGGAAGACAGTTGAACAGTCGGGGGCCCCCTGACACTTATTGTTTGTCTATCGGTACTCGTGGCCCCCTGCTTTTCTTTGGGAGGAATGTTGCATCTCCTGCCGAGTCTTTTGCTTTCATAGGAGTGATTTTCGGTGCAAGTTTGGCACTAATACCTCTAGGATTTTCAAGTATATATTAGTATGTATCTCTCACCTTCGTTCCAGGGAATACAAATCAAGTGACTTCAACCGTTCCCAGTAATTTAGCTGCCTTATCGTTCTTATGTGTGCCATGAAAGTTCTTTGTACACTCTCCAGGTCAGCCATTTCACGTGCCTTGAAGAGGGCAGTTGGTGAACAGCAGTATTCCAGCCTAGAGAAACATGCGATTTGAAGAGAATCATCATGGGCTTGACGTCCCTTGTTTTGAAGGTTCTTATTATCCATCCAGTGGACAACGATAAAGAATAAGATGTTTATTTGGATTCCTAAGGTCTTCGATAATTCCTCCCCAAAGACTTAAGAAAAGTGGCTTCTCATGGTATAGGAGGTAAAGTTCTCTTTTGTTTCTGCTATTGAACACTGTCCACTGGAACACCTTCGAGATCTTTCACTTCACCTTGCTAGTTTCTCTGTTCTCCAGCTAACTTCTTTTTTTTTTTTTAGGCTTATATGTTCTTATCATTTACACTGATGTCTGAATCATTGTTTCTACAAAATTATCTTGTCTATTTCTGTTTGTTGGTACAGACTGGCATGTTGCCTCTTTACAATTCCAGTTAAATTTTTTATTTTCATTTACTGGTTGGCTTGTCCCTCATCATTCAGAATTTAGACCATCTTCCATCTACCTTTTTGTTTTTAGGTCAGTCTGTTCGATTTCCTATTATCTATTTTAATTTTGATTACAACCAGGAAGCAAAAAATAGGACAAGGGAAATTGTATTTAATTCCCCTATATCCTCATGTTGGAGGTGAAAATAATGTTTAGCCTCGCTGACTCGTTGTTCCCTTTTATCTCATCGCTTATTTAACACATCTTCTTAGGAATTTTCTTTTTATCTTTAAAAAGCTTTGCCCCCCAATATCTCTGCGGTATTAATGTTCAGGGTGTTGTTTTTGTCTTGGAAGACAGTGCTCCTGATAGTGCTAGTGTTGTCCTGAAGGACGGTGCCCTGAGGATGCTAGTGTTGTTCGGAGGACAGTGCTCCTGAGGGTGCTAGTGATGTCCTGGAGGACAGTGAACCAAAATGAAACACTGGCCCTGGTGATGAAACAAATAAAGACAACGCTATTTAATTCACAGAGGTACAAAAAAAGCGATACTGCTGGAGATGGAACAAAGGGGATGATGCCTCGGGAACAGTGTCGACACATTCCAGCAAATCCTGGTAGAAGCACTGACTCCATACGGGGAGATAGATAGGGGAAAAAACCAAAAAAAAAAAAAATGCACCAGCAGCGAACGCAGTTCAATTTATGGAATCAATAATTGCCGAGGCAATTCGCAGCCATCTTGAAAAGCATAAATTAATCAAAGAATCTCAGCAGGTTTTACAAAGGGCGTTCCTGCCTTACAAATTTAATAACTTTTTTTCACTAAGGTGTTTGAGGAGGTAGATCATGGTAATGAATATGATATTGTGTATATGGACTTCAGTAAGGCTTTTGATAGAGTCCACATCAGAGACTATTGAGGAAAATTAAGGCACACGGAATAGGAGGAGAAATTTTTTTCCTGGGTAGAGGCATGGTTGACAAATAGGCAGCAGAGAGTTTGCATAAATGGGGAGAAATCAGAGTGGGGAAGTGTCAAACGGTGTTCCCAGGGGTCAGTATTGGGCCCTTTTGTTCACAATCTACATAAACGACATAGATGAGGGAATAAATAGCGACATAAGCAAGTTTGCCGATGACACCAAAATAGGCCGTCCAATTCATTCAAATGAGGACATTAGAGCACTCCAGGAAGATTTGAATAGACTGATGCAATGGTCGGAGGGAAATGGCAGATGCAGTTTAATATAGATAAATGCAAAGTTCTAAATATTGGACAGGACAATAACCATGCCCCATATAAACTAAATAATATAGATCTTAATACTACGATTGCGAAAAGGATTTAGGAGTTCTGGTTAGCAGTAATCTAAAACCAAGACAGCAGTGCATAAGTGTTCGCAATAAAGCGAACAGAATCCTTGGCTTCATATCCCAAAAAGCATAAATAATAGGAGTCCTCAGGTTGTTCTTCAACTCTATATATCCTTGGGAGGCCTCATCTGATTATGCTGCACAGTTTTGGTCACCGTATTACAGAATGGATATAAATGCTCGGAAAACGTACAAAGGAGGATGACTAAGTTGATTCCATGTATCAGAAATCTTCCCTATGAGGGGTAGACTGAGGGCCCTGAATCTGCACCCCTAGAAAGGCGTAGAATTAGGGGGGGTATGATTGAGGTGTATAAATGGAAAACAGGAATAAATAAAGGTGATGTAAATAGCGTCTAAAAATATCTAGTATTGACAGGACTCGCACAATGGGTTTTTAAATTGGATAAATTCAGATTCAGAGGATATAGGAAAGCATTGGTTTGGTAATAGAATTGTCGATGAGTGGAACAAACTCCCGAGTACAGTTATAGAGGCTAAAACGTTGTGTAGTTTTAAAAATAGGCTGTAAATATATGAGTGGGTGGGGGGTGTGAGTTGGACCTGACTAGTTTGTGCTACTAGGTCAGATGCCTGCTCCTTCCTTAAGTGAATGTAACCTGACCTGGATGGGTCGGGGCATTGGCTTAAGTCGGTGGGAGATTTGGACCTGCCTCGCATGGGCCAGTAGGCTTTCTGCAGTGTTCCTCCATTCTTATGTTCTTATGTTCTTAAATAACAGAAGTCCTCAGGTTGTTCTTCAACTCTATATATCTTTGGTTAGGCCTCATTTAGATTATGCTGCACAGTTCTGGTCACCGTATTACAGAATGGATATAAATGCACTGGAAAACGTACAGAGGAGGATGACAAAGTTGATCCCATGTATCAGAAATCTTCCCTATGAGGATAGACTGAGGGCCCTGAATCTGCACTCTCTAGAAAGGCGTAGAATTAGGGGGATATGATTGAGGTGTACAAATGGAAAACAGGAATAAACAAAGGGGATGTAAATAGCGTGCTGAAAATATCCAACCAAGACAGGACTCGCAGCAATGGTTTCAAGTTGGAAAAGTTCAGATTCAGGAAGGATATAGGAAAGCACTGGTTTGGTAATAGAGTTGTGGATGAGTGGAACAAACTCCCGAGTACCGTCATAGATGCTAAGACGTTGTGTAGTTTTAAAAATAGGTTAGATAAATACATGAGTGGGTGTGGATGGGTGTGAGCTTGTACTAGGTCAGATGCAGTGCTCCTTCCTTAAGTGAATGTAACCTGACCTGTACTAATTCCTTAAGTGGAAGTGACCTGACCAGGTGGTCGGCTGGACAATTATATGAGTGGGTGCGGTTGGGTGTGAATTGGTCCTGACTAGGTTGTGCTACTAGGTCAGATGCAGTGCTCCTTCCTTAAGTGAATGTAACCTGACCTGGCTGGGTCGGGGCATTGGCTTAAGCCGTTGGAGATTTGGACCTGCCTCGCATGGGCCAGTAGGCCTGCTGCAGTGTTCCTTCTTTCTTATGTTCTTATGTTCTTATATCTGGTAAAACAGGTAGGACATGCACCTTTGACCACCCCAAAAAATTCCGCACCCACATGGCAACAGGAGAGTGCAACTTCCCCTCCTTTAACTTATTTCACCCAGAACTGCAGTATGTGCCTGGCATACTGCCAGGCACATCATCTAAAGGGGACAAGAAGACACAGACCAGCCAGACTATGGGAAACAAAAGAGGGAGCCACAATCCCTCCTGGGACGGAGTTTTTTAGGGCCAGGAGGGAAAACAGACTGGCAAGAAATTACAATAATCCTACACCAAATGAAACACTTCTGGAGCAGAGGCACGGACACTGGCCT
Source organism: Cherax destructor (assembly GCA_009830355.1). NCBI lineage: Eukaryota > Metazoa > Arthropoda > Malacostraca > Decapoda > Parastacidae > Cherax > Cherax destructor. The sequence continues at coordinate 4,725 of WNWK01002305.1, forward strand.
TCACTCCAGAACAACAGATATTAGAGCCAGCAAATAAAACCCCCCTAAATTCCACCAATATAACGACATTTGTCTTTGCAAACATACAGGGTCTAAAGCCGTCAAAAAACAAAATTCCTTACATCAAGGGACTGCTCACGGAGTCAAATACAATGTTTGCAGCATTCACAGAGACCCACATAAAGGATCATTATGACAACGAAATATGGATCCCAGGTTATAACCTATTCAGATGCGACAGACTAAACAGACAACAAGGGGAGGGGGGGGGTTGGCATGTATGCCACAGAGTCCTCATTTGCTCAGAACTACTAAACACCTCAAATGATTTAGTTGAAGTTTTGGCTATAAAGATTGAAAACCAAAATCTTGTCATTGTGGTTGTATACAAGACCTCCAGACGCAACTTTTCAGCAATTCCACGAGCAGCTTTTGAAAATTGACCACTTTCTACAAATTCTCCCAACTCCTGCCCCAAACATCTTACTACTAGGAGATTTCAACTTGAGACACCTAAAATGGAGGAGTATAGCAAACAATGCTTTAGCAGAGATCACCCCAGGAGGCAGCGCAGATGAAAATTCACACACACACGAACTATAAAATTTCTGCACCAAATTCACCTTAAACCAGCAAAAATTAGAGTCTACAACACTAGAAAATACGCTGAACCTCATCTTCACTAACAACGACGATCTGATACGGAATATAACCTTATCGAAACCAATACACTCAGATCACAACATAATAGAGGTACAGACATGTATGCACAGGGCTCCTGACCAGCAAAATGTGATCAGTCAGGAATGTCTCTTGACAAAATTCAATTTTAATAACAAAAACATACAATGGAATCAAGTCAACCGTGTCCTAAATGAAACAAGCTGGGAAGATATCCTAAACAACACGGATCCGAACAGTTGCCTAGAAAAAGTGAACTCTGTGGTTCTTGAGATCTGCTCAAGACACATTCCACTAAGAAAAGAAAGAGAAGATGTAAACTAGAAAGAGAGACGCTCCCTATACAGACGAAGGCGAAGAGTCACAGAGCTGCTGAAAGGGGCCAATATATCTGAAATACGTAGAGGCACTGGTCAATGAAATTGCAAATATCGAACTTAAAGTGAAGGAATCTTACAGGAGGCAAGAATCTCAGGAAAAACTAAAAGCCATAAAGGAAATTGAAAAATACTAAAATACTTCTTCTCTTATGGTAAATCTAAGGGAAAAACAACATCCAGTATTGGGCCTCTGCTTAGGCGGGATGGGATATACACAGATGACAGCCAAGAAATGAGTGAGATATTAAAGTCCCAATACGACTCAGTGTTCAGCGAGCCGCTGTCCAGACTAAAGGTCGCCAATCCAAATTTATTTATGAACGAAACCCAAAACTTGGTCATCTCAAAAATCTCGGATATTATCATAACTCCACAAGACTTTGAAAAGGCAATAAATGACATTCCTATGCACTCTGCCCCAGGCACAGACTCATGGAACTCCGTGTTCATCAAGAATTGCATGAAGCCCCAATCGCGTGCCTTCAGCATTCTATGGAGAGGAGCATGGACACAGGGTCATCCCACACACACTAAAAACAACAGACATAACCCCACTCCACAAGGGTGGCAGTAAAGCAATTGCAAAGAACTACAGACTGATAGCACTAACATCCCATATCATAAAAATCTTTGAGAGGGTTCTAAGAAGCAAGATCGCCAACCACCTAGATACCCATCAATTACACAACCCATGGCAACACAGGTTTAGAGCAGGTCGCTTTTGCCTGTCCCAGCTCCTGGACCACTATGACAGGGTCCTGGATGCTGTTGAGGATAATCAAAATGCAGATGTAGTATACACAGACTTTGCAAAAACTTTCGACAAGTGTGACCATGGCGTAATAGCACACAAAGGAATAACAGGAAAAGTTTGTAGATGGATTTAAAACTTTAACAAATAGAACACAAAGAGTAATAGTAAACAGAGTAAAGTCTCAGGTCACGGTGAAAAGCTCTGTTCCACAAGGCACAGTACTCGCTCCCATTCTGTTCTTCATCCTCATTTCTGACATAGATTGAGATGTAAGCTATAGCTCCGTGTCTTCCTCTGTGGATGACACCCGGATTGTTATTGCAGTGACCTCCATTGAAGACACTGCAAAACTCCAAGCGGACATCAACCAAATCTTCAAATGGGCACTCAAAACAATATGAAGTTCAACGAGGAGAAATTTCAACTACTCAGATATGGAAAACTTGAGTAAATAAAAAAATGTATCAAGGTATACGACAAATTCTAACCATACAATAGAGCGAAAAAGAAATGTGAAGGACTTGGGAGTGATAATGTCAGAGGATCTCGCCTTCAAATACCACAACAATGTATCTCCCTCATCGGTTAGGAAAATGATAGGGACGCCAAGCCCATGATGACACTCTTCAAATCACTTGTTCTCTCTAGGCTGAAATACTGTTGTACACTAACAGTCCCCTTCAAGGCTGGCGGCATTGCAGACCTGGAGAGTGTACAAAGAACTTTCACAGCACACGTAAGTACGATAAAGCACCTAAATTACTGGGAACGGTTGAAGGTCCTTGATCTGTATTCCCTGGAACGCAAGCGAGAGAGATACATGATAATATACACTTGGAAGGTCCTGGAGGGATTGTTACCAAACCTGCACACGAAAATCACTCCCTATGAAAGCAAAAGACTCGGCAGGAGATGCAATATTCCCCCGATGAAAAGCAGGGGCGCCACGAGTACACTGAGAGACAACACCATAAGTGTCCGGGGCCCAAGACTGTTCAACCGCCTCCCAGCATACATTAGGGGGATTACCAATAGACCCATGCCTGTCTTCAAGAAGGCACTAAACAGGCACCTAAAGTTAGTACCTGACCATCCGGGCTGTGGTTCGTACGTCAGTTTGCGTGCGGCCGACAGTAACAGCCTGATTGATCAGACCCTGATCCACCATGAGGCCTGGTCTCAGACCTGACCGCGGGGGCGTAGACCCCCGAAACCCTCTCCAGGTAAGTAATGATTGGAGTGATTTCATACACTATGTGTGTGTGTGTGTGTGTGTGTGTGTGTGTGTGTGTGTGTGTGTGTGTGTGTTTGTGTGTGCGCTCGCGCGCGTTCATGTTTTGAATCATGGAACGTAAACATTGCTTCATAACTGACCCTGATAAAGTACACTTCCTCCTTGCTTCAGAGGATCTTAGCATAACAATTCATAAAGCTCTTTCCGCAGCCTACATCCACCACATCTTCATCCAGGTTATTCCACTTTCTCACCATCATGAAGCTTAAGAAATATTTCCCGACATCCCTATGACTCTTCTACATCTTCATTTTCCAACTATTTCTATTTCTTTCTCTCGATTATTTTACCGAGTTGCACCTTATCCACTCCCATGAGTTTCTTTTACGTCATAGCTATCCTTTTATCATCATGCTAGTTTTATTATCTCCCTATTTAATTTTCCTTATATCCAGGAATATTCTCATTGCAAACCTCAGCACCTTGAAAATTTGAAATTTTTAATCAGGGGTGGGTACGATGATGGCATACTCTGTGATGAGCCTAATGTATGTTTTATTGTGGCTTATGAATGACTTTTTGGTAACATTCCTGAAAGCAACGCCTATATTCGTATAATGCACATCAGTAGCAGACGTTATTCAGTAGTGATGTGCCTCTGGAGATATACTCGGTACGATACTCACCCTAAGGGGTATTGACGTCCATTAGCCATTTTTTTGTGCAATCATGAAAAATATCCAGATTCATCTGTAATCAATCCTTGTACCTAGATTTTGGTTCTTCTAAGAAATTTCTCATTACTCGTGAACAAGTTTACATGGAATTCTATCATCTGCAACATATTGATATATGCCAGAAAAATTACTGGTCCCAGTACTGAACCTTATGGAGCCCCGCTCGTTGCTCTTGCCCATTCTGGTGCCTTTTTCTGAACAAACACTTTGCATCTTTTCCCTAAAGAATACTTTGATACAACATAGTAATATCTTTCATTTTTTCTCACTGCTTACTCCTTCAGTCTTTGGGCCAGCTTCTTGTATGGTACAATATCAAACGACTTATTGTTCTCAAAGAATATGCAATCCACCCATCCATCTCTTTCTGCCTTACCTCTCTTAATCTGTCACAGTACCGATGCGCTTTTGTTATATATGATTTAGCAACTCTAAATCCATGCTGATTGTGTGTGAAACTCTTCCCTCCAAGTGTTCTCCTGGTCTTTCGATAATCGTCTTTACCTGACATAATTAAGAAGACACATATGCAACACATGGGTATTGTTAAGATGTTTCGCTAAATATTGACTTTTCCAATTTAATATTAGGATGATGGGGACAGAGGAAGCTAGAGTAATCAGTCCCTCAGCCTCGATGGATGATCGTTACACTTAGTCTTGATCAATCGTGTTGGCTAAACGTTTTTATAATATCCAGATGTTGCGCAAGTGTCTATATAATTTTCGTGTCAAGAACGCTGGCCAAGAGCTTAATTGCCTTCTGTCTGTCTATCCCCTTGCTTAGTCAGACATTGGGCATACATTCGCTAAATTCCATTTCTCTGGTAATAATGTGTTTTTTTCATTGACTTGCAATGGGGTTAAACTTGTGGGTCACACAATGATTATAGGACCTCTCTCGGTACCCATGGTAACAAATTTTCATGGCCCAATGACTTGACAGTAAGTATCTTGCTAGATATTTTATTTTTATTTTGTTCCCTTATGCGTGGATAGAATTCAGTTCCAATTAGTCTGCTTTTTCTTCTCTGTTGTCGAACCTAAATCTGAAGTGAATTCTTTAGTAAACTGTTTAACTCATCATATGTCTTGTGGTTTGGTAGGAAATGCAATTGCGTCGCACACTGAGTGTCCGTGGTTCAAGCCTCGGCATGGATGGTAACGTTGGGTATGTTTCTTTACACCTGCTGTTGCTGTTCACCTAGTAGTAAATAGGTACCTGGGTGTTAGTCGACTGGTGTGCGTCGCATCCTGGGGACAAGATTGAAGGAGCACATTTGAAATGTGACAGCTAGTTCTCTAACCCCCCGGGTTAAAAATCAGAACCAATCTTATTTTATAGTCTTCATTTTAGCAATAATAATAATAATATATTATTATTATTATTATTATTACAATTATTATTATTATTATTATTATTATTATTATTATTATTATTATTATTATTATTATATGCATGAGGAAGCGCTAAATCCGTTAGGGTTATACAGCATCAGGGAATAGTGTTTACGTTTGATCCGAAAAAGAAGATAGTTCCAATTTCTTGTACGAATCAGACTTCTCCAGCACCTCGGCTTCCCATTTTGCGAGGGATTCGTTGCCATATTTCACACTCCCCTTTCTTTAGTCTCACTACCTGTTCTTGCTATCCTTCATCTGACGTGTCTGTCGATGGTGTTTACCAAGTCCTTGATGGCTTTGTTACGAAATAATTGTGCGAGGTAGGTGGTCCCTCAACCCCTATTCCCCATTGCTCGCCCTATTCCTCATCATCCTCATCATCATTCCTCATCATCACCCTTTTCCCCATAACTCTTTAACCACCCCATTCCCACCTCCCTTTAATCGCCTTTATCCCCACCGCTTTCCATCGCTCCCTCCTTCTCCATTTTCTTTTAATCACCCACCACCCACTAGTTCCCTATCCCCCTCCACCCTCTAACCACCCATATTCCCATCCCAAACTTCGAGTCCCTAGTTAATAGTCAATTTATTATTTATCTCGTCATAAATGGCAATGACCTTGAGAGTTTATGGAGCACCTCTTCCATAAACAGGCCTGATGGGTCTGTTAACTGCACACACGCAAATAAATTTTAATTTTGTCTGTACTTGTGTATCTTGCAAACTTAATTTGTGTTCGTTGACAAATAAATGCGTTTACCGTTAAGCATTAGTAATTCTTTGCAATTATATTAGTGTAGGACGCTTGTGAAGACAAAGAATCAAGTTACAGAATAAGCTATTATTGGGACAACATTTCGCTCTGTATAGAGGTTTATCAAGTGACAGAAGCTAAAGAGCGAAACACTTTCACAATAAAAGATTGTTCAGTAACATGTGTCGTTGCCGGAATATTTGTCGACTATTCGCTATTTCATCAAGTGAAGGAAACACTTGGTATTCTCTGAGCCGTATTAATGTGTGCAAGTGTCTAGTGGCCACCACTTCTTTGCTATACTATCCTTTCCTCAGTTTTCAAGACAGCAACAGAGACTAGTGATGTATCGGATATCCACATCCGCATCCGCATCCGCATGGAACATCCGCACAATTTCTTACATCCGCATCCGCATTTTACTGTAAACAGATATCCGCATATGCATCCGCATCCGAAATCCGCGGAACCGCACAATTTCTTACATCCGCATCCCCATTTTACTGTACACAGATATCCGCATATGCATCCGCATCAACATCCGCGGAACATCCGCACAATTTCTTACAACCGCATCCGCAAAATAAGTAAGACATCCGAATACTCATCCGCATCCGCGGATATCTAAATTTTCACATCCGATACATCCCTAGCAGAGACACACCCAGAGTGCTGTTAGTCATTTTCAAACAGCTGATAATTTTTCATTTATTAATATTGTTACTGTCATGATAATTTTAAAGAAAATAATAAAGATGAAAAAAAAAACAGTAACTAAAGAGAAAATAATAATAAGAGAATAAACGAAAATTCTGAAAAAAGCATTTTGAACTGAGTGAAAGATAAGTAGAAAGGAAACGAATTGAACAAACTAAAAAAAAAAAATGAGCATTGAGTACACCTCACTGGTACTGGAATTCCTCTGTGTATTTGTAAGTGAATTTCATAGTATGCGCCCGTTGTAACTTAGTGACAAGTTCGCATCTCGGTCCTTCCATTTCTACCCTCTTATTACAGCATCAGTTGTGATAAATAATTGAGAAAACAGACAGGTTGAAGAATGAGACACTTAGGAGGAAACATTTCGCCACACAGTGACTTCGTCTGTCCAATACAAAGAAGAACGGTGTAAAGAGAGACGTTTGAGGCAATCAGTCCTCAGCCTTGTATTGTTTTCAGTCCACATGGACTGAACCCATCAATCTTCAAGATTGATGGACTGAACCTTTGTATTGGACTGATGAAGCCACTGTGTGGCGAAATGCTTCCTCAATAAAGATTCCCACATGTTGCATAAGTGTCTCACTGTCAACAGCATCAGTATATGATTCAGTTAAGTCACAGATATATGAATACCACCAACCTCTTTAATTCTTATATTAATGTGTTCTCCACCCAAGCATTAGCTCATTCTTATTTACAAACTCGCTCTATTCAAAGTTCAAATGTCGAGCCTAAAACTAGATTTTCTGAGAAATTGTTTAAATGAACAAGTGCTCCCAAATCCATGCTGTAAGATCAATTTACCCGATAATCCGTTTGATGACCCGCATTGCTTACTGATCTTGAAAAAAGATAAAAAATGTAAAATAGAAGGAAATCAATCGGAACAACCATAAGAACATGAATGGTTTTCATGAACACAGTGTTATCACAATAGTTGAACATTATACGATGGTTACGTAAAATAAGACGAGATATAGAACCCAGCCACGTAAGCTAAAATCTTTGACTGCTGGAAGTGGAGGAATACAACATGGATATCTAAATTTTGTAATGAAGATTAAAACACATGTGCAACAGCTGGGTATTTTTATTGATGAAACGTTTCGCCCACACAGTAGGCTTCTTCAGTCAAATACAGAGGGTGCACGAATGATAATGAAATAAGATGATGCAATCAGTCCATCAACCTAAGAGAAAAAGTATTTGAGGTGGTTAGTCCCTCAACCTGGAGAAGAATTCAGCTCCATGATCTGGAATGATACTCTGGAACATTCTGTCTCTGTCCACCTTGTCGATTCCTCTCAATATTTTATATGTCGTTATCATATCCCATCTATCTCTTCTGTCTTCCAGTGTCGTCAGGTCGATTTCCCTTAACCTCTCCTCGAAGGACATATCCCTTAGCTCCGGAACTAGTCTTGTTGCATAACCTTTGCACTTTCTCTAGTTTCCCTACATGTTTAGTAGGTGAGGGTTCCAAACTGGCGCTGCATACTCTAGTATAGGCCTAACGTACACAGTGTATAGGGTCCTGAAGGACTCCTTATTAAGTTGTCGGAATGCTGTTGTTAGGTTTGCCAGGCGCCCGTATGCTGCAGCAGTTATATGGTTGATGTGCGCCTCAGATGTGCCCGGTGTTATACTCACCCCAAGATCCTTTACCTTGAGTGAGGTTTGTAGGCTCTGGCCCCCTAGACTGTACGTCGTCTGTGGTCTTCTTTACCCTTCCCCAATCTTCATGACTTTGCACTTGGTGGAGTTGAACTCAGGAGCCAGGCCTGCAAAATGTCCAGATCCCTCTGTAGTTCTGCCTGGTCCTCGTCCGATTGAATTATTCTCATCAACTTCACATCATCTGCAAACAGGGACACTTCTGATGCTATTCCTTCCGTCATGTCGTTCACAAATACCAGAAACAGCACCGGTTCTAGGACTGATTCCTGTGGCACCCCGCTCGTTACAGCCGCCCGTACCGTGACTCGCTGTTGTCTTCCTTGACAGGTATTTCCTGATCAACTGTAGTGCCTTCCCTGTTATCCCTGCCTGGTCCTCTAGCTTTTGCACTAATCTCTTGTGTGGAACTGTGTCAAATGCCTTCTTACAGTCCAAGAAAATACAATCTACCCACCCCTCTCTCTCTCTCTCTCTCTCTCTCTCTCTTCTCTCTCTCTCTCTCTCTCTCTCTTGTCTCACTGCCGTCATCCTGTAATAGAATTCCAGTAGGTTTGTGACACAGGATTTCCCGTCCTGAAACCGTGTTGGCTGTCGTTGATAAGCTCATTCCTTTCTAGGTGCTCCACCACTCTTCTCCTGATAATCTTCTCCATGACCTTGCATACTATACATGTCAGTGACACTGGTCTGTAGTGTAGTGTTTCGTGTCTATCTCCTTTTTTAAAAATTCGGACTACATTTGCTGTCTTCCATATTTCAGGTAGTCGCCCTGTTTCGATAGATGTGTTGAAGATTGTTGTTATTGGTACTCATAGCGCCTCTGTTCCCTCTCTCAGGACCCATGGAGAGATGTTATTCGGCCCCATTGCCTTTGAGGTATCTAGCTCGCTTAGCAGCTTCTTCACTTCCTCCTCGGTTGTATGTACTGTGTCCAACACTTAATGGTGTACCCCATCTCTCCGCCTTACTGGAGGCCCTTCTGTCTCCTCTGTGAACACTTGTGTCTGTATTTGTGTGTGTTGTGTACTCACCTATTTGTACTCACCTATTTGTGGTTGCAGGGGTCGAGTCATAGCTCCTGGCCCCACCTCTTCACTGATTGCTACTAGGTCCTCTCTCTCCCTGCTCCATGAGCTTTATCAAACCTAGTCTTAAAACTATGTATGGTTCCTGCCTCCACTATGTCGCTTTCTAAGCTATTCCACTTCCTGACAACTCTATGACTGAAGAAATACTTCCTAACATCCCTTTGACTCATAGGAGTCTTTAACTTCCAATTGTGACCCCTTGTTTCTGTGTCCCCTCTCTGGAACATCTTGTCTCTGTCCACCTTATCTATTCCTCGCAGTATTTTATATGTCGTTATCATGTCTTCCTAACCCTCCTGTCCTCTAGTGTCGTCAGGCCGATTTCCTTAACCTTTCTTCGTAGGACAATCCCTTAGCTCTGGGACTAGTCTTGTTGCAAACCTTTGCACTTTCTCTAATTTCTTGACGTGCTTGACCAGGTGTGGGTTCCAAACTGGTGCTGCATACTCCAGTATGGGCCTGACGTATATGGTATACAGAGTCTTGAATGATTCCTTAGTGAGGTTCGGCCCCATTGCCTTTGAGGTATCTAGCTCGCTTAGCAGCTTCTTCACTTCCTCCTCGGTTGTATGTACTGTGTCCAACACTTAATGGTGTACCCCATCTCTCCGCCTTACTGGAGGCCCTTCTGTCTCCTCTGTGAACACTTGTGTCTGTATTTGTGTGTGTTGTGTGTGTGTGTGTGTGTGTGTGTGTGTGTGTGTGTGTGGTGAGTGTGTGGTGAGTGTGTGGTGTGTGTGTGTGTGTATGTGATGTGTGTGTGTGGTGTGTGTGTGTGTGTGTGTGTGTGTGGTGTGTGTGGTGTGTGTGTGTGTATGTGGTGTGTGTGGTGTGTATGTGGTGTGTGTGGTGTATATGTGGTGTGTGTGGTGTGTGTATGTGTGTGTGTGTTTGTGGTGTGTGTTTTTGTGTGTGTGTGTGTCTGTGTGTGTTTGTACTCACCTATTTGTGGTTGCAAGGGTCGATTCATAGCTCCTGGCCCCACCTTTCACTGCTCCATGAGCTTTATCAAACCTCGTCTTAAAACTATGTATGGTTCCTTCCTCCGCTACGTCACTTTCTAGACTATTCCACTTCCTAACAACTTTATGAATAAGGAAATACTTCCTAACATCTTTTTGACTTATCTGAATCTTCATTTACAATTGTGACGCCTTGTTTCTGTGTCCCATCTCTGGAACATCCTGTCTCTGTCCACCTTGTCAATTCCTTGTAGTATTTTGTATGTCGTTATCATGTGTTCCCTAACCCTCCTGTCCCCCAGTGTCGTCAGGCCGATTTCCTTTAATCTTTTTTCGTAAGGCATTATATTACCCTTGGCTCTGGAATTATATCCTGCTACAAACCTTTGCTCATTCTCTAATTTCTTGATGTGCTTGACCAGGTGTGGGTTCCAAACTGGTGCTGCATACTCTAGTATGCAGCACCAGTTTGGAACCCACAGTTTGGAACCAGTACGTCTAGTATGACGTACACGGTATACAGAGTCTTGAACGATTCCTTACTGAGATATCGGAACGCGCCCATATGCTGCAGCATACTGGTTGATGTGCGTCTCAGGAGATGTGCTCGGTATTATACTCACCCCAACATCCTTTTCCCATAGTAAGGTTTCAGTTTTTGGCCTCCTAGCCTATACTCTGTCTACGGTCTTCTTTGACCTTCGCTAATCTTCATGACTTTGCATTTGGCGGGTTAAATTGGAGGAGCCAGTTGCTGGACCAGGCTTGCAGCTTTCCAGGTCTCTTTGAAGTCCTGCCTGATCCTCATTTGATTTAATTTTCCTCATTAACTTCACATCATCTACAAATAGGGACATTTATGAGTGTATTCCTTCCGTCATGTAATTTACATATTCCAAAAACAGCACTGGTCCTAGGACTGACCCCTGTAGAACCCCGCTGTCACCAAAAACCTTCCTAAATGTTTAGAAGTAAACACAAATCTCGATGGATCGCGAAAACATGAAATTATATTTAGTTTTATAAACGCCGTGAAAGTCGCATTCATATGACATATCTCAAAGACCGTCCCAAGAAGCTCATCTCTGATAATCTTTTCCTTTAATCATTTGCAAAGGCACAAACCCAAAATGAAATGTCTCGCTTAACTGTTAATAATAATACATCTTGTTACAACCCTAGATAAAAACTATAGCAAACATGCTGAGTTTGGTATCGGAATTAACAACTGTAAACTGAAATATTTGTCATCCTAATGACACTGTAGTTAGCTTATGTCACTGAAGATATTTGACTCGTTTGACTAACATGTTCAATGGAAAACCTGGGTTTATTAGTAGATATAAAAAAAATCAGAGAAATAGGAATTATTGGTTACCTTAATTCGTAAGTATTTCATCATGCACTGAATTAATAAGACATGGTTAAGTTTATAAGTTAGCCAAACTGAGAACTGAGGTAAAATGTAGAATATAACTTGAGTATATCTGTGTCAAACATTACGAATAATATCAGAAGTAAATAATTAATTTAAATATCATAGGAATACGGTTAGAGCTCTTAGATCTATAACTATGATACCTGGAGGGTAGATAAGCATATTTACAGAACAACTGGTAATGAAAACAGCTTGACTGATGTTGTAGCCAGTATAAGGCTTGGTTACAACTACTTCTGGCAAATTGGTAAACAAACAGATGACCACACTAAATGCAAAGTATGTGGTTTGCCCTTGAGTCATTCTCTTGAACACTACGTTTAATAATTTATGCAATATGGCACTGTACCTTATTAATGGGAAAAATATCTGGAATGTACATGCAACAAATAAGGCATAAACTGTAGATATATACAGATGTTCTCCTGTTAGTTTGGGGAATCCTAGTTCATAGGCCTTGTGTGTATCAAGACACTCTTACTCTACCATCCACAGGATGGATATAGGCACATAATAAACTAGCCGCTTCGAAAGCAAAATCTAAAATCTAATATTTTTTCCAGTATTTTTGATATTACATCATGTATCATTTATTTAAGAACATATTGACTGAATTAGTACGTTTCCCATTTTTATGTTTGTTTTGATGTGCCTGCTATCTACTCAATGTGCCTTTGCTTACAATCCCATAAAAACATGCAAAGCAAAACTGAGTTATAATAAAAACATAACGGCATTAGGCATGACACAAATCTATAATATATTGATTTAAAAAACGTGAATCAATTAATAAAATAATTCCCACTGTAATAATATTTTCCTAAACGTTCCCGGATTCTCGTAGGGGCAGTAGTACATTCATAGGTGAAGCGCTATACCCGTAGAGGTCACACAGTTCTAAGGGTATGAAAGGTTATCACAATCGATCTAAGGAAATGGAGCGCAACTTTAATTTCTTTAAATAAAAGTTCCTCACCAGCATCAAACATCTCCCTCAGAGGGACTTAAGAATTTTGTTTTGTAACTTTATTCTTTATTTAGGTTCTGATGTTTCTAAATATTTTTTTGTTTTTCTTTTAACTTTTTCTCAGTGGACAGGTATAAGTGATATATCAAACCATACCACGGGTGGGGTTCGAACCCGCGGTCATAGAGCCTCAAAACTCCAGACAGTCGAGTGGTATGGTTTGTTTGCAATTATGTCATTACCATTTCGTGAGTCATAAGTGATATATTGTTGCAAGTTTGCGTTTTTTCAGTGAACTGTGTGTAAGTTTCTTTTGTTTTCTTTTTCGAAGACTCCCTCTTCTAACAGACGTTCGTCTTACCTATGGTTACCCTTCAACGCGAACATTATATAAATATTGGTAAAATCACCGACATTATGTTAAATAAAAGGACACAAGAGCAACTAATGAGACAATTAGTAAAGCTACATTTCACTCTCCAGGAACTTTGTCAAGTCATTTGAGTATTGGATTGATTAAGCACTTGGAGAGCAAAACTTAGCCGTAATAAATTCTCATTGGTTGATATTGTGTTCTTTTGAGTAACAACAGTTGCAGTCTTATCTGACCTTTATATGAAATTTCTTGAGGTAAAGGTGTGTTCGCCTTTATCCCTTCTTACGTCACGTGGCTTCACTGTATGGAAAACATACTGATAATTTTAAAAAGATTTCACGTCTCCGGCCTCCAAAGCCCAATCAAGTTGAACCCTCAATACTATTTACCACCTGAGGTGGAAACCAGCGTCACTCTTGTTGTCTGAGAGGTTTCACTCGGCAAATTTGGCAAAGAACAAGGATCCTCACTTCCACTCACACCATAACTCTAGGATCTCTTGTGAATAAATGTTGATTCCACAAATGACAAACACATCTCTAAGAATATTTTCAAGAACAATCTGAACAAAGCCACCATTTCCTATACTATCATCAAAGACCAGCACATTTACTGCAGTAGCGTACATGTTTCCATGTAACACTTGTGACAACAGTCTACGTAGAAAAGCGTCCAGAAATCTTCATAAGCACATTTCAGAACACCAGTACTCCAGGATAATAGGCAACTTAACACTACCTGCATAAAACACCGTAATCCACACCCAGGCCACGTGGCCACCTGGCCCCGTGCCTGGTGACTAAGGCTCTCGCTTGACACAGCGAGTGTCTGGGTTCGATTCCCAGCGAGGGTAGAAACATTGGGCGTTTTTCTTTACACCGGTTGTCTATGTTCACTCATCAGTAAAATTGGTACCTGGAAGTTAGTCGACTGCTGTGGGTCGCATCCTGGGAAAAAACTGACCTAATTTGCCCGAAATGCTCCGCATAACAAACTTCTTCGAAGTAATATATACCAGCATTGAAAATCTGAAGCTCACCAGAATAGACTTTCTCAAGTTATCATATGATATCTGAGCATCTGCGCATGTCGGTAGCTCCTTAAATATTGTTCATGTAGGTCACTAGCATTAAAAACTTGAGCTTGCTCAGATGAGGCATTCTCAAGTTTAAAAAAAGGCCTTTAGGAAAAAAAAAATGTACCTCAGAATATGACCGGTGAAAGTAAATATTTTTGTGAGCTCTAAACTCGTGAAATATTATAATAACACGAATTTTCAGTGCTTCTCAGAGTTCCCAGTTATATTTTACTTCAAACTCTTCAGAGTTCTTTGTGGAGAAAATATTAGATTTTTCAAGAAATTAGAATTTATATTACTCTGATAAGCTACAAGAAAAGAACAGCCGAGGGTCTGAAGTAAAATTTTGCAAATTGGCAACTATAGAATAAAAATAAATTTAAGCTTTCTCTATGTATATACTTTGGATGAGGCATTGAGCTGTGTTTGCACGAAAATCAAAATATCAATTTTCACAATTTCTTCAAGAAAATTTTCAGATTTGCATCAGCACACACTAAGATCAAAAGGTGCATTCTTCAGTTACTGCATTAAATCCAACTTTCTTAACAAAAGTGGCAGATTAAAACATAGACATCCAAAAATCAATATGAAGCCTCCACTGAAAATATTCCAATATTGCTGAAAGTTTGAAACTGATTGGAAATTGCATTCTCCAGCTATTGCTCAGAATCCAACGATTCTATGTTTATTAATTTTGTTGGGAAATTAGCAACTCCACATGTACAAAACCTAAAGTAATTTGGGTTCGCTATAGCCTTTGATACATCAGCAATTAACGAGTGAAGCTCATCAGAAGTGGTACTTCGTGGGAAAATTACATTATTTTAAAATTAACAATCGCAAATTGGCCTCTATAAACTCCGATAACAATTGCTTTCCCAAATTTTCGCAAGGGAAATAAAAATCTGGACTGGTCCATGTATGACTGACCAGATGGCACCTGTATATGCCGGTGGTTGCATGAACCTTTCTCTAGATACTGTATACCAGCATGGAAAATTTGATATAGTTCGAATGAGGCGTTCTCAAGCTTTAACGAAAATCTTTTAGGAAAAACAAAAAACAATCAGGCACTTAAAAGTAGCCCTTCGGAAATATCTATTTTATTTTCAAGAGTCTTACGAACATATGCAACAATAATTTTTTTAAGTTCAAGAGTCCTTCGAAAATGTAGATCATGATTCCTACGATGACGAGTAGCAGAAAGCTTGTAGCTTGGTAAGACCCTCATAAAAAATAATCGGTTACAATCTCTCTGCTTGCAGGAAGAAATAAATTTTAAGAATGTGGCATAATTTTTATACCCAACACCAGTTGTTCTATAATGACAGTCTCCGCCTTAATAATTAAGGTTGGTGCAGCTTGCTAATTAAACTACTTAATGACTACAAAAATATTTGTGCCTTTCCCCTTCCACCTAAAAAAAAAAAAAAAAAATCTGCCTGGAGCACAGCCCAAACAGCCGTAGTAAATTCCACCACATATAGCAGTGATGCTGCTATTAGCTATTTTTTCTGAGAAAGATGTATGATGTTATTATAATTTATGTGAAGTGTTTAACCCCTGTGGGTTGTAAGCATTTTATCAGTGTTATCGTCGTCTTCGTCTTGAATTTTATGAAGCTCTTTGTGATTCCATCATTTTGCATATTACAATGCTGTGTGTAAACGCATGTCAACATATCCAGCTTAATGTTTAACTTCGATTAGTTTTATTTCCAAGATAAAGTGCTATATATGCTATATATTATTGAGATTAAAACGACATTAATAATAATAATAATAATAATAATAATAATAATAATAATAATAATAATAATAATAATAATAATATAATCTTTATTTCTGTTCGTACATGTACAAGGTATACAGACAAGGCTGATATTAGTGACATACTTTCTATAGAAAGTCCCTTGTTATGCAGACCATTTCGGGCAAATTTAGGTCAGTTTCGTTCCCAGGATGCAACCCACACTAGTCGACTAATACTCATGTACCTATTTTACTTATAGGAAACACGTCCTAATGTTTCCACCTATATCGAGGATCGAACCACAGACTTCGGTGTGTGAGCTGAGTGTGTTAGTAATCTAGCTACTGGACACCCCTTAAAATATCAGAAACATTTGCAATATCTAGTACATTGATGTTACATCTATCATATCATACGCCTTTCTAAATTTATTAACCACAATTCCTTTTAATATTTCAGACTTACTCCTAGAGATGAACACAGTGCATACATATTTGCTCAATTTATAATATATAAGTTCCCCAGGATCAATAGGTAGTGTCTTCAGAACACCAAATACCAACATACTCACCTTTGGGGATAACCTAAAAAAGATAAGCATAAACTATTTAAGCATTATTTAATAATCAAATTCAAGCAGATGACCCACATTTAAATAGCTAGTTTCCTTAACAACATGAATAATTGCCTTCAACTATCCTTAATAACCAAATCCACATGTATTACCGAGACAACTGCTTCTTTTGTTGACCACATTTGGACAGAAAAAACATCTCTCCTAAAAACTAGCATAATCTCTGGTAATACTGTTGATCATTACCAAACCTCTGCATTAAAAATTGTTATTTAAAACCAAACAGTAAAACCAGAGACTAAATAGCCCTTAGTTAACTAACAGCATTCTCACGTCTATTGACAAGAAGCATTCCTATGAAAAACAGTTCAGAATGTGATTAACAAGCAAAGAAATATTAATCAACACTTTGAGTACTTACAAAAAATTTAAACAACTGTATTATGCAAACAGTTTCGTAGAACTGAAGGGCGATGTCGAAAAGACATAATAAACAATCTCTCAATTTCTGGCTTCGCGAAAACTTGCGAAAACCAAATGAATTGTGTTAATCAGACCAAATGATGATGTGGTTGCCTCAGAGGCAACCATACCATCGTATGTCCTCGCAACATAAAGCAAGCCTAGTTCTCTAGGCTCAAGTTGTTTGTAGGAATGTATAGTCAAGTGGTTTAGAGAGTCGTGAATTTTTGCTCTCTTCCCACGAAGAGGGCTAAAAACACGGGTTCGATCCCCCGGCTAGCCGCAGTTTGTCATTGATTAAATACCATTTGTTCGTGGTTACAATTATTATATATATATATATATATATATATATATATATATATATATATATATATATATATATATATATATATATATATATATATATACAGTGGAACATCTGGTCACGAACGCTTCCGAACACTAACAACTCGGTTCACGACCAAAAAATTCCTCAAATTTTTGCATCTGGTCACGAACACATAATCGGGTGCCGAACAAACACAGAAACGCCAATTTTCACATTCCGCACCATTTTTTTTCGCATGCGCCAATTTTCCCCACTTCCTGTTGTTTGTGTACACTTAACAAAGACCCTCGCCTTGTAGTCGGTCACGGTCAGACGTGTGTTCATTCGCTGTGAACTTCTTGTGTTGTATTTCATGTGTTTTTAAATTCATTTTGTTTTCTTGGTTGTTTACGTAATGTTTTTTCTCTGTTATTTAAGGGTTTTTCTCTATTAAACTGTGCTTTATTTTGTATAATTAGGGATTTTTAAAACTTTGATTATTTTTTCTGTGCTTAAAAACTATTAAAAAAACTGTTTAGAGCAAACGATTCGTAGGGGTCTAGAACGGACTCGTGCAATGTTAGTTTTCTCTGTTGTCAAGGTTTTCTCAGTGTTATTCAAGGTTTTCACATTTAGTTTACTATTTTATTATATTGTGCATTCTATGGTATAATTAACTACTTTTGTGCTTAAAAATCTTAAAAAAAAAAAAAAAATACATATTTACATATAGTTCGTAGGGGTCTGGAACGGATTAATCGTATTTACATACAATCCAATGGTAAATTAGGTTCGGGTCACGACCAAATCGGGTCGCGACCAGAGTTTTGGAACGAATTATGGTCGTGACCAGAGGTTCCACTGTGTGTGTATATATATATTTAACACATCGACACTTTACCACCAAGGAAGGGTGGCCCCGAAAAAGAATAACTTTTACATCACTCACTCCATCACTGTCTTGTTATAGGCGCGCTTACACTAGTTATAAAACTGCAACATTAACACCACCATCTCCAGGACTCAAGTCCGGCCTGCCGGTATCCTTGAATCCCTTCATAAATATTACCCTACTCACACTCCAACATCACTTCAAGTCCTAAAAATCATTTGTCTCTATTTGCTCCTAACACGCTCACGCATGCTTGCTGGAAGTCCAAGCCCCCCATTACACCCTTCCTCCAACCTTTCCAAGGCCGACCTCTACCCTGCCTTCCCTCCACTATAGATTTATACACTCTCGAAGTCATTCTGTTTTGTTCCATTCTCTCTACATATCTGAACCGCCTCAACAACCCCTCCTCAGCCCTTTGGTAATCCCGCAACTTCTCCTAATTTCCAGACTACCACTTCTCTGCATTATATTCACACCACACACATCGCCCTCAGACACGACATCTCCACTGCCTCCAGTCTCCTTGTCACAACATTCACCACCCATGCTTCACACCCATATAGGAGCGTTGGTATATCTATACTTTCATACATTCCCCTCTTTGCTTCCATGGACAAAGTATATATATGTAGTGCAGAATAGGTAAAACTGGTCAATTAGGAAGAACTCATTTAAAATTAAGTTCTTTCTAAAATTTTCTCTTATGCGTTTAAAGATATATATTTTTTTCATTTATGCTAACGTAAAAATTAATAATTTGGTACCAAAAGAGCCTTAGAAAACTTACCTAACATTATTATAACAAGCAAAACTTAATTTAGCCTATTCCAAGTAATTATATTTTAGATAAGTTTACAATAATTTAATAATAAACATACACAATGAAATATATTTTTTTCGTTAGGTTAAGAATGATTTTTACGAAATTATTGCATACACAAATTTTCGCTTGCCTTATTCGGCAAGAAGAGCGTTGCTATTTAAGCCAAAATCGCAAGTTTTAACAATATATATATATATATATATATATATATATATATATATATATATATATATATATATATATATATATATATATATATATATATATATATATATATCGATTTTGCTTAAATAGCAACGCTCTTCTTGCCATATAAGACAAGTGAAAATTTGTGTATGCAATAATTTCGCAAAAATCGTTCAGAACCTAACGAAAAAAATTATTTAATTGTGTTTGTTTATTATTAAATTATTGTAAACGTATCTAAAATATATTTAGTTGGGTTAGGCTAAATTATATGCGCTTGTTGTAATAAGGTTAGGTAGGTTTTCAAAGTTTCTCTTGGTACAAAATTATAAATTTTTACATTAACATAAATGAAAAAAATATATCTTTAAACTATAAGAGAAATTTTAGAAAGGACTTAATTTTAGATGAGTTCTTGCTAATTGACCAGTTTTACCTAATCGGCACGACATATATATATATATATATATATATATATATATATATACTATTAATATATATTATATATATATATATATATTATACTACAAAAGTCTTACTGCTCGCTCTGCTGAGCGAGCCTCTTAAGTTTAAAGGATTGTATTTTAGATTTTGCCACTGAAGTGGCTAGTTTATTATGCACCCCATATCCATCCTGTGGACGGTAGCGCAAGAGCATTATGGATACACAAAAGGCCTAGGAACTAGGACCCAAAATGGTGAACAGGTGTACATTTGGATTCATATCTACAGTTCACTTATCTCTTACAAGCAAATTTAGGAAATTTGCATAGCATATCTGGTATCTTATTTTCATTAATAAGATATCTTGACATGTCACCTAGGTTATTATACTGTCTATCTCTATACTCCTCAATAAGTGGACAATTAAGCACATAGTGTTAAAGACAGTGACTTATGCCTGATCACATAATGTGCCTTTAGTTTGATCATCATCTGGTGTCTCCCAAACTGCCAGAAGTACTTGTAGCCAAGCCTAATCCTGCCACTACAACATCAGTCAGTCAATTCACATTGCAAGTTTCTCCATAAACATACTTATCTACTTTCATGTTATCATAGTGGGTTATAGATCTATTCAGGCTTCTAATTGCATTCCTATAACATTCATTTTCATTATTTACTTTTCTCCTAATATTATTCCTAATGCTGGACACGGATATACCAAAGTTATATTCTACATTCTCCTTCAGGGTACTCCTCTTGGATAACAAATCAACTTTATCATGAAGGAGTAATCCAATGTGTCATTGGATCCATATCAATTGTACATTAATTCTTCTTTCCCGGATTTTTTAGTATCTATACTTGGCTTATCCAATGAGCATGTTGTTGGAGTCAGTATATGAGTCAAGAGCCTTCAGTGATGACATGGAATCAGTTAGCTATAGCGCCATTAGGATTGCAAACAGTTCAGTTTGCAGTGTAGACGCCCTGTTGTTAATTCTTATGGCTAACTCAACAAATTTATTATCGTTCTTAACTAGGGAGGTGGCAACCAGAGCAGATGCAGCCATGCCAGAAGACTCCTGTTTAGATCCATCAGTGTATATAATTTGTGATAACTTATTACTACCAGCTAGGTGAGAAATATCTTCTTGAGCAATTGCTTTAACAAGTGATTAAAGGAAAATATTACTAGAAATGAGCTTCTTGGAAGGGGCATGCAGGTATGTGATATTTAATGAACACTTCTTCTATGGAGGAGTGAAATGTTCTTATTGTCTACAGTGATACATTTCCTGCCGGTTAAAAGCCTTAATATAAATGAATCTTTTCACAATCCATTTAGATCTGTGTGTATTTACTTCTAGACATTTAGTAAGATTCATAGTGACAGTGCCTGGTTCATTTCTTAACATTCTAATACCGAGTACAGTGTTAATCTCAATAATCCTATCACTGATACTAGAAATACGAAGCTCTTTCGTCATATTAAGAACCTTTGTAGATTTGGGACAGCCAAGAATAATTCTGAGAGCTTCATTTTGCATTAACTCCAAGGGTTGGAGAGAACTTTCCCTAGCTAATAAAAATATAGGAGGCATAATCAATTAAGGACCTAACATAGGCTTCGTACATCATTTTCACGATTCTCACATTATCACAATAGTTGGGGTTGTAGACAGCAACAGATTTGAGAGCATTTAGTCTATCTTTGCATTTCTTATTTAGTTGTGGTATGGTGGATTTATTAAAGGGTACAGCTACATCAAGGTATCTGTAAGATTTAACGTAGATAATGTTTTCACACTACAAATAGATGGGTAGTAGGGTTTTGTTTGCTTGTCAATATCTTTGTTTTAGAGGAAAATATTATGAGGCCTAGTCGAATACAAATTGCTTGAACTTCATTAAGAATGGTACTCATCTTCCTATGCCCTGTTGTATGGATCATGATGTCATCAGCATTGCTTATAGTTATATGTTTAGGTGAGACAGGTAGAGCATTTAGGAGAGCATTAATCAGAACATTAAATAGCATGGGACTGAGAACTCCTCCCTGCGGTGTACCTAGGGAGATTTATTTAGACTAGCTTCTAAAGCCTTGGTAGAGGACAGAGGATTCTCTATTTGACAGGTATCCTATTATCCACCAGAGTAGGCTACCATCAATATTAATTTTGGCTAGTTCATGTAGTATAACGGTTCTGTTTGCGATATCAAATGCAGATATGAGGTTTAAAGGCAACTCATAATATCCCTCTTTGTTGTATGACTAATTGACAGATTCTCAGTTGGGGTTCCTGGTGAGTAGGGGGCGGCAGTGGTAGTGCTGATGGTAATACAAAATTTAATATTGAAAATACGATAATAATATTAATACAATAAGAATAATTATGATAATAATAATAATTATGTGATAGATGGTTTTGCGTAACAGTGGATAATGATGGAAGGGGTTGTGGTGGGTGGAGGTGGTGGGTGGAGGTGGTGAGGTGCCTTTCAAGAAGAAAAAGGAGATCTACTTCCACTCTCATTCTCAGTCTCAGGTGGGGAAATGCATTAAACAAAAGAGCATATCCATCAGGTTCAAATTCCCACTTCCATCCGTTACCAAATAAACTACGATTTTCCCCACAACCATCACCATGAATCCAACACTCTTGGTAGGATTAGGATAGTGATGGTGACCTGGTCTGTGGGGGGGGTGGGCGTGCGAGAACCCCACACAAATACCCACCTATAATGCGACCCAGAAAAAAAACATTATACACACACAAAAACTACTCCACCCCTCCCCTCCCACACACCAACACAACACCGCCCCTCCCCTCCTACAAACACGCCACCCACTTCCCTCCCCTCCCACAAACCAACACTACTCCACCCCATCCTCTCCCACACACCAACACTACACCACCCCTCTCGTCCCACACTCCAACACAACAACACCCCTCCCCTCCTATACACTACACCAACACAACACCTCCACCTGCCCACCCCCACGCACCAACACTACACCATCTCCTCTCCTCCCACACACCAACACTACACCACTTCCTCCCCTCCCACACACCAACATTACTCCCCACCTGCACTCCTTCATTAACTCTATACCTCGATTCCTCTTCCTATTTCAGAACAACTCCACGATCTCCCTTCCGCTCGCACCAACACTCCTTCACAACCTCCCTTCCCTCACACCAACACTACTCCTTCAAATCCCTTCCCAATCATAAACACTACACCAACACGTCCCATCCAACATGCCAACACAGCCGCCCACTCGCCTTCCACACACCTACAACCTATCCTCTCTCACACTAATACCCTCCACTTTCCCTGCCATTCTCCAACAATACGCCCCACCTCCTCTTCCTTACACAAACAAAATACCCCACCTTCCTTTCCACTCACCAATACTACACTACCTCTCCTCCTACACAAAAACCTTGTGTTGTTGCTGCTTCTCGTACTGCTGCTGCTTCCCGTACTGCTGCTGCTTCCCGTACTGCTGCTGCTTCCCGTACTGCTGCTGCTTCCCGTACTGCTGCTGCGTCTGCTCATGCTACAGCTGCTGTTGCCGCTCCTGTTACTGCTACTGAACACATACATACAATTTGCTTTACGGTCTTCTCCTCCTCCACACATCCACCACCTCCCATCACACACGCTAATACCATACTACCACCTCGCCTCCCACACATCATCAATACACAACTCCCTCTATTCACACACAGACACAATACACTCACCCCCGTCTTACATAATAACACTGCAACCGAACTCCTCACACATAACTGCACTGCTCCCCAGTACCTTCCCACATAATTATACTTCACTCCCACCCCCTCCCATTCACCAACAGTTCACCCCTTCCGCGCCTACATTCCAACCTTACACCCCATCTCCTCTCCCACTACACTTCCGCCTGCCCTCACTCACATACACCAATTCTACTCCCTACTTCCCCTTCCGAACACCAACACTGCTTCACTTCCTCTCCTTACACACTAAGATTACACCCCTTGTTTTAGGATAAGCTAAGATTGCGTTTGGATTTTTAACCCTGGAGGGTTAGCTACCCAGGATACCCCAAGAAAGTTAGTGCGTCAACGAAGAATGTCTGTCTTATTTCCATTGGGGTCCTGAAATCTTGTTCCCCAGGATGCCAGGATGGGACCCACACCAGTCGACTAACACAGAGGTACTTTGTTGCTTGCTAGGTGAATGGGGACAATAGGTGTAAGAACATAAGAACATAAGAAATAAGGAACACTGCGGCAGGACTACTGGCCCATGCGAGGCAGGTCCAAGTCTCCCACCGGCTTAAGCCAATGCCCCGACCCAGCCAGGTCAGGTTACATTCACTTAAGGAAGGAGCACGGCATCTGACCTAGTAGTGTAAGGAAACACGCCCAATGTTTCCACTCTTTCCGGGGATCGAACCACGGACAGTGTGTGTGAAGCGAAAGCGTTGCCTACAATGCCATGGGACACCAACAATACACCACTTTTCCACCTACTCACTAACATTACACCCTGCCTCCCATTCCCTCAAAAAAAAATGCACTCTCACCCCTTCCCCACATATCACAACACTTCTCCCTATCTCCACCTACACACCAACAACGCACTCACACCTTCCACTTCCATACTCCATCCCTATACTCCACTTCCCACTCCCACACACCAGCACCGCACCCTTCCTCTACGTCCCATACACCAACACTGCACCACACCTTCTCTCAAACACCAACATTATACCCCGCCTCTCCCATACATCAAGAGTGTACCCACCTCCCTCTCCCACACACCAATGGTGTACCCCATCTCCCTCTCCCACACACCAACAGTGTACTCCACCTCCCTCTCCAACACCAACACACACTATCGTTTTCACGAGACTTAAATGCGCACTCTGAGCTCGGTCATATAAATGTCAGATATCATAATTAGACACGGATAATACGTGCCTTTTAACGGGTCTTATGACGGTGGAAGCTTAGAGGGTGTGGCCTCCGCTTAGGTTCTGAAGCTCAACCTCACTGCTGCTCAGCCTACTGCTGCTCATGCTCCCTGTTGCTCAGTTTCAGTCTTCACTCTGGGTATTGTTTGAGAATGAGCAGGTAATAATTATTTTTTGAGGTTAGAGAGATAAACTTTGAGTGATGGAAGGCGTGGAATGACAGCCTCTTTCCCAGGTTGTTCAACTTCAACTCTTGTAAGATGTTGACTTTCTTGTTAAACTCCACAGTTTAATTTCTTACATTTAAAGTCTTATTAGTGCCGCAAGTTGTTAAACTTTTGTTATGTCATTAACATTATTCGGTTTAAGATCTAACTAAACAAAAATCAAAAATATTTTAATCCTTCCAATAAACATTGGGTAAACTCTCAGATAGTTTTCCAGATGAATCATTAAAGTACATACCAAGAGATAGTCTCTCAGATGTACCATTAATGTATATACCCAGAGATAGTCTTCCAAATGTATCATTAATGTATATACCCAGAGATACTAGATGAACATTAATGTATACCAGAACTCAGATAAATCATTAATGTGCATACCAAGAGATAGTCTTCCAGATGTACCATTAATGTATATACCCAGAGACAGTCTTCCAGATGTATCATTAATGTATATACCCCGAGATAGTCTTCCAGATAAATCATTAATGTGCATACCAAGAGATAGTCTTCCAGATGAATCATTAATGTATATACCCAGAGACAGTCTTCCAGATAAATCATTAATGTACATACCATGAGATAGTCTCCCAGATGTACCATTAATATATATACCCAGAGATAGTCTTCCAGATGAATCATAATGTATATTCTCAGAGATAGTCTTCCAGATGAATCATTAATGTATATACCCAGAGATAGTCTTCCAGATAAATCATTAATGTACCTACCAAGAGATAGTCTCCCAGATGTACCATTAATGTATATACCCACGAATAGTCTTCCAGATGTATCATTAATGTATATACCCACGGATAGTCTTCCAGATGTACCATTTATGTATATACCCAAGGATAGTCTTTCAGATGAATAATTAATGTATATACCCAGAGATAGTCGACTAGATGTATCATTAATTTTCCTCTCAATTTCAGTAATTTTCTTAATTTTCTTATTATTTTACAAGTGAGTGTATTGATCACAACTCTTAGGTCTTCACTGCTAGACTTCCAGGCTGGTGTCTTGATGTCGGTGATGGGCTCTTCATCAATGGAGGAGGAGATAACTTTTTTTTTTACCAAACCAGATTACCTTAATTTCCTAGGGCGCTGTGTGACTTGTGTGTGTTTAGCCCTTTAATACGAATAAAAGATTAACAATAATTATAATAATAAACTACTATTATTATCACTGTTGTCGTTATTGGCAGAATCTCTCATATTTCAAAGTGGTTTTTTTCTTGTTTTTCCTTCTGCTCTAAACATCTTAATCTTTCTCTTCTAAAGGTCTCAATTCTTTCTTTTCCTGTTATTCTAAAGATTATACTCTTTCTCGTCCTGCTTTTCTAAGCACCATATTATTTTTCTTTCTCTTCTTTTCTAATCATGATATTCTTTGATAAGACACATGCTTCTTAGTTAACAACTTGATTACCATTATCGTATTCATTTGACATTCTCTCTCTCTCTCTCTCTCTCTCTCTCTCTCTCTCTCTCTCTCTCTCTCTCTCTCTCTTGTTTCTGTAAAGCATGATTGGGCAGTCCTTCAGAGGCTATTCAGCCAAGTTAACCTTTCAGCTATAAAAACAAACTTCATACGTAAGCCAGAATTACCAACAGACTCTCAGCTGTCTTCAAGAGGGTACATGATAAGTTCGTCAAGTTAGTTCCATATCCTGTGGAATATGATACCTCCCTTAGATTCCGTGCTGCAAACACTAATATCATCATTGATCAGGTCATTACCATGGAACATGATCTAGAGCCTGGTGGCGAGAGCGGAGATCACCAGAATCAACTCCAGGTAATCTACAGGTCGGTCGACTCATTTTGTATAAAAAATTATCTATGCTTATAGTTTTGCAAGGGATAATGCACTTACTTTCCCTCAGTAATCTCAAGTTATTAAGGAACAATTACACCGATTATCTACCAGTTGTGAGCACTTCATTTATCGTTTTGATTAAAATATTTTTTTTTTTAGCCCCCGTGGTCCCTTCTGAGACCAGGGCTCCTTAAATTTTCAGGAAATAATAAGAAATAGGAACTAATAAGAAACAAACAGGACAGTAATGATTAAAGTATATTAAATCAAGAAGAATTTTGAAATATCTATTATTTTCCGTGTTCATAAAACAAAAAGAAAACACTAATAATCATGGCAGAGTGCAAGACATTAAACAGGATTACGATTTACATTATGACTCGTCTTTTTTTGACCTATTTAAATTACATTAGCCATAGTTGCCTTCTGAACTTTCAAACTTTTTTTTTTTAATTTTCTCATTAGTTGCAAATATCTACATTACCATATTATGTCTTTGTTATACTAAATATGGTCACCAAAAGAAACTAAATAAATTTAAAAACCATGGAAATATATGGCTCACTAAGTGGGCCAGTATCACTGTTGTTTTACTCCAAAATAAGTCACATTTGTCTTTATTAATATTTTTCTATTCTCAGGCGCACTAAAGCTGCTAAAATTTTAAAACAAACTTAAATACAAAAAATCGCTTTAACGCGTTTAACGTTACAACAGTGATCTCATGTTCTTCCTGTTCATGGACCTGAGATACCTTATTCACCTGTTTCATGTATTTTTATGACCTAACAAGTAGCAGTCACGTTTCGTCTCTTCCAACTGTCATCCAGTAAAGGCATGTTTAACTTTTTCAAGCTTTCTTTGTAACTCATATCTTTTAATTCTGGAAATCATATCGAAGCTTGTCTGGGGACTTTTTCTGTTATGTTTCATCGGTGCAGACACCACACTACTATTGTAATTTTGGCCTAAAGATCGTTACAACCGGCTTTATTTAATATTTTTCAATCCATATACCTAAGGACTATTTTAAAGTCTGAGAGAACAGCATCCGGTCTTCCGGTGACAATATTTTGTTCATGAGTACTGCTAAAACATCATACGTCCCTCATAAGGCTCTCAAAAGAAGATGCAGAATATATGTGGCTCAGGTTGAGTCACATATATTCCGCAGACTAGACCATTTGACATGTACTGAGAAATACAAGCATGTAGAGAAACAAAACCTAAACTAAGATTCATGAGTATAAAAGCCGATTTGTCTAGGCGGCGTTTGTAAAGGCGAGAGGTGGAATAACTAGTGTTGGCAGGGGACCGGTTTATATGATAGCTATGATCTCTAACTTTACATGAATAAGACACTTGAGTAACACTTGGATATCTTCATTGCCGAAACGTTGCACTAACACATCACGCTTCTCCAACCGAATATAGTGCCATTTTAACACTGCAGACAGTAGAAGAAGTGTAGAATTCCGAAGTGTTTTGTTCGTCAGCCTTAACTGAAGGTGTTCAATCCCTTAGCTTAAAGAAGAGGCATGGACGGAAACTTATATAGTGGACAGCAAGTTAGGCGGTGTTAACACCACGCAAAGTCCTTAGGCCTGTGAGAGAGTGAGAGAAAGTACATCTGGTTTGTTCGGACCCCAATGGAAATAAGTCACTCTGTCTGACTTTTTTGGGTTATCCAAGGTTCTCTACACATATGCTGCTATGTATGATAATCTATATAAATGTATTTGTGTATACCTGAATAAACGTACTTACTTACGGTCGCGATCCTGAGATTGAGAACGAACAGCGTCATCTCCACTGAGCTCTAGATTGAACTAGGCTCACCAGATGGCAGCACAAGGGTAGGGTCAGGGACGAAATATGAAGGCTTGAATACTGGCTTACATATGTACGCTAGGGCATGCTACACTGTCGTCGTGACCGTGACAATAATGAATACAGCGCTCTCGTAGGAATAGAGCACTGGCTAGACATGAATAGCAAAATATCCTCCCCCTTTCCCCCAAAAATAAAACTCCTTAGCATGAGGCGTGCAGTGATCGACGGCAACCAAGAACACTGGCTGCAGGAAGTTCCAGCATCTTGGAACTGGACCTGCGACACACAGGAAGACATCTCTGTGGCTGAGCGGTGTAACCGGGCAGGGTTCTCGACTGGAACGGTGTAGCAGACAGTCATGGCAGAGTTGTACATGCGGCGGCACGACCTGGTGGTGCCAGAAGCAAGGCGTCGTGGAGACGACTCAGGCGAAGCTGCCTTCAGCAATGCCGGTAGAGGTGGTCGTTGTCAGAGAAAGTAGCTGCATGAAGGAGTCGTAGCCTAGACGACTCAAGTGACGTGTCGTCAGTGGAGTCAGCGAGGATAGTTCTCTCTGTACATGGGTGCTCAGTTGACCCGCGCAGGTGAACCCAAGACTGTGTATCAAGAATCAGTGGACAAATGGAAAATAGTATGAAACACTTAATTGAGAGAACATAACATGTGACTTTCGGTACTCGGTTGAACACGTGTTCTGAGAAGTGAGCAACCTTCCCATATTCTCTCTAATTTTCCAGAGAATACTGTAAAACACTTTGAACTGCTCACCATATAATAGTACATAGGACACAGGCGAGTGTATGTGGTGGAACACGAGGTAATGGTGAAGGTGCTAGAGAACTGAAGACAGCAGATACCTTGGGGTGTGGGAGTGGCGTCATGGTATGGCGATGTTCCGTGACGTCATGGTGTGACTCGACGTAGCGTGACTTCGTGGTGTGACGCGACGTAGCGTGACGTCGTGGCTTAGAAGGCTGGGTGCTAGCAAGACCAAAAAGAACGTCATAGAGAAACAGATCACAGCAAACTGATGCCAAAATTAGGTAGACAGAACGTAAGTAAAGAAAGTGTGCGCGCGCGGGACATCAGCGTCCTGGCGTCCTGCAACGTATACATTAGTGATGTATCGGATATCCGCATCCGCATCCGTGGAACATCTGCACAATTTCTTACATCCGCAAAATAAGTAAGTAAGACATCCTCATACACATCCGCATCCGCGGATATCTAAATGTTCACATCTGATACATCTCTAGTGTACATGTGGGAGATGGTAACCCACCATAACACACTAAAATCTCACTTCTGGCTACTGTAGCTTGTAGGATCAGGCTGAGAGACTGTAGGTGACTCACTGCCTGGTGTAGGGTGAGTCACGTTCTTGGCAGGGTGCATCTCCATGACTTGGACGCCCGCATGGCTACGTGGCAGGGTGCATCCCATGGCTTGGACGCCCAGGCGCAATGTTATGGTTTGACGCCGCTGTG
Source organism: Cherax destructor (assembly GCA_009830355.1). NCBI lineage: Eukaryota > Metazoa > Arthropoda > Malacostraca > Decapoda > Parastacidae > Cherax > Cherax destructor. The sequence continues at coordinate 34,766 of WNWK01002305.1, forward strand.
CAGGATGTATAATATGGCTTGGACGCCCACATGGCTGCGTGGCAGGATGTATAATATGGCTTGGACGCCCACATGGCTGCGTGGCAGGATGTATAATATGGCTTGGACGCCCACATGGCTTGCTCATGGTTTAGTTTGTGTCGACTGAGCGGCTAGTTTACTGTGCACTCCATGCTCATCCTGTGAGCACTATAAAAAAACAGGATTACAGAGGTCACAATGGGTCTTTGTCAGGCACCACTAAGCATTGTTACATCACTACAAAGGAATATAAATCACTTTGTAAATTGTAAATTACAAAATTCAAATAGTTGTTGTCAAGAGTTCAATTAGGAATGCGATCTCAAAAAATTATATCTTATTACCACTATTTTTGTTTTTACATTTTTTATATAATTTTCGTACACAGTAAAGTAAGGAACAGAATCTCAAAAAATATATCTTATAACTACTAAAAAGTAATAAGGAAATGTCATAACTGGGTTGCAATTTCTATAAAGACAGTTTGTTCATTTAATCGATGCAAAATGCGGATACAGCCTCGAAATTTTAAGATATCTTGTCATTAACAATGAGTTGTTTTGCAATATCCTGTAAGGTTTGCATGGAAAGGTTGGATGTTTAGACACTTTAAGTTTTAATGCTCCAGTGTATGGTCTTGTCTCTGTCCACATATCTCCATACAAACCGTATAGATATATATGTATGCATTGTTCTACTTCAGGCTCGTTTGCTAGTTCCTTTCTGACGTTTCGACAACATTTTTTAGAAAAAAACAAATTATACTCAACGTTCTTTATATTTAATATATTCTTTAGTTAGTTTTCTGAACAGATTTTTATTTTTTACAAGTTCATAATTAAGTTTCTTAGATCTAGGACAAACATTGTGACAGACCTCTCAACTTCTCAAATTTCTATGCATGCTGATGACATGAGGGTTTAATGCTGGCGCTGCATACTCTTAACACTCGCCTTATGTATGATACCATGAACCTCACTGCATTTGCCTGGGAATTATTCATATATTTGTTAATTTTGAATGTTCAGTCAATATTATTTTATTTACGTTCGCCTTGTAGAAAAGGTTTGGTTTCATTAATGTCCACCCCAAGATTTGTTTCTCTGTCTTATTCAAAAAGTTCTTTCCTCTCAGGTAGTATTTTTCTTCTAATCTCTGATCTCTTCGTTCCATCCTCATCTTTGCAGTTATTAGAGTTGAAGTTCAATAGTAACTTTCTGGAATATTGTCACAGCATATCAAGATTCTTCTATAGCATGATGTAATCATCTTCTGTTTGAATTATCTGCATTAGCTTAGGGTCACAATTAATTTTTGACGAGTGTGGATATATTTCCCAAATTTTACAGCAATCAGAAATTGAACGATTCCGAGAACTGAAGGTTCAGGTATTCTTGTCAATATTGAATCCATTCTGACACGTTTTTGGCTACTCTACTGTCTGTTAAGTATTCTGTAGTATTCGATTATCCACTGAAGTATCCTCCCAATCATTGAAGTCTTGTTTTTTAATTTGTATGGTTTTCTGTGGGAGTACATTTCAAAGTTTTTGACAGTTTAGGAATATGCAAGTTCCTCATCATTCTCATTCCAATCTGTTTTAAGTCATCTTGACAAATCACAACCAATTTTAAATTGTGTGTTCCAGATTGTTTCCTAACTTAGTTCTTATTGTTTTATTGATTGCCTTGCATGTATGCATCTCAGTGATAGTGATCTCTCATGCAGTGCCACATGTCTGTATTTATATATTCTGAAGATAGATATTACATTCGCAGTATTTCATCTCTCTGGTGGCTCTTCTCTCTCCAATGATGAGCTGCATATATTGTTTGTAGCCTGCATAGTATATCAGCCGTCTCCATCGGTGTCTCTGAATGGATTTTTATTTATGTATTCAGTGTAGTCAAATCGTTCATATAGTTATGATCCTCTACCTTCTCCTCTAATGCAATTCACGTGCTCAACATTTTCAATGAAGTAACTCCCTCCTACTTCTCCTTTTTTTCATCTTCCATTTCTGACTTTTCAGTTCTTCAAGTCTGTCAAGATATCAACGACAGAGTGACGAATGCTAATCCAGTGTGGCGCTGCTAATTCTCACTGAAACTCCCTGATGGATGGGAGATCACGTTCATATAGCTAGCCCTCTAAAGGCGTACCTGCGAACATCTACTGCAAACAATTAAAATAGATTAATCTCAGGGTTTAACCTTGTAAGACCCTAGTTTGATCCTGACAAGCGTGGAAGAGTTGGGTGTTAACAGACTGCTGCTACATAGATCTTGGCTTTGAAATATCCTGAGGTAAGACAACAGCTCTTACCCAATATATTAAATGGTATAAAAAATTCTTTACATCATAGGGTTTTCATTTATTTGGAGAAATATGGATGTTTTGAGGGTTAGTATATTTGTCACAGAAATATCCTGACATGGGTCATATATTGTAGAGAATATATTTACATATCTTGACACAAGAACAGCAAGTGAACACTGACATGGCTGTGCTGAACTCAGATGAGTGATCACCACTAGTGTTCTATACTCCAATATTCGTTTAGTGTGGGGAGAGGGGATATTATCTTACCAAAGAAAGGTTTGATCTACAATTAACAGTTTCGAGAAGAAACGTTGTTTAAGTGTTTTAAGTGTGAGTGTTCCAAATACGGTAGAGAGAAACGAATTTTACGACTGATTCAGTATTATGTTTTTCCCTCCTTTATTTACCATTTAGTTGTCTCTCTCTCGGTTGACTCCTTATCACTTCTCTGCAGTGTCTTTATCTTTATTACATTGCACTTTTCAATGTTACACTGTGGCAACCATTTGTCCAACCATTGTCGAAGTCAGTGTTCATCATTTAACATGTTTTTTTTTCAATCCTCCTCTACCTTTATTTTTCATATGAGCTCTTAATATTCATAATAAAATAGACTAAGAATCATTCGCTTCCTAGTAGTGAAATTTTCCTGCAGATTTTTGCGTTCATTTTGATTTCGTACTGTGCAGATTTTTATATCTGTAAAAATTCTTGTGATCACTAGTTTCCTCTGACAAGTCATTTATTTAACTAAGATCACGATAGGGTAGCCCGCTAACATCATGGTGGGGTAGCCCATTAACATCATGATGGGGTAGCCTGCTAACATCATGATGGGGGTAGCCCACTAACATCATGATGGGGTAGCCAGCTAACATCATGATGGGGTAGCCAGCTAACATCATGATGGGGTAGCCGCTAACATCATGATGGGTAGCCTGCTAACATCATGATGGGGTAGCCTGCTAACATCATGATGGGGTAGCCTGCTAACATCATGATGGGGTAGCCTGCTAACATCATGATGGGGGTAGCCAGCTAACATCATGATGGGGTAGCCAGCTAACATCATGATGGGGTAGCCTGCTAACATCATGATGGGATAGCCCGCTGACATCATGATGGGGTAGCCCGCTAACATCATGATGAGGTAGCCCGCTTACATCATGATGGGGGTAGCCCGCTGACATCATGATGGGGGTAGCCCGCTAACATCATGATAGAGTAGCCCGCTAACATCATGATGGGGGTAGCCCGCTAACATCATGATGGGGGTAGCCCGCTGACATCATGATGGGGGTAGCCCGCTAACATCCTGATGGAGTAGCCCGCTAACATCATGATGGGGGTAGCCCGCTAACATCATGATGGGGTAGCCCGCTAACATCATGATGGGGTAGCCTGCTAACATCATGATGGGGTAGCCTCCTAACATCATGATGGGGTAGCCCGCTAAGATCATGATGGGGGTAGCCCGCTAACATCGTGATGGGGGTAGCCCGCTAAGATCATGATGGGGGTAGCCCGCTAACATCGTGATGGGGGTAGCCCGCTAAGATCATGATGGGGGTAGCCCGCTAACATCATGATGGGGTAGCCCGCTAAGATTATGATATGGTAACCCGCTAAGATCATGATGCGGGTAGCCCTCTTAGATCCTGAAGGGGAAGCCCGCTAACATCTTGATGGGGTAACGCAAGCATCAGTGTTTTGATTTCTGCCCTATCTTACACAGAATTATTGCCGTTATTCTGGTTCATGTCAGATTAACCTTAATTAGCCTATATTTATGTCTAGATAAAGCAAACGAAATAACTTCAGCAGGGCGGAATATTTCTGGCAGGACACGTTGGTATTCCCACTTTGTTAATGTTGGAGGACAGGATACATCGGAACAAACACCAATACTTTTAGAACATTTTTTCTTAAGGCCTATTTTTCAAATCATTGTTTGCCTTTCTCTTCCAAAGGAAAAGAAATTTCATCTATTGAGTTAATTTATCTTAATTACTAATGCATTTTTAAATTCTCCAATGATCTTTAATGCATTACTTGGTAATGTTTATTTAAATTCCCAAGTAAATGTGTCTGCCAATCCAATCCATCCCTGTGTAATTTTCGTAATATTTTACGTTAACATATTCAGTATTCTGCATATCAAAAACTCATCTTTAGTAATTAGCAGGATTTAGTTTTCTAGATGTTATTTTTCCTGTTTTAAATAAATTGTATTGATATCAGTGTCTAACTGCGGTCATGAAACCTAGACTTTAGTTCACATAAAACAGACATTAGTTCACATAAAACAGACATTAGTTCACAAATAGGCAATAGTTCACAAAAATCCCGAGAATGAACAGTTGGTAATTGTTCCTGCCCCCCCCCCTTTCCCCTGCATCGTAGTAATAAAAGTAGCAGGGAAAGTGGGGTGAAAACTGTAATAGCTGTAGATTTAGCTGGGGTGATATTTGTAGTATTTCTGACCTTAAAATTCACCTCAACTTTTACCTTCATATTAAATATCCATGCGTGTTACTCCATACGTCATGACAACTTCTCACCCACTTCTTCAAACGAGTAATGTGGCCAGAGGGAGTGAACAACAAGAAGAGAGCCTTCTAATATTTTATCCTTGCCTCAGTTATTTAAACAGTAGAATTTTACTGCATCTAAACAGTCAAATAGGTAGCTGTTTAACTAGTCTTTTAACGCTAACTATTTCCTAGTGGGTTCAGTGGGGCCTTGTTTTCTGTTTTCTTGTTTTCAGTCTATACTTCATTTATAAGATAACCTATACTACTTAAACCTATCCTAAATAATATTAATCAGGAATTGCGTATGCGAGAAATACACAGAATTTGCGAGGATTGGTTGGTAACACTGACAGCAGTGAAAACAAAGACAGGTGCAACAGAGCAAGTCCATACAAACACGTGCAACAGAGCAAGTCCTCACTGTGACAATGTTTCAATTCAAGGAGAATTTTTTCTTATCATTAAAAAACTCAATTTAGAGAGAAACATTGTCCAAAGAAATGTTTGTTGTGCAGAGATAGCGGTTCTCTGCACATAGCCTAGATACAGTCCTTCAGGTCTTCTGCTGTGCGGTGTCAGTCAAGTTATATCGAGAACGATAGAGTAGGCTGACAGAGAGTGAGAGACTCTTGTTAGAAGTCAAACCAGTTTTTACTTTATTAAATAAATCATGATTACATTATGTATCTTTTATTAAGCTGTCTGTTACTAGTGGCCAAAACAGGATATAAGCGAGAATATGGAAAATAGAACGAGACTGTATGTCTACCAACAGAAGTTATTATGTGGAGCAGAACCGCCAATTGAACTAAACAAAATATTAATGATGCAGTTAACGGGCAAGTTTTTTTTTTTTTCGTAATCTGTGGCGAGTCCTTCAATTTGTAACCAGATCAAACGTATCCACCGTGTAATTATCATAGCAGCCAGGAAGATACGAAAATATAAAAGGGATTACTTCCAGTATTTTATTTCCCTGATTATCATCTCTCACTATCTCTCTCGCTCTCTTTCTCTCTCTGTCTCTGTCTCTGTCTCTCTCTCTCTCTCTCTCTCTCTCTCTCTCTCTCTCTCTCTCTCTCTCTCTCTCTCTCTCTCTCTCTCTCTCTCTCTCTCTCTCTCTCTCTCTCTCTCTCTCTCTCTCTCACACACTCTCATGAATGCAGTTTAATGTGAATTTGAATCGCAAATACGATGGATTATGTATTAAATACTGCAAACACCAGATTCTTTGAAAACATTGAATATAATTTTGCTCATGATCATACAGTTTAGATAATTAAATTTAGTGATAGTTTTTTACAATAATAATTTTTAATTTAATGATTCCGATGTTTATGATAACTATATTACTATGGATGGTGAATACAAATATATTCAACTCAGGTAATGGACAGGACTCGATCCGTGACAAGGCAATTAAAAATTACTAAACCAATACTCTAACCACGGTACAATGTCAATTTAACACGATACTTCCAACTAAACACATTTCTGTATCTTAGGAAATTTAGCATCGGGCTCACTGTATTTTTTTGAAAGACGAATCCCACAACAACATGGAGTCAAATAGCCATGGAGTAATATAGTCTGGGAATATCTGAGATGTTGCTAACATTATAACAAAATATGTAAGCTATTACTTTAATTGTTTGTAGGTATTACTCATAAATGATAATATAAATCCAGAACATAATCTCAAACCTTAACAACAACCAGTTTCCAGAAAACCAAGACTGCAAATACTACACAACTCGTCAAACACAGGAACATCTCAATACTAAAGTACAAGCCAGATCACTAAGTAAACACTATGATGACATCACAGCAATCCTCAGTCATCAAATACTAATGTAACTTTCAGTATTATAACATTAACATTGTTAAAAAATGACTTAATTGGCATCTACGGCTTTCCTGGGTGTATAGCTATTAATAATAGCAGACCTGATCAAAAGGGAGGTTGTATGGCTCATGTTCATGTTAATGTAAGTTTCCCAGGACTGGTCCTGACCCGGATATTCTCCATGCGGTGACCCGGCACGTAGCATAGCTATATACCATACCTATGAGATGCAATGCATACACTCAACATGTAACACAGATCTAGAAACATAAGTGCCCCAATATCACTAGGAACTGTCTACAGATCTCCACATTTCAACATTAACACTTCCGGGGATAATCTTTGAGACTAAGTCATCAACATTAAACTCAACAGGTATCACAAAATTGTTGATGACTTGAATATCAACCTCATTTAAGCAGAAGGCCCACAAATAGCTGGTTTCCTGAAGAACATCTATAATTACCTATTAATGCCCTTAACAACCAAACCCACGAGAATTACTGAGTCACCTGCATCTTCTCTTGGACACATTTGGACAAACATAACAGCTCAAGTAAAAGCTGCCACAATCACTGATATTGCAGCTAATCGTTACCAACACTTTCTTGTTGCCGAACATAATCAAATCAACACTGCACACCTATAAGGCTCACGACGAGATTTCAGTGAATAATTTTACGTCTGTAAGTACCCCAGATTGGTAGAGAGAAGTCAGTAAAAGTAAAAACATTCATGTGTCCATGTCTTCCTTAATCAATGTATCGATAACAAAAAATGTTATTTAAAAAACGAAACACATCACACAAAAAGACTAAATAGGCCTTGGCTAACCGACTGAAATGAAGTATACCTATGAAAAAAAAAATACAAAATTGGCTTAATTCCTAAGGAATTTGTGAAAAGATATACAACAACATTTTCTATGCTTAAAAATGAAATCTAACCAATGTATTATGCCAGCATTTTCCTACAAATAAATGGCGATATCAAAAAGACGTGAAAAACACTCTCAGATATTGGGTTCTCGCAAAATTGCTACGACAACATAAACTGCATTAACCAGACCTAAGTAGCCTCACGCCCATACTGGTGATACATTACATAAGCTTAACGACTTCTTCTCAACCATACGGACTAACCTGGCAGCAATTCGCAAGTTACATTGCTCAGGTTAGCGATTACCTCAGCGATGGTTATCAAAGCTCTCTCTACATATCTCCGGCAAATTCTCCAGACGTAATTTCAATAAAAAAAACAAGTAATAAAGCTAATTTATAATAAAAAAGCTGCCCATGTGCTATTACCTATCATATCAACCCTAATATACTAAATGTAGCTCGTGTTACTCCAATCCATTGAGACCCATATGATATCAATACTTATTGACCAATCTCTAACTTGCCATTATTATTTAAAATCTTTGATTAGATAATATACAAATATATACATTTATTACTAACAACGAAACATTCTTAATTAACCCTTGCCAGTTTGGATTCAGGCAAGAAAAGAAGTACTAATGAGTTATCATTATGATGTTAAACTGTCTATTTCTCTCTATAAAATAATTAATATGTAATGGAGTTTTTTATTGACCTAAGAAAAGCTTTTGATACTGAAAACTAGAGATCATGCTCTCATTTTCACTAAGTCCTACATCACCGACAGATGTCAGCAAGTACAGTCAATGATACTACCTCATTGAGATAAACTATAAACATAAGAGTGTCATAGGGTAGCATCCTTGTCCCTCTATTTTTCCTCGTCTATATTACTGACCAACCAAATGCTTTCCATAAACTTCAACAAGTCATGTTTCCAGACGACACATTTGTCATGTTCAATCCAGACGCTGTTCTCTTCAACACAATCAACGAGGAGCTCATGAAGGTTACTATTCGGATGTCAACAAACTTACTCTCAATATTTACAAGACTCTCTTCAGTATGGGACTAAAATTAAAAATACCAGATTCAGAAACAAAAAATCACACATAGAAACACAAAAAATGAGGGAAAATTCTTAGGGAAACACCTTGACTGCAACTTGAAATTTTATGCTCACATCAATATGCCAAATGTTGATCCTTAATGTTGTATCTGTTTTCATTATTAAATTGTAAGATTTGTTGCATGTTTATGTTAAAAGAAAATTTTCAAAACTTTGGGCATTCTGTTAAAAATACTCAGCTATGTATTACAAGCAACATTACTCTGTACTACTCCAGCAGAAACCAGTCATTAGAATATTCATCTAAACAGATTCGAGAAAGCACACACACGCAAAGACTCAGAGTGTCAGAGAATGGAAAAGGTACAGAAGGTAAAGAACCCAAGTAAACAAAGAGATTAGTAGAAGAGCTAGAAACGAGTATGCACAGGTACGGAGGGAGGCCCAGAAACAGTACGAAAACGACATAGCATCGAAAGTTAAGTCCGACCCGAAACTGATGTATAGTCACATCAGAAGGAAGACAACAATTAAAGACCAGGTGATAAGGCTGAGGAGAGAAGATGGGGAACTCACAAGTAACGATCAAGAGGTATGTGAGGAGCTCAACTTGAGGTTTAAGGAAGTATTCACAGTGGAGGAAGAAAGGCAGCTGGGTAGACAGGACGGGGTGCATCACCAACAAGGAATGTATCAAGTGCTAGAGGGCATACACACAACTGAGGAGGAGGTGAAGCAGTTACTCAGTGACCTTGATACCTCAAAGGCGATGGGTCAGGACAATATCTCCCCGTGGGTTCTTCGGGAAGGAGCTGAGGTACTGAGTGTGCCACTTACCATAATATTCAACACATCCCTTGAAAATGGGCAGATACCTGAGGTATGGAAGAGGGCCAACGTAGTCCCCATCTTTAAAAAAGGAGACAGAAAAGAGGCACTAAATTATAGACCGGTGTCACTTACATGTATAGTGTGCAAAGTCCTGGAGAAAATCATCAGGAAAAGAATGGTGGAGCACCTCGAGCTGAACAGGATAATAAACACCAGACAGCACGGATTCCGGGAAGGCAAATCCTGTGTAACAAACCTCCTAGAGTTCTATGATAAAGTAACAGAGGTAAGGCAAGAGAGAGAGAAGGGTGGGTTGATTGCATTTTCCTGGACTGCAGGAAGGCCTTCGACACAGTTCCTCACATGAGATTAGTAAAGAAGTTGGAAGAACAAGCATGTATAACAGGAAGGGCACTGGAATGGATCAGGGAATACCTCACAGGGAGGCAACAACGGGTCATGGTGCGTGATGAGGTATCACAGTGGGCGCCTGTGACGAGTGGCGTACCGCAGGGGTCAGTCCTAGGACCAGTGCTATTCTTGGTATATGTAAATGACATGACGGATGGGATAGACTCAGAAGTGTCTCTGTTCGCAGATGATGTGAAATTAATGAGGAGAATCACATCGGAAGAGGACCAAGCAGGACTTCAAACAGACCTGGACAAGCTTGACATCTGGTCTAGCAACTGGCTTCTCGAATTCAATCCCACCAAATGCAAAGTCATGAAGATCGGAGAAGGGCAAAGAAGACCGCTGACAGAGTACAGGCTAGGCGGACAAAGGCTACAAACCTCGGCAAAGGAGAAAGACCTTGGGGTGAGTATAACGTCAAGCACGTCTCCGGAGGCACACATCAACCAGATAACTGCGGCAGCATATGGGCGACTGACAAACCTAAGATTAGCGTTCCTTTACCTTAACAAGGAATCGTTCAAGACACTGTACACCGTGTACGTCAGGCCCATACTAGAATATGCAGCACCAGTCTGGAACCCACACCTGGTCAAGAACGTAAAGAAACTAGAGAAAGTGCAAAGGTTTGCGACAAGGTTAGTTCCACAACTCAGGGATCTGTCCTATGAAGAAAGGTTGAGGGAAATAGGACTAACAACACTGGAGGAAAGAAGGGTCAGAGGAGACATGATAACGACATACAAAATACTACGGGGAATCGACAAGGTAGACAGTGACAGGATGTTCCAGAGAGGGAACACAGAAACAAGGGTACACAACTGGAAGCTGAAGACTCAGATGAGTCAAAGGGATGTTAGGAAGCATTTCTTCAGCCACAGAGTAGTCAGGAAGTGGAATAGTCTAGAAAAAGATATAGTGGAGGCATGAACCATACATAGTTTTAAGACGAGGTATGATAAAGCTCATGGAGCAGGGAGAGCAGAGACCCAGTAGCGGACAGCGAAGAGGCGGGGCCAGGAGCTGAGTCTCGACCCCTGCAACCACAATTAGGTGAGTACAATTAGGTGAGTACGCCCGCTATTTAAAAACCTCAATTTAGTGAACATACAAAACATCAATACTTACTACAATGCATTTTAAATATTCAGTATACTTAGAACGAACTTCAACTCAGTGCTTCCTGGGGAGCTGTGACAGAACACAAACACAATACAAAAATCAAATATCTCTTTTAAAATTCCTCATGTTGAATGCAACGAATATGGAAAGTCCATTCAAATAAAGGGCCCTAAAATCTGGAACTCCTTTCTAAAAATTAAAAAGTTTCCATTTCAACTACCTGCTTCAAAAATATACTTAAATAACACCACCTAAATCTGACCTAAACCATGATTAGATTACGTTAAAGCTCGATCTATCAATTGCAACATGTTGATACAAATCATATTAGTTTCATAATTAAGTTTTGTCACAAAACTATTTCAACATATGTAATAAGATCAAATATGTTCTTCCTCATTGTTTACCAATTCAAACTTTATACATAAGTTAAAAGGACAACATATTGTCGGCAATTTTACCAACATTATTACAAACTTTAAAATAAACTGTTACAAAAGATCCAAGAATATCAAAAAAACATTTGTTACTGTTTATGAAATATTAGTGATTACAATTCATAGCATTTTAGCAAAACAACCTAAACGAACATTTGTTCTGTAGCTATAAATTAATTTTAAGGCTACCCGAAATGCTCTTTATAACAAGGGACTTTCAATAAAGAAGTTTATTAGCATTAATCAATCCTATGATAATTGTATTCTGAACTATATGGAAATAAAGTTGACTTTGTCTAATAATATGAGGGTTACTAATATAAATTAAAATTACCAACACTAACAATAACATTAAAGACATAATATTCCCATGTTAACAAATGACAACAAGAAGGAATACATAAAAGGATCACGGTGGCTGAAAGGCACTGTGCCTCCAAATACGAGTAATAAACGACACTTTGAAAAGAGTAAGCTGATAGAGTTCTTCTTGACCAAAACATTGTTTAAATAAATTCTTGTTCTGCTCTGTCTGGATAATACAAATACACTAAGAGTAAAGCAAGCAAGCCTGTGACTAAGGACACACACATACAATTATGCGTATCGCCTACGCATTGGCCTTTTATTAAGTCACAAACAGATTAACCTGATAAGGAAAGACGAGTAAGTACATAGCAGTGAGGTGAAGAGCAAATGAAGAACAAGTCAGTCACATCGATTGGCAAACTTTCTAGATTTCTGGCAAGAGGTTTAGCTAATTTGTAGAAAGTGCATCATTATTATTATTATAAAAAAGAAGCGCCAAACCTACAAGGGTCATACAGCGTGTAAAAAGTGTAATTTTGGTTGGTGTTAGAGATGCTGAAGAGTGCCTGCGTTGTTAGCTGGCGTATCTGTTGTGAAATTCGTTAGTGGAAGTCTCTGGATGTCTCTCCTACGAAGAATTTATAACAGTTGTTACATGGAATGGTGAATACCCCAGCAATACTTGAGTTGCGTTAGCGGTGATTCTATTTGGTGATGTGCTTAGTTGTGGTTGCTATGTTGAGGCTCCAGGTGGAAAAGATCTTGGAGATGTATTTTTCTCGAGTTGTTGGGGAAGGATCTTTTCAGTGGAGTAGGGGATGGGCGAGTTCATATGAGCACGTCGCCTACAATCCCTAATGACAATTCGAGGGCAGTGAGGTTTGGTGAATAATTTCTTAGAGGGAAGTGCATTCTTCAAGAAATTTCCTGTAGGCCTAGCGTCTTGGTACGCGTGAAAGTGAAGTCCATGTTGCCGGTGGGTTTCCGATACACCTTGCAATGAAGTTTGTAGTCAGACTTGTAGAGTAAAACATCTACGAAAGGAAGTGTATTATGATATTTACAATCAAAACTAAGCGCTAAACCCACAAGGGCCAAAAGGAAGCGTAGCGTTAATTTCCTTCTCAAGAGTAAACTGCATGGAAGGTTCGACTTGGTAGAGTTTGTTTTGGTGGGCGGAGACGAGAAATCTTCTCGATGATTATGTCGTTCACATACGAAAGGCAAGTAATGGAAGAGGAGATAAAGAAAGAGTTCAAGACGTTCCTTACAAAAATATGAAACGTTGTCAGTGGAGATTCCGTGTAACTGTTTGTGTGTCTCATTACCATTGTCTGTATCTAATAATTACATAGTATCACATAGTAACCCTCTTTAAGTCAATGGCACCAATATTTAGAAATAACCCACACTTATGAGAGGAATTTTTAGAAAACATTTCGGTTGATCCTGGACCATTATCAGGTCACAGTTAGGACGTTATAGGAATCCAGGATATCCCGAAATGGCGTCTGAAGTTTTCGATTCTAAGTGTGGGTTATCTGTAAATCATTAGCGCCAATTTATTTTCACCTTTCATGGCGTGCCACACGGCCGTATTCTGAGCCCACAAAACCAGAGCCCATACTCACAAACTCAGACAAGGAACTTTTTTTTTTACGAGCTAAATTTCTTAACTGCTTAATAAATATCAATTTTGAGAACTTGTTTTTGGCTGTAGATCTTTCTGCCTGGAGTATAATTATTTCCTCGAACACTCACTGGTTAATTAGCAGAAGTGGGTTAGCATTAAAGTGGAAGAATATTGTGTGATTGGTAAAGGAAAATCTCTGCTTCTTTTTGGTGAATTGTACGCCATTTGTTTGTTGTGTACGGATTTATTTGTTAACTTATTTGTTCGGACTTATTTTACTTCCTTATTTATTTATTGTGAATTACTGAACTCCTTTACTTGTTTCCTATAGTTATTTGAACAAGTGTTCTCTACGATTTATTTGTTGTGAGCTAAAATACTCTGATTTATTTATTTTGAGAGCTAGTTGTACTCTTGATTAAATATTGCTTCTGATGGCTCTGATTTTTATTTTTTGAGGCGACCTGTCTTACTCCATGATTTATAGTGACCTATCTTATTGTTTTATATATTTGTAGCGACTCATCTTACTGCTTGATACATTTATAGTGACAGATCTGTACTTGAGAATGATTCAGCTTATCATATTTGAAATGTGCTGAAGGCAATTTAGCTGACAGAAAACTAAAAAAGTAATAAAATAAGGTAGATATGGAGGATCCTTAAAATTTATGCCTGTTACTTTGACGAATGTAATCATTTTAACTTATTCTCAATTTGTGCAATATCCAGGTTTCCTAAACTCAGTTGTTCTCTATTTTATTTATTACGCTGCAATTATTAACATTGTAAACGTAAAGGAAACTTTAGTCTGGCATTTGAACGCCTCCTTGTTGTACATAATTTTTTCTTAATAAAAGTGTTTTTTATTTTCCTTGATAATTTGTAATCATTTTACTATACACAGATTATTCATGTTTCTGCCTTCCATACTCTTCCTACCCCCGTTATCCTCCAGACACATTCATACATACCTCAATTCTCCATAAACGTAAAGCACTATATAATCCAGCAACGACCTCCGTTGCTAACTTTACCACCCTCACCTTAGAATAAAGCCCCTTATCTCTTGTGTTAGCCAAATCTGTATCTTAAAGAGCGTGTATGGGAGTAACACTGCCCTACAATTTACTTGATTCGATTAACTGGTTGGTTTATTTTCCTTACACAAATATTAAATTTAAAAAATTATAGAATTTGACGTTTGAAAGAGGTAACTGTATTGTTTGTATTATAAAACATTAAGATTGCTTTAAAATTAAAATAAGTTGGTCTATAAAATAGAAACAATCTCGAAAGAACATGATCAAAACCAGATGTATAGAAAGCTGTTATACGGTTTTGAAACCCAGAAGAAATGATCAGTCGTGAGTTTAGTTTAATGATAACATGAGAGCTCCTTAACGATAGCAGTTATGCGCTAAGCATAATCTTACAAGCCATAATCATATCAAACAGTCTTTTATCTTTGTTATCAGGGTTCAAAGAACCTGCAAAATTTCACTATCCAGACTTAAGTGAGGCAGAACAGAAGACTCTGACTTTCAAAAGAATGACGGATTTATTATTAATGAAAACATCCTTCATCTCCCCCAAACAGTCGCTCATCAACGACAAGGAAGGAGCACATGTCTATTATTGTAGAGATCCTTGCAAAACAGTAGCTAAGTATATACATGTATGTTTAAAATACCCAATGTTGATATCTTGTGGGCGTATTAAATACAAAACTAAGTACATACTGTTCTAAGAACTTTCATTACGAAGGAGAACAACATGTTCAACCAAAATAAATTTATTAAATTTCATTATAATACATATTATTGTCGATAGTTTATTAAAGCAATTTATTGAGTAAACGGGTGAGAGGTGTGGCCTTCAAACGTTGCAGTGAAGGGAAGCAGCAGTCATACTCCATCACAACGATGGAGCTCAAAGATGTTGAAATCCGTCATCCTGACTTGGGAAATTTCGGTAGGGCAATGTGGATATCGTCAGGTATTCCTTACAAGTATCATAACATCAATGGTATATAATTCCTGAAATGTTTCATGAGCTACGGGTTTCGTTCCAGAATAGCTGGAATTAATATCCCTTTGGAATTGTTATATCTCAGGAAAGCTAGGTGATGTAATAAATCTATAATGGCTGTGTTGTTAGTGGATAACACAATCATTATAAGCCTAAGAATATTTAATGGCGCTAACCTCGTGATAATTTTTATACATGAAAAATATACATCATATCAGAATTGCGTTGCTACTTCATTCTATACAATAGTTATGTATGTACATAGATGAGTATTTAAATGAATATACACTAAAACACATAAACACATATATAGCAAAAATTTACATATACACATGTATATGTCATGCTTAAAAGTAATGAGTGGTGTGAATATTTTTCAGAGAATTTGGAATATAGATATTAAATAACGGAGTTGGTTTTGCAAAGGCATAATGCAGAGAGCTGGGGAGGGGTTGTTGAAGCAGTTAGGGAGTATATGATGAACAAGAGAGTGTATAAAGCTGTAGTGCAAAGAATGGAAACAGGTTGTCCTAGGATGTCTAGAGAGAGTGAGTAAAGGAAGTTTTGAGTATTTGATCATTAAGCATTTTAGATCGATGCAAGAGGAGACAAGTATTAATGAAGGCAAGTAGGTTAACTAGTTAGCCGGTTTGAGTCCTGGAGGCAGGAAATACTGGGTTGCACTCTGAAGGGATGTGGATGTTGCAGTTCGGAGGGTCACTTGAATCGTGATGTTTGCGCTCTCCTGGTAAGACAGCCATTGTGGAAAAAGACACTTGTGTACAGATCAGGACATTTATTAGAGAAAAAGTATCGCCACTAGTGGTTTCTTCAGTCTTAATACAGAGATAACTAAGAACGAGTATACATAGTGGCAATAATTAGGTGGTAAGCTGCGAGAGGGTAGTAGTAGTAGCAATAGTATAACTGTGATGAGATGAGTTGGGTTTGAGAAGACCTGTCAACATATTTAGGAACTTGTCTTGTCGGTCAAATTCTAAGTCGAGTCGAGTCTTGTTGAAACATACCAAGTATTACTAAGCACAAACATATATACACATACATGCTTGTTTACTTGTATTTTTTTATATTAATCAGTGAATCTCATAACAACGCACCTGATGATACATATTAAGAATATTCAAGAGTATTTTTTACCTGAATTGCCTATAGCGTCATTTGTAAAGTAGAGAAAAGTATATGCAAGAATAATAAGATATACTACAAGATATATGAAGGGCTTACCTTCTTTATTATTCATTTTACATTAACTGTAAAGATAGCCACCTAGACACCTTTAATTATGAAGATCTCAACTTTTATTTTGTTAGTTTATATTCATCGAGTTGTGATCCCAAAGCGCTATTGAGAAGCCTCTTAATTTTAAAGGCTTATTGGACTAGAATTTTCTGACAATCTGTTACAAAATCAGAAACAGGCCAGATACTAGAGGGAGGAACAAAAGTTGACTTTCTAGTATTCTCTGGAGATATCTATACAGATGTCGCATTTTGTAACAGACTGATTACCTCAGACTCCATCTGATCTTCACCATTCTTTGTATTGGACTGATGAAGCCACTGTGTGGCGAAACATTTCCATAATAAAGATACTCAGGTCACCTGTCTTGGGTGATAATGGATGGTATATTAGACAATTTACCATCCATTATCATCCAAGGGAAGTAAACTATCAATACCACAGGAACAAAATATAATGATTGAAATTGAAATATACATGATAGCTAATTTTTCATTCTGAAGCAGAACACATCCTGGGTGTTGCAGCAGCATCCTGGGTGTTGCAGCAGCAACCTGGGTGTTGCAGCAGCATCCTGGGTGTTGCAGCAGCATCCTGGGTGTTGCAGCAGCATCCTGGGTGTTTGAGAATCCCACAAAGCTGGTTCATTGAGGGTAAGATGGCCTTGTGGTGGGAGCAAAACTAAATAATAACTGGCGAGTTATCATTTGAAGTGATAACGACATAATTTCCTTATATCCTGCATCTGTTAGTAATGCAGAGGCGCAATAATTTGTTTAGCAATATTAGCTAATGCCTAATAATGTTTCATGCCAGTATGAGTTTCTTATACAAACGAAAATGTGAAAACATCAAATATTTTAATTTATACGTCACCCACTTTACAAGACAAAAGCCAGTAGGCCTATCTCAGTGCTCCTCTTTCCACATCCTCTTGTTATGATAACAGTCATGGAGGAAGTACTAAGGCCGTAGGGAATGGGAGGTGATCAGATTCGATCCAAGGAAAGAGAGGGAAAATCAGTTCTTTGGATCAAAGGCTCTTCACCAGCACCCTACTTGAAGGGTCCACATGTTCTTATGTTCTGAAAAACAATAAACCGATAAATTAAGGCTTAACGAAGACGAAATACAGTTTCGGATAAACTTACGTCTTTTTAAATCAGATAGTATTAGTAGTAGGTTAGGTAGTTAATTATTGAATGAAGCGTCATGTTTGATCAATTAGTGAAGTAAGCGTCATGTTAGATCCGTTAGTGAAGTAGGTGTCATGTTAGATTAATTAGTGTAGTGGGCATCCTGTTAGTTCAATTGGTGAAGTAGATTCATGTTAGATCATCAGTCAGGTCCAGATAACCAGAGGTAAGCCAAGACTTAGGGTAGGTTTGGGGGGGCGGCTCAAATGATGCGAGACATAAAAAAAAACATAGGAATGAGAACTAGAAACAAAAGAATAATTCCCATATATAATACTGAATTTAGAGAGGGAAAACTACTACGAACTCTGCTACAGTTAGACTGTGGTACCTGGCCGTAAAGATGTACGACCAGCAGGGAACCATCAATAAAGCAAACAAAATAAACCTAAATGTAAAACCAAACACCAGATTATGCATGATGGCAGATTCAAGGCATTTTTATCCAGTTTTATGTTCACGAAAAACTAGACTAGCTCTGGTTAAAATCGTGGTCAAGAGCAGTTTTACTATAAAGAAAATATGAAACTGTGCGGCAGACACTTTTGTGTACGTTAGTGAGAATGGTCAGGTTGATAGTCGTCTTAACCACGTACACTATCACAACTACAAGGAAGGGTTTAGTTTCTTGCAGCCGCCTCCTGGTTACTGTATATCGTGTAATCTCTTTGACTGTGGTGGACGTGATGGCACAGGTGCACAGGTGTTTTAATGTTTTGACAATGTCTCCATTCTGCTATACTTTCTTTTCATGGCATCTTTTCCTGTATCAGGTGTAATATTAATCTAGGACTTGTATCTTTATCAGTGGGTTTCACTATTTTGCTAGAATGATCCAGGAGAGGATCGAGTTGCTTTAAGATCTTACGTAGAGTAAATTATTTTATCTAAAAGGCGTTTGATGTAAATTTGTGTTAGATACATTTGTTAATAGTAATTTACATGGTATTTCCCATCATATGACTAGTTCACGTTGGAAATAAGGCCAAAAAATATATTCCCTTATTTGTATATAGCTTATTGTTGGTGGCAGCATTAGGCATAGAAACTTTAACAGTACTTAGGTATGAAAACACACATGGTAAAGTATGACTCCATACGTAAATTAACAGTGAGCAGACTGGTATCTTGGATCCTAAGTAAAGGACATACTATAAGATAATGCCTGTAATGTTTTTAATGTGTGGCCTTAGATAGATTATTTGATACATCCTTGATGCTGATAAAGTTTGCAAGATGGAAAGAAGTGAAGTGGACGTGACAAGGTCACACATTTATTACTTCATAGTCATGGGCATTTTGTATTATTGAACGAATTCTCATTAAAGAATTCATTTCAATCATTTTGAGAAAGGAAATTTTCCTTTACATACTAAATTTGTGAACCTAAAAATTACAATTTAACACAGACCTTATAGTGAAAATGCGGAGTATTAGGAGTTGATTCATTATAGACACAGGCAATAAGAAATATTTGCATACGTCCATCAGACAGAAACCTTAGTGAGTAGTCTTCTATCTCAAATATCATCTTGATCATGTGACTTTACACTTGACAAGACTCTCTCAAGTATCATCTGTAGATCGAGGTCATCATCGCTACTCTAATTAAATATTTTATGTTACTGAAGCATGTATGTTTACCTGGAGTATACCTGGAGAGGGCTTCGGGGGTCAACGCCCCCGCGGCTCGGTCTGAGACCAGGCATCATGGTGGATCAGGGTCTGATCAACCAGGCTGTTACTGATGGCCGCACGCAAACTGACTTACGAACCACAGCCCAGTTGGTCAGGTACTGACTTTAGGTGCCTGTCCAGTGCATTCTTGAAGACAGTCAGGGGTCTATTGGTAATCCCCCTTATGTATGCTGGGAGGCAGTTAAACAGTCTTTGATTATGTTTGCTTAACAAGTCATTTGCTTAAAAACATTACTTTCATTTAAAAATAAAAATTACAGAAAATACAGATCTCAGACTCTCAGGAGTGTACAAACTGTGTAAATAAAGTGTAATAAAAGCACAAAGCAAGGTTATCTGTGAAGCCTAAATCATAAGAGTAAGTCCAGCACTAGAAACTAAAAGTACCATTGGACAAGACGTATTGCATAGACGAATGAAGATCTTACAATAGAAGCACTTAAATGGATCCCACCAGATAAAAAAAAATTGAGTGTACATCAGAAAATTTGCATATGTAGTGATCAGTTAAAGGGGCAGTGAAACTACTTGTCCATCAAGCAATTGAGAAAAACAGCTTTATGATGACTGATGAAGACAGATGTTGTCAGTAGTAGTATCCTTATGGGAATAGTTATTGAAGATTTAATGATATTTTGTACGAGACAGCGATTAGAAATTAATGTGAATCATGCAGTAAAATAACGAGAAATGAAAATTATTATGTAGCAAATCTTTGGTAACACCGACTAAATTTTTCATATGTTCCAAACTATTCCGACCTTTTTTTACAGAAAAGTATTACATATTACATTGTCAGGGAAACGCCATCCCCTGAACAAAATATTGATGGAAAAATTAATAAATAATAGAAAACCGAAGGATATTTATAATAAGATGTTTTTTTCTGGATTTTTAATAAAAAACTAAATAGAAATAAAAAAGAAATATATCCGTTGTGGTTCAGGTCTGTTGGTGAGACAGGAGGTAATAACCGGAGAGGGGGAGAATAGATGATGGTTGTCTCCGAGTAGGTGGTATATCTCCGGAGTAGATGGTGAATCTCCTGGGACCACTAAGTTGGAATACACACTGTAGGTATTCAAAGGTAGATGAGATCTTCTGCAACACCCTCTAACGCACACAAGTTAGAAACTAGAGAGGAGTTGTTGTGGAATTCCCGTTAAGTCCAGGGAAATCTTGATCGTAAGTCATGCGTCTGTCCTGGAGGACCAGTCCAGCGGCAGAGCTGATAATAAAGAAAATATTCTGGTTACCATAAGTCTTAAAACATTTAAGATAGAAAAAGGTGTTTCAAGATGACCAAGTCACTACTGGTAACCAAAGAAAACATAATAATCAAACAAAAGAAATACTCCTGGTAGATTGCCTTACCTGATTCGGAGAAGAGTGAAGGTGAAGTGACTTTCCACTCCCCAACCGACACCAGGTAAGAGTCATACTACCAGGAGTAGAAAGTAAAAACCCTCAGACAACCGGGAACAAGAGTTTAGCCCCAGCCCGCTAGATGGAATTGCTGGCTGTAACTCGTTAATAATGCTCCCGGCTGACTGAACAACCGTTACCTTATTTACAACCACTTTTCCCTCACAACATTGATATGTTGATATTTCGAGATGTCACAATTCTTGTGTATCTTTCGCTTGTTACTAGTAAATTGGGTATATCCCTGCGCTACTGGGACCTTTATAAGGACACATTGAATAACAGAACAGGTAGCTCCATATTTCATTTCTTGTCATATAATAAAAAATAGTTATGTCTCTTGTCACCACTGTATGACTGCTGCAAGTTGGCATCTTGAAGTGGTGGGATTCGGTTTTTTGTCAGGAACTCACACTGGCATTTATCAATCATAGTAGATATTAGCAATGATAGATATTTGCCAAGTAAATTCCTATACCTAATATCTGATGAGGAACTGAGAGATGCAGGTTCCAGGGCGACAATGATGTGCGCATTTAAAAAAATTGATCTAGTTTGATTTTTTTTTTCTGAGAGTAGGAAGCCAACTGATTAAAATGTAGCTTCCAACTACATACTCCCCTGTTTTTTGAAGGATCTGCCAAGTGGGAATTTTATTCACACTGTAAGCTCTTTCTCTTGAATGACTGAAATTAGATTGCATGGACCAAAGTACATACACATATATCTATTTTATTCCATGTGGTAGAGCTAATTTACGAGTATTGTGGTCTGTAAGATGCTATCTCTGGTTACCCTAAAGTTCATTTCAGGTTAAATGATTCACGCAGCAGACTTATTGCTTTTGTGTTCTAAATTGTTTACTCATAAACAATATCTAAATTATTTCTTAATATTTAACTCCTAAGAAAATAAACATCATTAATAAAAATATTTGTTATCATCTTGCTATTTTGGGGTGTTGTCCTACTTTGGTAAAGACAGTCTAATATATTTTATATCTACATTAGCAAGGATTTGTAAAATAGTTGTTCGCTCGACCTTGTCGTGGAGAATTCTTCATCGTTTCATATCTTTCAGTCCGTCCTCAGTTGCCTCTGTGTACCACCCGACTTCAGGCAAGATACTGTAGTACAATTCAGTTTTTCTTTAGCCTCGATACCGAACTTAAATATGGTTATTCGATCATTTTGATGACATATTTACAATAAATATTT
Source organism: Cherax destructor (assembly GCA_009830355.1). Lineage (NCBI taxonomy): Eukaryota > Metazoa > Arthropoda > Malacostraca > Decapoda > Parastacidae > Cherax > Cherax destructor. Next base: position 57,015 of record WNWK01002305.1, read on the forward strand.
AACACGTAGCTGTAATGTTAAAAAACACACCTGTTATAATTAAATTTAGTAACTATCTCCGCTGTTGCTGTCCAAAATTGCTAATTGCATAACAGCTTTTTGTAAAGTCGTTTATGGCCAGTTTTCCTTGAGTTTACATGCCATTTAAAGGAATACTTGATTTAATTATAAGCAATGTAATATTTAAAATTGTATGTTTTTTGTAATTTTATAACCGTCTCTTTGGGCCTTGATATTTGTGAAAAGATTTTCATACTGAGTTAAAGACATAATACATTTAATTTTTTAACAAACCGGTCGTATCCCACCGAGGAAGAGTCATCCAAATGAAAAACGAAAGTTTGTGAAAAGAAAAACGAAAGTTTGTGAAAAGAAAAACGAAAGTTTGTGAAAAGAAAAACTAATGTATTTCTTTTTAAATTTAATAATTTGTACATAAGCAAGAAGCTACTGGCCCCTTACTGCAGGTAATTTAGTCCCCTCTTAACATGATGTATGGCTTAGGGATGAAGAATCCTTTTCCATTTCCCATGGAAATAAGAGAAAATAAAGAAGAACAAGATTAAGAAAACAGTAGAAAACCCAGATGGATGTGTATAAATAAATAAATAAATAAATAAATATATATATATATATATATATATATATATATATATATATATATATATATATATATATATATATATATATATATATATATATATATATATAATACATACATACATATACATACAACATACATACATGTATATAACGTACATCGTGTAGTGAGATTTAAGTTTAATATAAGCAGCAAGATATACTTGTTATCCCGCGTATTTATGAGACAAAATAGAGAGAATACACTTTACGAACTTTTATTTGTACAAGGTGTTGATCAGAGTAGAGCTACAGTTCTTGTGCCAGTGAAAACTTGTTTTTTGCATTGTCTCTCTACACCTCAGAACATTCTCGCAACAAGATGTAAATGATCCAATTTTGAAAAAAAAAAACTTACTTTGCTAACTTTCCGTCAGACGTTTGGAAGAAATATTTTTGAAATTTACTTATTTTGTAGAAAATAAGTGTTTTCACTGGTTTATGTAACCTACTCTAATCCCACCAAAATCAATTTAACCAACTTTAAAGTAAAAACATGATTAGGAGATAAATAGGAAACGTTTAAAAATTGACGTAGGATAAAACGTCAAAATTTTTAGTTTTTAAAAGAAAAGGGGGTTACATACCGATCCATGTCCACATCACACCTGGACATTCAGGTTAAATATTATTTGATAAACTTTAGTGCAAAAGAAGATGTAAAGTCCTCACTTTGAGAAACTCTTCTTAGAATTTTCAGTATTCATCTTAAACTTATAAACATTACACAGCTGATCACCTATTTCAAATAATAATTATTCTATTTTATAGGAATTCTGGAATGTCACAACCTTCCCTTACACTGCCAAGTTTTTTTTAATCAGGTGACCTCCCTTTAAGTGAGGTTCCTTGATGATCGTTAAGATCTCTTGCTATGAGGATATAGAGATAACCAACAACACCACAAGATAGCGGTATCACCAACATTACGCAGGTACTGAATCCAGCTCCACCATCACAATCATTAAACCACAACGAAAACCAAGTTAAGATTTCGAAAGCATCTGCATAGTTCTTATGTGCTCCTAAAGACACATGTCAAAGTGTAAATGCGAAGCCGAAAACAATAAACGGACAATTAAACTGATGGTATGCGATAAGTTATCTCTTCAAACATTGTTACATGGCAAGAATGCATGGCAATCAGAAGTCTAATAATCTAGATATTACATGGTGTTGTGGCAAAGTAAAAATGAAAGTAAATTAACATGAATTTGAATCCAAGTAGAAAGTAAAGGGATGAAGTCCGGTTTACTGAATGTTTAGTCTACTGAATACGTGCGTCAGATGCAACTTCGCCAGACTTTACTGAATACTAGTAATTTTTAATGTAAGAGCATTAGAAACCTCCGATATCATCTTGCTACAGGTCGCTGGTCTCTACGGCAGATGTGACTGATGAAGCCTACACTACTGTGTACCTGAATCGTTGAGGAATAAAAATGGCTATATGTTGCGCGTGTCTTATTTACTAGTCGGTACTGTATACCATTATTATATTCCCGGACTCTACACACAACACCGAAATGAAAACTGGATGTTTTGATCCGTCATGGATAATTATGATATCGCTAGTTTTGATAATGGTCTAGGAAAGACCGAAACTTCGTCTAGCTTTCATTTCAAATATGAAGGTCAGTTGCGAATTATTTTTAAAGGGTACCACTATTTTTTTCAACTAAGATTGTCATGTGTCATTTGTATATCGTTGCCACATTCACTAGATTATACAGTATAACATTACTGAGAAAATTTCCTATTTGCTCTTCTTTAATTAGGGGTTTACTTATTTTGTTTTATTTCACTTAATAATAAAAGATACCCAAAACTGAGTTTTGACATTAACGAAAATATAACAAAATGCGCAAGTAAGTTGCTAAGTTTGTATCCGGGGCAGCCAGAAGACATAATAAAGTTCAGGACCAAGACATATAAATGTCATTGGACAAGTTGTATAGTAAAAACAAATGAAGACAGTGACAAGGAAGTCCTTGAGATCTAACCATATAGAAAAATATTTAAGAAAACTTGTCGAGGTAAATAATCATCGTCAGGAGGTTTGCATCACCTGGTGATCGGATAAGATAGAGAAGTTGTAGAAGTATATGGAGACCTTCATCTAGCGACAAATTATTATTACGTTCGTGGGGAATTCAGCAGAGGAGACATACAGAGAGATAATGATGATTGATGAGGATTAATGATGGTAGTGGTCGTTTCCTGATATGTTTTGTTACCAAAGGTTTAATTGCATTCTATACAAGACAACGAGGAAATAGAGATGAAAAATACACAGTAAATTAATAAAGGAAAACTCAGGCAGCGATTAAAATATATTTTCAATCAGATAAAGCCATTTCAAATTTTTCTTTTGTTTTACCAAGCCCTGTCTTGGTGTTAAGAAGATGACTCACGAAATCGTAATGACACGATTGCAAACAAACCAACCACGGGTGGGGTTCGAACCCCACCCGTGGTCTGGTTTGGTGTTAGAAAGTAAGGCTAAGCTAACATGCAGATATTTTGAGATGGCAATAGTTTTGCGTATAATTCGCTTGATGTCAGGGAATTAAGTATATTCTTACGATGTTGAGACCTTTATCAGCACTGAGTAGCAGAGCCACCATACCATTCTTCACTACCACGATACCCCGCTCAAGGTGCCTCGATGACGGTGAGGGCTCTGATTCAAGGAATTAGATTTATACTTCCCTTTCTTGAATGCCACCTGAATACACTCTATTTTTCTAGACGGTATCTAACACCTACATATTTATGGCTTCCCTGATTATAATAAGCTACCGAGGAACTGCTACCAGTTCTCCAACACCTTGGCAACCATTAGTACCAGAACCAACACCCCCAGAAATGCTACGATATTCACAAATACCAGCACTATCACCTTCACTACTCAATACAGACATATCAACCACCTCCACAACTACTTCCACCTCCATAACCACCCCAGGTCACAACTCCTCCACCAACACAACCTAAATAGCGACCACCAAGTTAAGATCTCGATAACACTGTGTCTTTACGAGCGTGTAAGAACACGCTCGTAAAGACACATATCAGAATGTGTATGTGCAAAATCGAAAGCAATAAATGGACAATTAGTCTGATGGTATCCGATAAGTTATGCTTCAGAGATTGTTGCATGACAAGCAAGCATGAAGATCAGGGGTCAAATAATCTTAGTTTTCCATTCTGTTATGGTGTGGCAAAGATGAACGTACAACCAATTTAAATGTTTTTGCAATCAATTACAGCGTAAGTGTTATAGAGTCTACTTTACTGAATGTTAGGATTGCTGAAACAGGTTCGTCACACAGTTTTGCAAAGTTCCTCTGCACACTAGTAATTATTTAGGGAAGAAGGTTTGAAAATCTTAAATGACGCTCAACCTCACACTCAAACCTGCCTTTCCATGGACTTGACACACACACACACACACACACACACAAAAAAAAAAAAAAAAAATCGTGATTTATTATAGCATCCATAGCCTTCAATGAGAGTGGTTCAAGAACTGCCGAACCATCGTCCAGTTGTCATTTCTAATAAGTGGTATTCGGACTTACGTAAGTGACAGGATAATCTCGTATATCATCTGCAGATCATCGTCATCACTGCCACGATCACTGGATTATTTTACACAACTGATGAAACACACATTACATTACACAATAGTATGTATCTTATATTACACTACTGATATATGTATTTAACTGCTCTCGTTTCATAAGTGATTTGTTTTCTAATATTTTCTTTTAAAATTTAAAGATGTACAAAACAGAGATTTTCATTTTCGTGAACGAAGCCATCCGTGTAAACAAGGAGTCATATCAGGTCAAACCCTGCTTAGCTAGGTGACGTAAATTAATATAGTCTTAGCATCGTAAGCTATAAATGTCACTGAACAAATCGCACAGCAAGAACAAATGAAAACTGAGCCATGGAAGTCCTTGAATATATCCCACCAGCCAGAAAAAGACCAATAAAAAGTTTATCGAGGACATGGATTGACGTCAGGGGCTTGTAGAGACAGAGTGATCAGATAAGACTTAAGAAACGCTATAGAATTATATAGAGGCCTTCATCCACTGGATGATGAGGCCTTCATCCACTGGAGGAGAGGAAAAAAAGTAATGATGGTGACAACTGATATAGACTGATGATGACAGTGGTAGTTACGTGAGAGGTTTGGCCATCAAAGATTTAATTGCAAGCGGTAAAAAACAGAGGTGAGATATGATCGAGGAATGTACTCAATATATGTAAAGAAAATTGAGTAAATTCATATAGCACACTTTAAGTAGCACTAGTAATATTTTGATAGCAGATATCGCCTCTCTTCTCTGACACCTTGGTACGGTGATATATTGTTACGCTAACTTACTGATGTTTCGATACTGTTTTGGTACTGTTCATTTGATATCAACTAAATGCGTGTATATTTACGCTCTAGGGAGCATTACCAGCATAAACTGAATAGTAGCAAAAGGAAGTTCCACACTTAATACCTTAATATCTAAGGAAAGATAAACATGTCACCTTGTCACCATTGAATGATTGGTGCAAGTTAACATCGTTAGATTTTTATCTCCTTGGATGTGGAGGTACTGGCCTCATCCACAGCACTAACTGTACCAGCACTATCACCAGTGTTACCAGCTACAGCAGCAAGTTACTACCAACACAGTCATCACTGCCACTCCAGAATTCGCCAACGCCTCTACAAGCAACACTAGAACCAGGAGCACCACCATCAACACTAGCAAAACCTTTATAGTATTAACCAATGACACCTCTATAACCAATACCACTACCAATCCAGACTAATCAGCCATCACAGCCTCATGAAAACGTTAAACCCAGATTAATATCACCACACATTCCTTGTTTGACGCGTTCTTAAAGACACATGTCAAAGTGTAAATGCGAAATCGAGTGCAATTAATGGACAATTAGTCTGATTGTATTCTGAAAGTTAATTATTAAAATGTTGTTGCATGACAAGCAGGCATGCAGATCAGGGGTCGAATAATAAAGCTATTCATCGGTGATGTGGTGAAGATGAATGCACAGACAATTTAAGAGATTCAACAATTAATAGAAACTATAAACTATGAGAACTGCTGAATGTTGGTAGAGTGAATGAAAGAGTCTGGGGCAGCATCACTTGGCTTAACTGCACTCTAATACACTAATGCGAGAAATTTGGAAATATTGTATCTCCAGTCTTACCAAACAAAGTGAAAATGAAACTGGATAACGTTTCGGCTCATCCTGAATAATTATCAAAAAATTCTTGATAATGGTTCAAGACGGACTGAAATATTGTTCATGTTTACCTCTATACTGTCGGTTAGTTTTCAATTGTTCCAGCTAAGGTAACGCGTCTTATTATTCCCTTTCCCCTCTCCTCCTTCCACACTCTCCCTACCTCCTCCTCTTCCTCATCCTTCACCCCTTGTCCCTTCCTCGTCCCCCCCCCAAATAACACTCTCCTCCCTAGCTAGCCCTCCCACACTCTCCTCCCTAGCTAGCCCTCCCACACTCACCTCCTTAGCTAGCCCTCCCACACTCTCCTCCCTAGCTAGCCCTCCCACTCTCCTCCCTAGCTAGCCCTCCCACCTCTCCTCCTAGATAGCCCTCCACACTCTCCTCCCTAGCTAGCCCTCCACACTCTCCTCCGTTGCCTTTATTTCTTCTCCCCTTCTCTCTCTCTCTCTCTCTCTCTCTCTCTCTCTCTCTCTCTCTCTCTCTCTCTGAAATAATGACCTATGATATTAAAACAAACTTCAGGTCTGGATAAACAACTGCTAATTAATAGGAAACAACCTTATTAATAGATACCGACAAATTGGTTTAGAAAGACACGTAAGCAAACACTAGGAAATATTTATAGGGAAACGTTTCGGTTCTGGGACCTTGATGAAGGTCCTAGGACCGAAACGTTTTCTATTAAATATGTCCCAATGTTTGCTTACGTGTATTTTTAAATCAAATAACGAATTATACAGAACGGAGAACTATCTCCAGGATTGACACCTAGAGCTAGTTCTTAAATGATCAGACCTTAGCAAATAATTTTCATAATGTACTTCAGTGATGTTTAAATGAGACTAAAATTGAATGCAGTATAATTTGTGGGTGTCACATAATTTGGATAAAACGCATAATCCATTGATGAATGTATAAATAATATGTTGGGAGCAATAGTGGGAAACGAAGATGAGGTTCAATATAAACATGGGAAAATAAGGCATGTATCAGAAATCTATCCTACGAGGATAGACTGAGGGCCTTGAATCTGCACTCTCCAGATAGGTGTAGTATCAGGGTTATATGACTGAGGCGTATAAATGTAAAACAGGAATAAAGGGATGTAAATAATATACTTAATATATCTAACCAAGAGAGGGCTCGTAGCCATGGATTCAAAGTTGGAAAAAATAGATTTAGAAAGGATATAGGAAAGCATTGGTTTGGTAACAGGGTTGTGATGAGTGGAACAAATTCTTGAGTAGAGTTACTAAGAGCTAAAACCCTGGGTAGCTTTAAAAATTGGTTAGCCATGTGCATGAGTGGGTGTGCGTGGTGCGAGTTGAACCTGCTTCGCTTGGGCCAGTATGCCTGCAGCAGTGTTCCTTCCTTCTTAAATGGGTGTGACTTGGACCTGCCTAGTTTATGTTTTTATGTTCCTAACAGAATGCTAGGTTTTAAAGCTAGAATTTTTTTACAAAAAAATATTAAGCAATACTAACTTTTATTACAAACATATAAGAACAAACTTCAAAATTCTATACAGTTGTCTTCAAAATACATAAAACATAAAAATCACCTGAACAGGGTATAGAGATCATCTAAGTAGGTAAAATCATTATGAATTAAACCATATGAAGACAGACTCGGAGCACAAAACCTGCTCTTCCTTAGGCAACGCCGACTACGAAATCTCACTCAAACATTTAGGATAACGAACAAAATTTTACAATTAGCGGATTCAATTACAACTCTGAGCTGTAGCTGGCTGTGGTCAACGGTTCGTCCAGAAACAACTCGAGGATGATCATTTAACACTGAACCACACTGGGCATAATAATTGTATTGTAGAAATATAGTAGTAGTAGTGACAGCAGTAACTCTTGTGGTAAAACTAAAATCAAATGCATTTCAACTATCCAGATATTATTCTATGTAGTTAAAGTGTACGTAATCATTTTCATCAGAGAGGCAAGATATATCGACCGTGGGATCTCTGATGTCTGCATATCCTGTCTACTCTCTCTCTCTCTACATTATATAAATATAACGTCAACACAGGATAATTATCATTAAATATTTTTTCTTCTGCATTACTGATAAAGTAAACAAATAAATTAGAGACAAACACCAAGTGAAGTCACTTGCAGCAAAATTACGAACAATAAATTTACCGAGAAAATAAAAATACAATGATTAGTGAAAATACAACCGATTAAAGTTTTTAAATGAGTAGTTAGATAAGGAAATACATTAATAAATCAGGTGAATGAGTTATGAATCTAATATATAGTTATAGAAAATATACATATAATATATATAATATTATATATATATATATATATATATATATATATATATATATATATATATATATATATATATATATATATATATATATATATATATATATAATAAACAAGTGTTAATGAATTTCTTTAAACCTTACGTATATTATACTGAAAAATGGTAATATAAGATTATTAATGGCTAGGTATATTTTTATATGAAAGAGAATATAGAGAATAAGGCAGTAAATCGCATCTAAAACAAACCTTAGGCAGAGCTGTGTAAGAATATTAAGAATAGTTGAACAGACAGGTAATTACATCTTACAGCAGAGTAATGCTGCTTCTGATAGATTAATTGTATGTTGCCAAAGTTCAGGGTTGAAGTTTCTTCCCTTCACAAAGCTGGCACGCAAAATAGCATGGAGGAACGCACATACTCACGCATCCACACGCACTCATACACACGCACACATACGCAAACTCGCACGACGCGAGCGCGCACACACACACACACACAAAGTTATGAAGTTTAGGGAAGGACAAAAAAGACCGCTGACTGAGCACAGCCTCAGAGGTCAAAGGATGCAAACTTCAATCAAGCAGAAGGATCTTGGTGTGAATATCATACCGAGCATATCGTCTAAGGTGCACATAAACCAAATAACTGCTGCAGCATATCACGTCTAAGAATAGCGTTTCGACATCTAAGTAAGGAGTCATTCACGACACCACCGTGTACGTCAGGTCCATATTGGAGTATGCAGCACCAGTACTGAAACCACACCTGGTCAAGCATGTCAAAAATTTTGAGAAAATGCTGAGGTTTGCAAGGGTATGTGCTATGAAAGAGATTAAGGGAACTCCATCTGATGATACTGGATGACAGGAGTGAGAGGAAGGGTATGATAACGATGAACAAAATACTGAGAAGAATTGACAAGGTGAACAGGAGATGAATGTTTCAGAGATGGGAAGCAGGAACAAGAGTATACAACTGGAAGTTGAAAATTCAGATAAGTCATAGGGATGCTAGGAAATATTTCTTTAAGTGGAACAATCTGAAGATTGTAGAGGCAGGATCCATACATAGCTTTAAGAAGACGTACGTCAAGGCTCTTGGAGCAGAAAAGTGGACGTAGTAGTAACCAGCGAAGAGGCGGAGCAAGGAACTGTGAACTGACCCCTGCAACCACACAGGTGAGTACACATACACACGAGAATGGAGGCAGAGGGGAACTTCATCCAGAAAAGAAAGGAAATAGCAAAAACTAGAGACCGCGGTTGAGGCTAAGATGTATAAAGGAAATAAGTACAAGAACGCAGAAAAAACTATTGTATCCGTAAACAGACGAGAACAGAAGAGGAGAAGATAAAGAAACGAATATGCGCATGTGAATGGGGTAAAGAATGATGTTGCAGCAAAGTCAGTACCCAAAACTGCTTCACAGTCACAGCAGACGAAAGACGACTGAAGAACGAAGCAGAAGACCTCACGAGAAACGACAAGGATGTCTGCTAAGAGTTGAACAAACGATTTAAAAGATATATTTTCAATGAAAACTGTGACAACAGAAGTGAGCCAGCGAGAAAGGGTACACTAACAGGTACTTGACACTGTACACACAACTAGACACACAATTAGACTAGATAAGACATCACCATCGAGTCTACGTTAATGAGCAGAAACATTGTCTAAAACAGTAGTTCTTAACTCCTTTTTTTTGTGACGCGTTCCCAATCACGTTGTTCCTCATCCCTGTGCAGCACTCCTTCTTTCATATAAAATTCAAAATGTAAAGAATAAAGGAATTCTCATTTAAATAGGAAAATTGTGAAACTAGCTTTCATTCTTAACTATATTATTTTTATCTATTCAAAAGTCTTTTTAAGGATGTTAAGGTTTTCCTTGAGTTTTTCTTGCGCCCCCCGGGGATACCTCCGCATAGTTATGAACCGCTTTTCTTAAATAGATATAATTTCAAGTCAATGAAAGGGGGCAGTTCCCCCCTTTGTAAATCTACCCAGGACCTTAACTAATTTCCACATGAAGTGTAAAAATTATCTTTTAATTTTGTTTTGAAATGGTTATCATTTTATTATTATTATTTTGTAGTCGTAGTAATAGTAATAGTATTTATGCGTTATTATTATTCTGATATATTTTCACCTTTACCTCTATGTAATTGTGAATATAGTCAAAGTCAAGTACAGAAAAAAAAACATCAGTAACCCTTATTTACATTAACACTGCTTTAAAAAAAATGTTAATTAATTGAAAAAGTAATGATGGTTTTTAAGATTCGCGCTTGTCGAGGGTTTTGTTCAAAATCTTAGTGTGTTTTCTATAAATATTTTGTTTATTCTAAAATAAATCATAGCATTATTCTGTGTCTGTATAATATTCTAGAGTTATACTTTATTTAATAAATATGTTTAGTATTAATACAAGATAATAAGGGTTTAAGCCTTTCTTAAAAATTTTTTTGAAAAATGTTTATATGAGGAGCGTTGTGGGAATGCCCCCCGAAGTGACATGGGGGCCAACAGGGAAAACAAGAAATTAATTCCAGAGGGTTTGGCTGTGATGAAGTCTAATGAGAAACCATACAGTTCAACTGAACATTGACCTCTTCGCTCACGGGCCGGGGGTTGTGCTGCCAGTTGCTCCTGGTCCCGTCTTTGCGCAACTTCCGATTTTCTCCAAGATGGCGACCAGTGTTCCCGGGGGAGGAGCAACACGTGTGTGGAGCTTCTTAGGGCCATTTACCGCTAACGCTTCAGTGTTGCTGCCGGCGATAATCCCCGACCCCTTTTTTTATTTGTCATGAAGCCTATATGGCATTGCATTAAATGGTTCGACGAGGATCTTCGTGAAGTTTGATACAGTGGAGGGGTTATGAAAAAACTGTGGGAGAGTACCAAAGGGGAAGCACCTCACTGTCCCTGGGGTGAAGTCCGGCTCAGGATGCCTCTAAACATTACACCTTTGTGAAGGTCCGTAATGTGCCATTTGAGGCCATTGGATTGGATGTCAGTGAGGCCTTTGAAAGGTATGGTGTGGTGCATTCTACGACTATGGGAAGGTGGACTGAAGGGAATTTTGCTGGGTGCAGAAGGTTCCTTAAATTGAAAATGACTTTGAAAAGGCTATACCGCCCTATGTACTGCTGGAGGCCTTTAGGACGCAGGTGTTTTTACCTACGCGGGACAGCGTAGGACATGTCGTATGTGTGGGGAATATATCACATGGCGGGGGGTGTCCCACCATCAGGCCCCAAGCCCAAGGGTTGGTACCTGTGATGCATATCCTTGGGGGGTCACACCTGAGATTGTGGAAGGACTGGGAAAGGCCAGTGGGGCAGAAGTAGGGAAGGTGTGGGGGAAAGTTGTGTAACCCCCCTGGGGGTTAAACTCCAACAATCGGGGGCCTGAAAATGTGAGTCTGGGGATTTGGTAGAGGTGGGTGACCTACAGGTGGACCTACCCAACCATTGCAAAGATTTGCGAACGTTTCTGGAAGATGGGAGGTATTTCCTCTGGAGTTAAGGACCCCGGGTGGAGGAGGAGGGAGGTTTAAACCCAGGACGTGAACTAGAAGCTGGGAAGACAGGTTGCAGGTGCGGGAAGGGGAGGCATGTGCATAAGAGGGGGACACGGATGTATTGGGGGGAGAAGAAAGGGGCAGGAAGGTGTCGGGTGATGATGTCCTCACACCGGCCAGCTAAGGAAAACATATGAAGAGGGCTAGGAAGGAAGGGGGGGCCGGTGAGGTATGGGATCAGGGTGAGGAGTGTTGAGATAAAGGTTTGGGAAGGGTCCAAGCCCCCATAAACCCGGAAACCCCCACCCCGATTCAATGTTTAATTAAATGTGAATAGCCTAAGGGCAGAAATTAAACATGGAGTGGGTGGAGGTAGTTTAAACGATATGGCGTAGATGTAATTTTAACATAATTTTAGGTGTGGTCGAGAGTTGGGGTTGAAAGGTTGAGGTGTATGCAGGTAACTCAGGGGAAATTTAAAGGGGAGGGTGGGTGTGAATTTAAATATCCCTTTTGGGTTTTTGCGGGGGGGAGGAGGGAAATGGGGGAAGGGTGGATGGGCATTGGGGCGGCATTGAGGGATGTTTCATGGGGAAAATATATACTGAAAAAGTCGCTTAAAATAATTTGTAAGGGTTTTGACATATCATTCGGGGTTTCCTATGATTACTCTGATGGTGGGGGTTTGGGAAGTATAATCAGAAAAAAAATGTAGAACCCAGGGGGGTTGTAATTAGGGCGTTGCGTGTTTTTCTGAGGAGGTGGGGGTGTTGATTGTGCGGGGGATGAATAGGGGGGCATATTTTGTGAGGCTATGCAGCCCCCTTGGATCTTTTATAAAAAAACAAATTTCAAATGGGGGGGAATTCAAGCCGGGTAATGGGTTTTTGACCATCGTGGTGTATTAGTAAGGGGGAGTGGGTGGAAAGGGCCGGGAAAGGACAATGGTTATTAAGTTGAAATTTCGTTTGCTGGCGGGGAGGGGGGGGGAGGGCGTTTTAGGAATGGTGGGGTCCTTCTGGTTAGAAGGAGCAGAGGTAGGGAGAAAATTTTGGGGTGGTGGGAAAAAAATGCAAAGGGGGGAATAAGGGGCTTTTTAAGGGAAACAAGGGAAAGATGAGGCAAGGTGGAAGTTTTTGGGCTTCAAAATATTTGGGGGGTCAGCAATGAATCTATGAGGGTGGGGTTTGGTATGGAAATAAGGGGGGAGGGGGGGTTAGGATATTCAAAATATCGTTTTATCGATCAATAAAAAGGGATTTAAGGGGTTTTAGAAAGCCTCAGGTTCCCTTTGAAAGGTTTTAAATACAGAGGGGGAAAACCAATGGGAAGGTGTGACAAGGGTGGGGGGATATGAAGTGGGACAGGGGCTCAGGACAACGGATGGCATAACAATTATGCCGATCATTGGTTTGGGGGGAAATTATCTTTAGTGTAGGGCGGGTAGTGCCCGGGGGGGGGGTCCTTGGGAAGGGGTCCCGTGTCGTTTAGGGAAACCGTAAGTTGGGGGGAATATAAGTAAGGAAATTAAGGGGGGGGCAGTGTCTAGATTAAGTCTAGGGGAAACCGGTTTAACGGGATACCCAAAAATTTTTATTAGTCATTGGGGAACTTTAGAGAATTTTAGTGCATTTTTTAATTGTATGAAGGATGGGGGAGGGTTTGAACGCAGGGGACGGGGTAGTTGTTCTGGTGCCGAAAAGGGGGGGGTCAACGAGTAGGAGCGGGTCATGGAGGATGTACGGAAGTGGTGGAGTGGGGGGGACCTGCGGGTGTGTGGGGACAGGCTGACAGTTATTGGCAATGGGGGCCCAAAAGGGCAAGGTGGGCAGGTTGGGGACGGGAGTGAAAAGGGTGGGGTGGTACAGGGTCAAGCAATTTTCCAGTTTATGATTGGAGGGGATTTGGGGTATGTTCAGGAAATCCGTTTACCTAAGGTACGGAGGTGGTTTGTTTCTGTGGGGAATTCATCGAGGGCTGAATTTTATAGGGTGGGGTTAGTGGGGGGGAATGAATGTCAGAGGTGCGGGGAAAGAGGGGAAAACCCTATCATCTGTATATTTTGATCTTTAGATGACTATGGGTTTTCAAGGGGGATTGGATTGGTGGGGGGAAAATTTTGACCTTACGGGAAACTTTGATGTTGGGGAATCAAGAATGGGGAGGGGAATTTTGTTTAAATTTCGGGTTTCTTTTATTTTCATAGGGAATAGAAGGTGGGGAGGGGGGTGTAGGCGACGCTACCCGGAGACCCAGAACCTATCAAAAAATTAACCCATCAAAGCTTATTGTCCCTGTTTTGTTTAGTTACTTCAAACTCTTGGCCTTCTTGCTCGGCATGTATCTATAATATTTCTAAATAGCAGCTAGTGGCAGCAGTTATATTAAATGAGGTGAGTACTTTTCACTAGTTTCCCCCTATTCCTTTTTCCCTTTGCCCCAACTTCAGTCTGTGGGAGGGTAGTCACTGGCTTCTTTACGATAACCTCGAGCTCAGTTTTGTGGCATCCATGTCATTTTACCATAGATCTGGAAGACAGCGAATGTAGTCCCAATATTTAAGACATTCATACCATTACATAGTAAAGGAGATGATGATCAGGCAAGTGGGACAGGACGCTACTCCCTCTGAAAGCTTCTTCTCCATCTACCTGTTTTGTTCTTGGAACATTGAGCACTTGTAGACACTGGTTTTGAAAATAACCAGCACGGGTTTAGAGGTGAACAATATCGTAAAACGAGTTGGAGCTTTATGACAGTAGTAAAAAGTGCGACAGGAAAAAAATGGATGCATGGATTGAAAATCTTTAGGCTGCAAGGCATTTGATACAACCTGCACCTGGGGGGCCAGAGACTAAAACCTCAATCAAGGAAAAGATCTTGGGGTAGTATAACACCAGACACATCTCCTGAGGCGCACACCCTTCAAATAACTGCTGCAGCTTTGGGCGCCTAGAAACAAAAACAGCATTCCGACATCTTAATAAAGAATCTTCAGGACCCTGTACACTGTGTACGTTAGGCCCATATTGGAGTATGCAGCACCAGTTTGGAACCCACACCTAGCCAAGCATGTGAAGAAGCTCGAGAAAGTGCAAGGTTTGCAACAAGACTGTCCCGGAGCTAAGGGGTATGTCCTACGAGGGAGGTTAAGGAAATGGACCTGACGACACTGGAGGACAGGAGAGATAGGGGAGACATGATAACAACATATAAGATACTGAGAGGAATTGACAAAGTGGACAGAGACAGAATGTTCCAGAGATGGGACACAACAACAAGGGGACACAGATGGAAGTTGAAGACTCAGATGAATCACAGAGATGTTAGGAAGTATTTCTTCAGTCACAGAGTTGTCGGGAAGTGGAATAGTTTAGGAAGCGATGTAGTGGGCAGGCTCTATACATAGCTTTAAGCAGAGGTATGATAAAGCTTATGGCGCAGGGAGAGTGACCCAGTAGCGGCCAGTGAAGAGGCGGGGCCAGGAGCTTTGAATCGACCCTGCAACCAAAAGCTAGGTGAGTACAACTAGGTGAGTACACACACACACAATTAATGCAGCTTCTTCCAAGATCTGATCAGTGCTATGCTTTATGCTCTATGAAGATACAGCCAAGGTCAGGCCAAGGTCATAATTGATGAGGAAACTGGCAACGTCAGGTCAGGTCAAGTGTTGTGAAGATTACAGCACCTGACAATGGGCTGGACAAGAGAAGCAGCTACCCAAACGCTTTCACTATACTCTTCCCAGGGATGCTGTCTATACAGGTCGCTTCAACAAAATGGAGTCTTTGAAACTCGACAAGTAATAATAATGAAAGAGCACCAGTGTAGCAAGGTCATTCCCACAGCGTAAATCATTTAATTACTTTACATTGATGAATTTACCAGACGCGCGTTTGCTGCGGCAAACGCGCGTTTTGCAAGTCTAAGATTAGCTTTCAAGAACTAAAACAAGGAGTCATTCACGACACTTTATACGACATGTATTTGGCCCGTATTGGAATATGCAGCACCAGCATGGAACCCGCACCTGATCAAGCATATTAAAAACTGGAGAAAGTGCAAAGGTTTGCAACAAGACTAGTCCTGAAACTAAAGCTAGTCCTAAAACTATACCTTTAAAAAGAGGTTCGATAAGGCTCTCGAAGCCAGAAGAAAATTAACCAAGTATCAGCCGGAGAGGCCGGGCCAGGAGCTGAGACTCGACCCCAACAACCATATGTAGGTGAATACACACACACACACACACACACACACACACATACAACAGGCGTAGTGTCTAATCGACATGTGCCTAGGACAAAATGGTAACTAACTAACATCTTAGGGTAAATATAAATAACTTCAGAAATACTGAAACTACAAAATGTCAGCAGCATATACAAGATTAGCAGACATTAGAACAGCATGACTCACGATCACGAAATCGTAATGACACGATTGCAAACAAACCACACCACGGGCGGGGATTGAACCCGTGGTTAGAGAGTCGGTTTGGAGTTTATGACTCTCTGACCCCGGGTTCTATCCCACTCGTGGTGATGTTTGATTACAACAGCATTCAGAAACTTGAACAAAATCCTTCAGACCAGTCAGTGAGTACGTGGCTCCAGCAAAGAGCCCGCGCCGACTCAGTGACATGCAGAAACTTTAAACGGTCCAAATCAGATTAGTCCTGAAACAGAGAGCAATGTATTATGACTAGGAAAATTGCATGATTTTGCATACAAAATATTATGATGACACTGACAGGGCAAAAGAAACATTCTGAATTAAGAGGCCAGGATCTAGGGGACATAAGCAGAAGTTAAAGACACATGGTAGATAAAACTGGAAAGACTTGGATGAGGCAATGGTAGAGGCAAACTCAAAACACAGCTTGCAGAGTAGACAAACTAAGGTCCAAACAGACCAAAACTCAATGATGCTTATCAAAGCAGTGCAGCAGGAGGGTCCAGGTGATGAGTAGCGACCCCCGCAAGTTCAGTTCGGTGAGTAATAATTGGTGAGGAGGCATACACACACACACACAAACACACACTCACACACACACTCACACACACACTCACACACACACAAACACACACACACACACACACTCACACTCACACACACACACACACACACACACACACACACACACACACACACACACACAAAGTACAGGCTCAGGGGGCTAAGGTGGCAAACTTCGCTCAAGTAGAAGGGATTTGGAGTGAGTATTGCATCGAGCATATCGCCTGAGGGGCACATTGACCAAATAACTACTGCAGCAAATGATCGTCTAGCAAATCTAAGACTAGTTTCAGTCATTGACGTAAGGAGTCAGTCACAACACTGTATAACGTGTACGTCAAGCCCATATTGGAGTACGCAGCACCAGTATGGAATCCACACCAGGTCAAGCATGTCAAGAAATTGGAGAAAGTGCAGAGGTTTGCTGCCCTCTTCCAAAACGGGTCCACTTGCAATATAATTAGTAATATTAGTAACTCTAGCTTAGGGGCTAGGATGTACTACTTTACTTGGCCTATTCTAAGCTTGCATAGATTGAAAAGTCAGATAAGCGATGTTTGCAACTGGCTTCAAACTCACTGACTAAACACAGAGCAGGTAATTACTATACACTTCCCTAAGTGGGTTTGACTACTCTTCTAACCGGCCCGCTCCTGAATACAAGAGTTTAATTTCACTATGATCTAGTGGCCACCTTGCTTACTAAGTCATAAACTATGTATACTTATCACACACAGGATCTGGTGTAGAAACCGGCTACTTCATTCTGTAGTCTACTGGAGGCCTCCAGCGCCAGACAAGTATTTTTATACTCCAGTGGAAGTCTTTAGCTGTCAGTATAGGAAACCTTCACTCACTGCTTGTGAAAGATCGCAGCTATCAGCTAGGTTCTAATTATATTTTCTTATTTATTATTGATTTCGTTATCAAAAGGTAACGACTTCATGTTAATGTCCTAAGATTATTGTAATAATTTTAGTATTATTTAAAGATGATTAAAATTCTTCTTAAATTATTTCTAAGGCCACAGTTCCCTGAAATCTAAGGTCTTATAGTCGAATGGTTCTCTAAGTTACTAGAACAGGTACGCAACAGGTTCTCTAGTTACTAGAACAGGTACGCAACAGGTACGCATACACAATTTGTGTGTATGCACACAAATTTCCACAATTCACACACATACACTTACTCATCCACACACAATATTGCATGCATCAATTATTGAAGTAAATTGCAGCCCACTATCTTGGTTCTCGTGCACTGAGTAAGAGGAACGGTCACTGTATCCTACTTCACTCATGTGATAACGGAAACCCCCACTTGCTTTTGCATAATGAAAACTGGGACACCAGAGGAATATTAAAAAATGTTCCTCTGGAGTTAAAGTGATGCATAACATTATCTATTTACAATACTATGACCTGAAGAGCTAACTGAGGAAGGAGCTTGAAGGAAAGTTTGATTCGCTTCGGAAGGAAATAGTGGTAATATGCAACAAAATATTGGAAGAGGCTGCAAAACAACAAATAAGATTAATATGACAGACGAAAGAGCCCTAAAACTGAAAGAGAAAAAGTATGAAAGCTGATGGATATCTTGGCGGAAATAAGAGCAGGGAAGGGAAGGAAGGTAGTAGAGGCAGAAACAATGCAGAAGGGAGGAGAACGGATGCAGAAAGAACATAAAAAAAATCACTAGTTCTGATGCTCACTGAAGGTGGGTAGGCCACAAAGGTGAAAAAATAGACTCTTAGAGGCTAATGGGAAGCCAGGAAGCAGGAGAAAGGATGATGAACATGAGACCATATTGATCATTAGGTGCATGGGAGGAGAGGAAGTGACACGACAGATTGAAAATTTTCAGGGGTAAACAATGCCTGATCAAACCTTCTCGTCACTCGTAGGTCAGAACAGAATTCTAAGACAGAGAACCTGACTGAACACCACACACACCTACAGTCGTGTATAACGAGAAAAGCAGAAGCATTGTTCTAACCATTAGCTAAGATCTAAAACAAGTCAATGAATACAGGACAGTTAACAGATCTAGATGACAGTGCATGTAATCCCTATATTTAAGAAATGACAGAAAGTTCTGAACTACAGATCGGTTTTAATTACATGCATATACTTCAAAGTAATGGAGACGATAATTAAGAAAGTGGTAGAGTACTTGGAAAGAAGTGGTATTACATGCAATAACCAGCAAGGGTTAAGAGATGGCAAAACTTGTTTTACAAATTTAATAAAATTCTATGACAATGAAGGGAGAGAGAGAGAAAGAGAGAGAGAGAGAGAGAGGGAGAAGGAGAAAGAGAGAGGGAGAGAGAGAGAGAGAGAGAGCCAGTCTATCAGCATCCTGTCGGCCAACATTAGAGGTTTCATTACCAATGTTGGAGAGCTGACACACAGTGTTGTGAACACTCGACGTCCCGACATGATAGCTGTTGTTGAAACAGAATTTTTTTCAAGAATTGCTGGCTACACCTCATGGATGAGAAGATACAGGCAAGGGCAAGGAGGAGGTGCTGCTGTGTGCTTCTCTAAAAGTGTACATGTACAGCACATTGATGTTACCATCTGTACTCATCTTGAAATTATGTTCTTCAGGCTATGCATAAACACTAGTATCTCTGTACTAGTATGTACAATGTACAAACCTCAGTGGCAACATGCAGACCCCATCAACTTCCTAATGGAAAATGTGGACTCCCTTCTGCTCCAACACAACTGTCAACATATCATAATTGTTGGTGACCTCAACCAACATCTTATACAGAGGACTTTGATAACCTTCTTGCAGTGTTTTACATGAGAAACTTTGTAGATTTCCCTACTCACATCTCTGGCTCCTTCCTTGACCCAGTAGTGAGTGATCTGGCAGAAGATATAGTCACTTGTCAACCCCTCGGCTATGTTGGATCGTCTGACCACAAGGCTGTTTTTAGGACACTGAAAATCCCAACAGAACGGGGTGAGTAGTCCACACGCACAACCTGACTATGGGAAAGAGGTACTATGCCAGCCCTTTGCTCTGAGCTCGCCACCACCGACTGGAATGCTCTTCTCAAGGGATGTTGACAACAAACTGAATGACTTCACTGGACACATCCTTAATCTACAACAAGAACACATCCCTCACCGGCAGTATGTGCTCAGATTGACTCGACTTAGAATGTGACTGACAATAACAGGTCCCTAAATAATTTAACTTGTGGACCATCGAGGCGAACAAACAGCTTGCTTGACAAATATGACGAATCATTCGCCAAAAAACAATCATGCTC
Organism: Cherax destructor; assembly: GCA_009830355.1. Lineage (NCBI taxonomy): Eukaryota > Metazoa > Arthropoda > Malacostraca > Decapoda > Parastacidae > Cherax > Cherax destructor. The sequence goes on from WNWK01002305.1 coordinate 77,062, forward strand.
GAAGCAGCGGAGAACAGCACAGCATCGTGGAAGGAATCATGGAGACCAAAAACGACCCCTAACAAAGGACCTTCAGCAGATCCTACACAAAAGGGATAAAACCCCCTCATTACTGAAACTAACTTTAGCAACTCCATTTTCCCGTGACCCCCTGGGGGGTCGTTTGGGGTTTCTCGGAGGGCCACAAAGGGTTTGGGAGAATATAATTTATTTTCATATATTTGAATTAGCCAGTTGGGCTTTTACCAGTTTGGTGAGTGGCAACACTGATCACAGGTGCGGTGGTCTGCTACAGTAAAGCAAAGTGAAGGTCCATTTTAAGTCTTGCCACAGCCATCTGGTGGACAAAAGCTTGGATTTTTTCAAGCGAAAAGAAGCTTCTCTGAAGGCCAGTCGTATCGATTCCACTGCTCACTTCGCTCGTCAGAATGAAGCAGCGTTGGAGGCTTCATACAGAATTGCTCTAAAAATCGTGCAGACCAAGAACCCTCATACCATTGGCGAAGACCTGATTAAGTCTTGCATTCTGGAAGAAACGAAGGTAGTTCTTGGAGAACAGCAGCAAACAAGTTGAGTGCGGATATTCTGGTGCAGGTATTGGCTACTGTGAGGACGAGTCAACGGATGTTGCTTCATGTTCCCAACTTCTTGTTTATGTTCGCTACCTTGACAGGGAAGTTATGAAGGAGGAGTACTTGTTCTCTGAACCATTGGTCACAACCACTTGTGGAGAAGATATTTTCAAAATCCTTGAAGCCTTTCTCCTTAAACACAAACTAGGCTGGGAAGCACTTGTCAGAGTGTGTACAGATGGGACTCCTTCTATGACCGGTTGCAAATACAGCTTCAAAGCCTTCGTGAAGAACGTCGCTCCGCATGTCTCCTTCACTCACTATATGATTCATAGGCATGCTTTGGCTCTAGACATTCATTACACTTGGCGTTGTAAATATTGTGAACCATATCCGAGGGAGGGCAACGACTTCAATGATTTTTAAAGTGCTTTGTGAAGAAATGGGTGCCGATTTCTCTGTTCTCCTATTTCACACAGAGGTACGTTGGCTCTCACGTGACAAGATTCTAAATCGCGTGCTACAACGTCGAGAGGAAATAACAATGCTGATGGAACGAGGTCGTACGGCGAATTGTGACACAACATTCTTCACTCAGATGACAACTTTCCTGGATTCTATGCCAGATGCTGAATGCGGTTTCCGTGAGGAGATCTCAACTCATCTTTTGGCAGTGAATGACGCCATCGTAAGTTACTTTCCAGGACTGGACGACCGCTGTACTGATGCGTGGATCAACTGACCCTTTTCAGTCAAGGACAGTGCCATCAGTGATACTGATGTTGCTGCTAAGGTAGAATTTCTGCAAATTCGTGAGGATTTTCAGCTGAAAGTCAACTTTACTGAACAAGAGCTACCGACATTTTGGATAAAAGTGCAGGACGGCTGTTCCATTCTTTCGATGCTGAACTGACCATACTGATCCAGTCCCCGTCAACCTATCACCGCGAGGTTGGATTCTCAGCAATGGCAACACTGAAAACTAGGCACGCAATAGGTTTGTGATCGATGCTGACATGAGGTGCTGCCTGTCGAGCACTGCTCCTCGCTTTGATAGACTTATGGCTGCAAAATAATTTCAACCCTTCCACTGAGTGAATGATAAGTAGGTTTTGTATGGTGTTCAATAGTTCTGTGGAATTTGCAATGTTCTGGCATTTGTAGAGGATTTGTGGAATTTTCAAGGTTTTTCTTCTGTGGCATATTCAATAAACCATGGTCTTCCTATCATTTTGTTTTATCTTACCTTTTCACAAGATTCACCATATCAAAATTTATTATAGGGGTCACGGTAATACTCTGAAGAGTCTCGGGAGGTCATAGGACTAAAAAGGTTAAGAATCACTGGCCTAGATAGATATAGTGTGTCTCTACAACACACAACCTCTGGAAATGTCAAATATCACTAATTCTAAATGATGCTCTGTGAAAAGAGTTGCACACAGTTACAAGATGTATAAGGCGGCTCACCAACGGAGACATACTCTACCAAAACAGAGTCTAAATGATACGAGATGACAGAGCAGGGCGACGAGATGTTTACTCCACTAAAAGCAACCAGAGAGAGGCGGAGAAGCAGGCCTGCAGCTCCGACTTCAGGTTACTGGAACGAGCTAGAGCTTGGCTCGAACTACTTAACAAACGGGCAGGTAGTTTGCAGTGCTGGCAGCCAATCAAACCTCTCCAACAGCGCGCACAGTGAGAGGTAAGTTGTTATATCTTACCTACATACATCAGCTAATATAATAAGTCAAATAACAATATAAAGTCTGAAAAATTCATCTTAGTAATTAATGAAAATATAAGCAATATAAAATTATATGAAAAGACAATATATACATCATGCAATTACCACCTTGGAACCCCCAGTCTTAAGTGTTCCTACTATGTAGTCCCTAGGTTCCCTTCTGTCCATTCTTTCCAAATTCTCAACACTCTATTGGCTTTTGATGAGCAGGGCAAATCCTCCTCCCCTCTGTTTCCTCTATCTTTCCTCATGAACTGATATCCAGTTGGAAAGGCTACATCTGCTATCATTCCAGTAAGCTTGGTTTCCATGAGTGCTGTGATGTCTAGGGATGCCTCCACGATTCTTTGGTGCCACTCCTCACACTTATTCGCTATTCTATCTGCGTTGGTGTGCCATGCCTTCAGCTACTTTTCCAAAATTGTATTCTGGGTTTTTTGTTGGGGCTGGGGGAGTGGGAGACCTGGCATGACACTATGGGAGGCTGCTGTGTAGGTGAGGTTTGTGCTGGGGGAATATGTGAGTACGGATTGTGGTTTGATTTGGGTTAATTTGTTTGGTTGCAGTGTTCTGTGGGTGGTTATTTGGATGGATGTGTTTACTGGTCCTCCTTGTGCCCCTGGGTGCCCTTGCCTTTCTCTAGCCTTGTCTCTCTTTCTCGCTCCTTGTGTCTTTGTATCCTCTCAGTTTCTTCCATTCTCTACGCATTCTGTCGTGATCAAGGAACACCTGCTTATATTTTGTTGTTTCCTTTAGCCGTGGTTTCTGCTGCAGTATTGTTTCACGCCACTTATGTCCTGAAAACCAATTTGTCTGGTCGATTTTTTTTCTCCCGAGTGTCATCAGATTCTCTGAAAACTTATCAGCTCAGTCATATCCACTTCTCCTGTTTGTTTCATGATATTTTCAATCTGTTTTTCCTCTCCTTGTGTGTGCGCGTGTGTGTGTACTCACCTATATGTAGTTGCAGGTGTCGATTCACAGCTCCTGGCCCCACCTCTTCGCTGGCCGCTACTAGATCCAGTCTCTTTCTTCTCCAGTAGCTTTACCGTGCCTCTTCTTAAAGCTATGTATGGATCCTGCCTCCACTACTTTACTCTCCAGATTGTTCCACTTCCTGAGTACTCAAAGGCTGAAGAAATACTTTCTAACATCCATATGACTCATCTAAGTTTTCAACTTCCCATTGTATCTCCTTGTTGCTGTGTCACATCTCTCAAATATTCTGGCCCTGTCCATCTTGTCAAAATCTCTCAGTATTCTATACGTCATTATCATGTCCGCCCTTCCCTCGTTCTACAATGTCGTCAGGTTGAATTCTCTTGACATCTTTTCATAGGACATACCCCTTAACTCCAGGACTAGTCTTGTTGCAAACTTTTGCACTTTCTCTAATTTCTTGTCGTACTTGACCAGTTGTGGGTTCCATACTGGTGCTGCATACTCAATATTAACCTGACGTATACGGTGTACAGTGTCATAAATGACTACTTATTTTGATGTTCAATCGCTGTTCTTAGGTTTGACAGGCGCAAATATGTTGCAACAGATATTTGGTTTGTACGCTCCTCAGGGGCATGTGCTCGGCATGATGCTCACCCCCAAGATGCTTTTCCTTGAAAAAGGTTTACAACCTTTGACCCCGAGTATGTACTACGTGTGAGGTCTTTGTGTGTGTGTACGTGAGTGCGAGTGTTTGTGTTGCAGGTGTTACAATGCTGGTTAGAGCACACACACACGCGCCCCGATGGCATGGTGGCTAAAGCTCTCGCTTCACTCACGGAGGGCCGGTTCAATTCCCGGCGGGGTCGAAACATTTCAAGTGTTTCCTTACACACACACACACACACACACACACACACACACACACACACACACACACACACACACACACACACACACACACACATATATATATATATATATATATATATATATATATATATATATATATATATATATATATATGTATATACACAACAGGCCTAGTGTCTAATCGACACGTGCCTAGGACAAAATGGTAAGTAACACACACACATACACACACAAACATACACACACACAAACACTCACGCAAAGAATTCAATCCGATGAGGATCAGGTAGGACTACAAAGGGATCTGGACAGGCTGCAAGCCTAGTCCAGCAACTGGCTCCTGGAGTTTAACCCCACTAAATGCAGAGTCATGCAGATTGAGGAAGGTCAAAGAAGGCCGCAGACAGGGTACAGGCTAGGGGGTTAAAAACTGCAAACCTCACTCATGGATAATAATTGCTGCAGCATATGGCGCCTGGCAAACCTAAGAATAACTTTTCAACATCTTAGTAAGAAATCGTTCAAGACTCTGTACACCATGTACGTCAGGCCCATGCTAGAATATGCTGCACCAGTTTGGAACCCACCCCAGGTCAAGCACGTCAAGAAATTAGAGAAAGTGCACAGGATTGCAATAAGACTAGTCCCGGAGCTAAGGGTTATGTTCTACTAGGAGAGATGAAGGGAATCTCTATTCGGAGTACTATAAAAATGTTCTGTTAGAAGAGTAGGGAGTTAATGCTACATCCACTGAAAACTTCACAAAATTATATAATGCAAAATGAGGAAGGAATATAACGACTGTACATAAATAATCTGCACATGGGAAAGAGAAGCTTATAATGACGTTTCGGTCCGACTTGGACCATTTACAGGTCACACTAACACACGAAGGTGAGGGAGTTAGTATATGTAGGAGAGGGGGACACAGGGACAACCCTTCATGTGATTTGTAAATGGTCCAAGTCGGACCGAAAATTAATCATAAGCTTCTCTTTCTCCTACGTGCGGAATATTTGTGTATTGTTCCACTCACGGTATTGTGCCTTTTAGTTCTTGTTCATCACTACCATACTTCTGCTCCCGTAGTTAAAAACAAGCAAATCAAAGACATCGTACATTTCTCACTATGTTACAAACTGGTAGTCCGAAAGAGGTTATTACAAATAGGTTATCTAAGATAGATATTTCGAAATTGGTTATCAAAAATAAGCAGTCCCAAATAGGAAATATCAAATTGGTAATCACAAATAGGTAACTTGAGATGCAGGCGAGACAGAGTGCATAAACATAGCGAGTTTCTCATGTAACATCTCTCTGAGCAACAATCAGACCATAGTAGGGAGATCAGTAATAGTTGCCGATAGCCTCTTTTAATGATACCAATACCCAGTCTTGTTCTGATGGGTATCTCTCCTCCCGCATGTTCCTGACCACCACCTTTCTCTCAGCTCCCCTTCTTATATCCAGTCTCAGTGTTCTACTCTCAATAAAAGAATACCAGCAGGTGTGTGCGTTTCTGTATATTTCAAAACGTGTGTATTTACGTGCATACACCAAGAGGTGTCTATACTTGTGTGCAAAAAAACAAAAGGTGCGTGTATACGTTTATACACTGAGAGTTTACTTTAATTCATGTTTTAGAGTAAAAATGTTTTTTTTTTTGGTAATATATAGGTGAGATGCGGTCTCAATGACCCCGTGCAGCCGAAAAGCATTAATGACCCTAATGAAATCAATAAGTATTCAGTCTTCGTGAAGACGGTAAGCCATAAATCCACGTGCAGTAGGAAACCTTAATGACCCTTCGTGCAGCTGTAAGCCTTAATGACCCTCGTGGAGTTGGTATGCCCTAATTACCCTCGTGCAGCTGTATGAAAAAAGAAATCTATAGTGGCATAAGGTTATCAATTTTTTTTCTTTGCCTAACGGATATTAGCCTAAATATTTTTTTTTCAGTTTTATGTTCTTTGTCTCCAGTTCATATACTTCTTCAATGTTCATATTTTTATCTTAATCCCCCCTTTTTTTATCTTTGTGTCCTTGTTATTCTTCTGCTTCTTAAAGTCTCATTTCTTCACCAAATCTGTATTTTTTGTTTTAGCTGGATTGCTGTAGCACTCAGCTCACACACTGATGTCCGTGGTTCGATCTCTGGTACAGATGCAAATATTAAGACGTGTTTCCTTAATACACCTGCTGTTCCTGTTTGCCTAGCAGTAAAATATACACCTGGGTGTTAGTCGACTGATGTGGGTCGCATCCTGGGGAACAAAGCTAACCTAATTTGCCCGAAATGTTCTGCATGACAAGAGACTTTCTGTATAAAAGTATGTCTTTGTATGGCCTGTACACCTTGTACATGTACTTGTAGAAATAAATATTACTATTATTATTATTATCTTTAGTGCTTATCAAGTTAGATATGCACATCTATCAATGTGTATACACTGAAATTAACAGTGAATGTGTACATACTTTTTGGTGCATATACAAAGATAACCTCAGTGTATATAAGCTGAAATACAACTCCTAGTGTAATACACCACGTCCAAATATGGCCTTCGCTACTATAGAAAAAAATACAGTGGACGGAATGACTAAACTGGCACCAAATCAGGTAAGGAAAGATATAATAAATGATAAATTTGAAACAGAAGTAATGAAGGGTTACTTACAAGTTACGCATAAAAAAAAACATTAAAAGAATAAGCTGATATTATAAGGAAAAGAGAAAAGATAGATCAAGATGTAGGTAGAAATAAGAAAGATATACAAGTAATTAAATGTTTAGAAGGGTACAAAATATAGAACATGTATGCAGGAAAAAAGAAAAAGACAGAAAATCAGGTACAGCTAGCTCAGGGATAGAACAATAGGGCAACTGTAAAGGAATATACTACTAGAGCTAATACTTGTCTAGTAACTGCACATGAGACTGCAAATAATTTCAGGTTAGGAGAAACTGTAGAGAAAACTACTATTACTGTTTGTAGTTGTGCAAAAAAAAAAAATATTAGAAAACTATTAGTATACAAATCAGACAAGACCAATCAAAATAGAATAGAGTGAAAATAAAAGATGAATTAAACACTGCTAAGCAGCTTAATAAGGATAGAAGAGGAAGAAAATATTATTTTTACTGAGTAATGGGGCCGTCCCGATAAATAAAATTGTTTCTTAAAGATAACCTTCCTAAAGTAAATGGAAAAAATAATTAATGGGATAAACGTATTTCTGAAGACTATATCCACTATCATAAAGGGAGTAATGTAAAAGAAAACTAGAACTAGAGAATACTGCAAACATGGCATAAGTTGCCTTACTTAAAAGTGGAAAAACATATTTTAAAGGAAGTTATATTTGACAAACTGTCCAGTGTGGAGAGAAGACAGAGTAAGGAAGAAAAGAGGAGTGACGTTATTAACAATAATAATAATAATATCTTTATTACTACAAGTACATGTACAAGGTATACAGACCTAGCTGACATCAATGACATACTACTATATAGAAAGTCGCTTGTTATGCTGAGCGTTTTCCGCAAATTAGGTCATTGTCCTAGGATGCGGCCCACACCAGTCGACTAACACCCAGGTACCTATTTTACTGATGGGTGAACAAAGACAACCGATGTAAAGAAACACGCCCAATGTTTCTACCACACACTCATACAGTGTTGTTCCTACCACACACTCATACAGTGTTGTTCCTACCACACACTCATACAGTGTTGTTCCTACCCACACACTCATACAGTGTTGTTCCTACCCACACACTCATACAGTGTTGTTCCTACCCACACACTCATACAGTGTTGTTCCTACCCACACACTCATACAGTGTTGTTCCTACCCACACACTCATACAGTGTTGTTCCTACCCACACACTCATACAGTGTTGTTCCTACCCACACACTCATACAGTGTTGTTCCTACCCACACACTCATACAGTGTTGTTCCTACCCACACACTCATACAGTGTTGTTCCTACCCACACACTCATACAGTGTTGTTCCTACCCACACACTCATACAGTGTTGTTCTACCCACACACTCATACAGTGTTGTTCCTACCCACACACCTTAAGTGTTGTTCCTAACACATCATACACTATATGAATGAATGTGTGGGTAGGAACAACACTGTATGAATGAATGTGTGGGTAGGAGCAACTCTGTATGAATAAATGTGTGGGTAGAAACAACACTGTATGAATGAATGCGTGGGTAGGAGCAACACTGTATGAATGAATGTGTGGGTAGAAGCAACACTGTATGAATGAATGTGGGTGAAGCAACTCTGTATGAATGAATGTGTGGGTAGAATCAACTCTATATGAATGAATGCGTGGGTAGGAGCAACTCTGTATGAATGAATGTGTGGGTAGAAACAACACTGTATGAATGAATGTGTGGGTAGAAGCAACACTGTATGAATGAATGTGTGGGTTGGAGCAACATTGTATGAATGAATGTGTGGGTAGAAGCAACTCTGTATGAATGAATGTGTGGGTAGAAGCAACTCTGTATGAATGAATGTGTTGGTAGGAGCAACACTGTATGAATGAATGTGTGGGTAGAAGCAACACTGTATGAATGAATGCGTGGGTAGAAACAACACTGTATGAATGAATGTGTGGGTAGAAGCAACTCTGTATGAATGAATAAGTTGGTAGGAGCAACTCTGTATGAATGAATGTGTGGGTATAAGCAACTCTGTATGAATGAATGTGTGGGTAGAAGCAACACTGTATGAATGAATGTGTGGGTAGAAACAACACTGTATGAATGAATGCGTGGGTAGAAACAACACTGTATGAATGAATGCGTGGGTATGAGCAACTTTGTATGAATGAATGTGTGGGTAGAAGCAACTCTGTATGAATGAATGTGTGGGTAGGAAGCAACACTGTATGAATGAATGTGTGGGTAGAAACAACATGTGATGAATGTGTGGGTAGGAACAATCTCGTATGATGTAGTGGGGAGGAAACACTGTATGAAGTGTGTGGGTAGGAGCAACAATGTATGAGAGTGTGGGTAGGAACATCACAGTATGAGTGTGTGGGTAGGAACATCACAGTATGAGTGTGTGGGTAGGAGCAACACTGTATGAGAGTGTGGGTAGGAGCAACACTGTATGAGTGTGTGGGTAGGAACATCACAGTATGAGTGTGTGGGTAGGAGCAACACTGAATGAGTGTGTGGGTAGGAGCAACACTGTATGAGTGTGTGGGTAGGAACATCACAGTATGAGTGTGTGGGTAGGAGCAACACTGTATGAGTGTGTGGGTAGGAACATCACAGTATGAGAGTGTGGGTAGGAGCAACACTGTATGAGTGTGTGAGTAGGAGCAACACTGTATGAGTTTGTGGGTAGGAACATCACAGTATGAGAGTGTGGGTAGGAGCAACACTGTATGAGTATGTGGGTAGGAGCAACACTGTATGAGTGTGTGGGTAGGAACATCACAGTATGAGAGTGTGGGTAGGAGCAACACTGTATGAGTGTGTGGGTAGTAGCAACACTGTATGAGTGTGTGGGTAGTAGCAACACTGTATGAGTGTGTGGGTAGGAAAATCACAGTATGAGTGTGTGGGTAGGAACATCACAGTATGAGTGTGTAGGTAGGAGCAACACTGTATGAGAGGGTGAGTAGGAGCAACACAGTATGAGTGTGTGGGTAGGAACAACACTGTATGAGAGTGTGGGTAGGAACATCACAGTATGAGTGTGTGGGTAGGAGCAACACTGTATGAGTGTGTGGGTAGGAGCAACACTGTATGAGTGTGTGGGTAGGAACAACACTGTATGAGTGTGTGGGTAGGAACAACACTGTATGAGAGTGTGGGTAGGAACATCAAAGTATGAGTGTGTGGGTAGGACCATCACTGTATGAGAGTGTGGGTAGGAGCAACACTGTATGAGTGTGTTTGTAGGAGCAACACTGTATGAGTGTGTGGGTAGGAGCAACACTGTATGAGAGTGTGGGTAGGAGCAACACTGTATGAGTGTGTGGGTAGGACCAACACTGTATGAGTGTGTGGGTAGGAGAAACACTGTATGAGTGTGTGGGTAGGAACATCACCGTATGAGTGTGTGGGTAGGAGCAACACTGTATGAGTGTGTTGGTAGGAACATCACAGTATGAGTGTGTGGGTAGGAGCAACACTGTATGAGTGTGTGGGTAGGAGCAACACTGTATGAGTGTGTGGGTAGGAACAACACTGATGAGTGTGGGTAGGAACATCACTGTATGAGTGTGTGGGTAGGAACAACACTGTATGAGGTGTGGGTAGGACAACACTGTATGAGAGTGTGGGTGGAACACACTGTATGAGTGTGTGGGTAGGAACATCACAGTATGAGAGTGTGGGTAGGAACAACACTGTATGAGAGTGTGGGTAGGAACATCACAGTATGAGTGTGTGGGTAGAACAACACTGTATGAGGTGTGGGTAGGAACAACACAGTATGAGGTGTGGGTAGGAAAACACAGTATGAGTGTGTGGGTAGGAGCAACACTGTATGAGTGTGTGGGTAGGAGCAACACTGTATGATGTGTGGGTAGGAGCAACACTGTATGGTGTGTGGGTAGGAGCAACACTGTATGAGTGTGTGGGTAGGAGCAACACTGTGGTGTGGGTAGGAACAACACTGTGTGTGTGGGGTAGGAACAACACTGTGTGGTGGTAGAACAATGTATGAGTGTGGGTGAGGAACAACACTGTGTGGTGGGTAGGAACAACACTGTGTGTGTGTGGGTAGGAACAACACTGTGTGTGTGGGTAGGAACAACAGTATGATGTGTGTGGGTAGGAACAACACAGTGGTGGGTAGGAGACAACACTGTATGAGTGTGTGGGTAGGAACAACACTGTGAGTGTGTGGGTAGGAACAACACAGTATGTGTGTGTGGGTAGGAACAACACAGTGAGTGTGTGGGTAGGAACAACACTGAGTGTGGGTAGAACAACACTGTGTGTGTGGGTAGGAACAACACTGTTGAGTGTGAGGTAGGAACAACACTGTATGGTGTGTGGGTAGGAACAACACTGTGTGTGTGTGGGTAGGAACAACACTGTGTGTGTGGGTAGGAACAACACTGTGTGTGTGGGTAGGAACAACACTGTGTGTGTGGGTATGAACAACACTGTATGAGTGTGTGGGTAGGAACAACACTGTGTGTGTGGCGAGAGCTTTAGCCACCAGGTCACTGGGCATCGTGGTCAAGAAAACATTCAGGCTATCGAGGTTGACGCTCAAAAAGCAAATATTTTAAATTTTATTGATAAAAGTACAATTTTTTTTAAAAGCATAGTAGTAGTCGTGTATACAACTTGAGAAAGGGTCAAATTTGATAAGGGGAATTACAGATTATGTATTATTCTAAGATGGAAATGTTGACGAAGAGTAACCATGATAAGGACAAAAATTATGTAACTGGAGATTTTATGTATAAGAAAATGAACTTGGCAGACTATGAGGGTAGAAATGTACATAAATGGTCTATAGACTTGTTTAATCTAATGAGTTTTTCAAGCATCAATAAATGAATGCAGTAGCAGAGAGAGAGAGAGAGAGCGAGAGAGAGAAACAACTCAACAGAGTCAATACAACTTTGATATTAAAATTCTTGAGAAAGGAAGGCATATCAACCAAGTTTTCATGGTAAGGGAGAACCAACATATTTTTAGTTGAATAAGGTTGGTTGTCCCTTTTTAGACTGTAAAAAGTATTATCTAGCTATTTTAAAAGATTTATCAATTACGTGTCTTGGGTATTTTAAATCATTAGCTATTTCATAAATTTTAGAGATTTCTTCATCTATGAACTCTGGACTACACATACGTAAAGATCTCAAAAACATTGATGAGACAACAGACAATTTAGTCGTGCGATGTTACGCTACTGTGAGGTGTGGTCTTTGTTAGTATGATGTGACTGTGAGGTGTAGTCTTGCCCCTTTAGCCTTCTTGTTTATGTTTTGTTTTATAGTTCCTTGATAATGTAAGTAGTCACGAAAGCGATTGGAATTCCTCTATTTTTCATAGTGGTTGTCTTCATATATATAATGTGTGTATGTATGTGTGAGTGTGCGTGTGTTTGTATGTGTGTGTATGTGTGTGTGTGTGTATGTGTGTATGTGTGTGTGAGAGTATGTGTATGTGTGTGTTTGTGTATGTGTGTACTCACTAATTGTGGTTGCAGGGGTCGAGACTCAGCTCCTGGCCCCGTATGTGTTATGTGTGTGTGTTTTGTTTGTTGTGTGTGTGTGTGTGTGTGTTGTTGTGGGAATAGGTAAAACTGGTCAATTAGCAGGAACTCATTTAACATTAAGTTTATAGATGGGGTCCACCTCTGGTGTAAATTGTGGGACCCATTGCCTCGGAAAAGTGGATAAAAAGGCTTCAAGGAAGAATATTTAGATTTCTTTCTGAAGCTATTTGAATATTCCACTTCCCCTACCACCCCATCTTTTATATATAAACTTTATTTCAAGACAAAATACATTGGCAAAATACATTGACGAGAATACAATAGGGAGTAAAACATAGATAACAACTCAGAGCTACATATCAAATACTTCGTCCAGCTCCCCGGCAGTGGGCCGCGTGCCCAGAACGCTGCAGGCATTTCCCTTCTGGATCGCCACACTGAGTCTCTGAAAGAGGAAGCTGGTCGCCCTGTGGTCCCTGGTCTCTATGATGAGCTTTCACCCAGCTCTTTCAGAAACTTTAGACACCTTGCCCACGCTCCAAGGGTATCCGACCCTATTGGTATGAAGTTATAGCAAGGGGAAAGGCCTTCATATTTGCGAGTCTTCTGGTCTCCCTGTGGCTGGCAGCTCCACCCCTTTCGGCTACGGAGTATGGCAAGTGGTGTCTGCCATTGTGGCAGCACAGGTGTAGTCCCAAGCAATCTGCTTACCATCCTTCCAGGGTAGCATAGTGGCTCCATCAGGACGCTTTTGACTTCCATCAGACCTCTGCACTTGGGGTTCCCGTTGAGCTGGGCAATGGGCCGTGGCGAGGCCTTTTATGATGTCATTGACCTCCTCATGTCTAGGATACTTCCTTCGATTGTGACACACGAGACCATGAAGTCCGAATTGATCGGCCGTCGCCCTGCTGCAAATACACCTATGTTGGTGAGTATGGGGGCGTTAAGGAAGAGCAACACCAATCCGAATGCCTGTGGGTCGAGTCGAGTCCCCAGAGAGGAATCGGGAACAGCTAGAAGGAAATCTCCTGAGTGTAGTGCTTCAATGCCAGGAGACGAGCTTTGTCCTTTCTTGAAGCGTTGGTGAGGATTGTGTTGGCAACTTTTTCCATGATCGGTTTGTCGCAGTGGGACTGTTTGTACTCTTTGGGAGGAGCTGGTCTACTGGAGGAGTCTGCGGATGTCCCACCGCACGGCTGCTTCAATGAACCTGGGGTCCTGAGTTCCCACCACACCTCTCAAGCTGTTCGGGGACAATCTTCTTGACTAATCCACAGGAGGCCAAACACGATGACAGAAATGCAGATAAAGTTACCTGCGTTGCTTTCCCACCCTTACCTCCCAGTCGCACTGGGAGGGTTGCCTCTTCCATTGCGGATCATCTAGTGACAGATTCAGGCCTTCTTAAAAGTTGATCTCAGGTGTTCGTTTAAAGATATATTTTTAATTTACGTTAACGCAAAAATTAATAATTTTCTACCAAAATCCTAAAAACTTACCTAACCTTATCATAACAAGGGCAATTTAATTAGTTCTATCCAACTAAATATATTTTAGATAAGTTTCCAATAATTTAATAATAAACGAAAACATTGAAATATATTTTTTTCATTAGGATCAAAATGATTCTTGCGAAATTATTACATACACAAATATTCGCTTGCCTTATTCGACAAGATACATTCATATATATATGTCGTGCCGATTAGGTAAAACTGGTCAATTAGCAAGAACTCATCTAAAATTAAGTCCTTTCTAAAATTTTATCTTATACGTTTAAAGATATATATTTTTCATTTATGTTAATGTAAAAAATTATAATTTTGTACCAAGATAAACTTTGAAAACCTACCTAACCTTATTATACCAAGCGCAATTAAATTTAGCCTAACCCAACTAAATATATTTTAGATACGTTAACATTAATTTAATAATAAACAAATACAATGAAATATATTTTTTTCTTTATGTTCTTAATGATTTTGGCGAAATTATTGCATACACAAATTTTCATGAAGACTAAGCTGTAAAAGTTCGTGTGGAAATTGAACTTTGTATATTCTGTATATGTACAGACGTATATAATTTTGTAGTCAGGCCAATACATAGTTTACGAGACACTGAAGTTCTGAAACTTATCGAGATTTCTCACAAAAATGTCAAGAAATTGCAAAGTTCCGTTTGTCTTTTCAGAAGAAAACGCAATATTATTGTGCTTTAAATTCAGATATTACATGAAATAACTATAAAAAGTAGGCGTCACACTGAGGGCAAGAATTTTCGTGCGACCACACCATGAAGTCGTCAATACTGAGAAGCAACGTTCATGGCCTTCAGAAGGTTAGCACAGCCACCAGCTTGAGTCTCTGCGAGTTTTTCTAATAACTCATCCCAACCCCATCATGCAGTGAGAGTGTATCTTTGTCCCACAGTCATAAATGAATTTCAAATATATATATATATATATATATATATATATATATATATATATATATATATATATATATATATATATATAAAATTTTTTTTTTTTTTTTTTCAACAAGTCGGCCGTCCCCCACCGAGGCAGGGTGACCCAAAAAGAAAGAAAATCCCCAAAAGAAAAAACTTTCATCATCATTCAACACTTTCACCACACTCATACATAATCACTGTCTTTGCAGAGGAGCTCAGATACTACAGCTGAGAAAAGTCCCTCCCAGCTGTCACTATCTCAGACCCCCCCTTTAAAGTGCAGGCATTGTACTTCCCATTTCCAGGACTCAAGTCCAACTAAATCAATTAACTGGTTTCCTGAATCCCTTCACACAATGTTACCCTGCTCACACTCCAACAGATCGTCATGTCCCAAAACCATTCGTCTCCATTCACTCCTATCTAACACGCTCACACATGCTTGCTGGAAGTCCCAAACCCTCGCCCCAAAACCTCCTTTACCCCTTCCTCCAACCTTTCTAGGTCGACCCCTACCCCGCCTTCCTTCCCTACAGATTTATACGCTCCAAGTCATTCTACTTTGATCCATTCTCTCTAAATGACCAAACCACCTCAACAACCCCTCTTCAGCCCTCTGACAAATACTTTTAGTAACTCCACACCTTCTCCTAATTTCCCCATTCCGAATTTTCTGCATAATATTTACACCACACATTGACCTTAGACAGGACATCTCCACTGCCTCCAGCCCCTCCTCGCTGCAGCATTTGCAACCCATGCTTCACACCCATATAAGAGTGTTGGTACCACAATACTTTCGTACATTCCTCTTTGCCCCATGGATAACGTTTTTGTCTCCACAGATACCTCAATGCACCACTCACCTTTTTTCTTCATCAATTTATGGTTAACCTCATCCTTCATAAACCCATCTGCTGACACATCAACTCCCAAATATCTGAAAACATTTACTTCTTCCATAATCCCTCTCTCCCAAAGTGATATCCAATTTTTCTTTATTTAAATCGTTTGATACCCTCATCACCTTACTCTTATCTATGTTCACTTTTAACTTTCTACCTTTACACACTCTCCCAAACTCGTCCACTAACCTTTGCAACTTTTCTTTAGAATCTCCCATAAGCACAGTATCATCAGCAAAAAGTAACTGTGTCAACTCCCATTTTG
Source organism: Cherax destructor (assembly GCA_009830355.1). NCBI lineage: Eukaryota > Metazoa > Arthropoda > Malacostraca > Decapoda > Parastacidae > Cherax > Cherax destructor. The sequence continues at coordinate 93,048 of WNWK01002305.1, forward strand.
CATTTAATTCTCCATAATTTAATCCCACCCCTCTCCCCAACACCCTAGCATTTACTTCTTTTACAACCCCATCTATAAATATATTAAACAACCATGGTGACATTACACAACCCTGTCTAAGACCTACTTTTACCGGGAAGTAACCCCCTCCTACACACCCTAACCTGAGCCTCACTATCCTCATAAAAACTCTTTTTACAGCCTTCAGTAACTTACTACCTATTCCATACACTTGCAACATTTGCCACATTGCTCCCCTATCCACTCTATCATATGCCTTTTCTAAATCCATAAATGCAATAAAAACTTCTCTACCTTTATCTAAATACTGTTCACATATATGCTTCACTGTAAACACTTGATCTACACATCCCTACCCACTCTAAAGCCTCCTTGCTCATCTGCAATCCTACTCTCTGTCTTACCTCTAATTCTTTCAATAATAACCCTGCCATACACTTTACCTGGTATACTCAGTAAACTTATTCCCCTATAATTTTACACTCTCTTTTATCCCCTTCCTTTATATAAAGGAACTATACATGCTCGCTGCCAATCCCTAGGTACCTTCTCCTCTTTCATACATTTATTAAACAAAAATACCAACCACTCCATCACTATATCCCCCCCTGCTTTTAACATTTCTGTCATGATTCCGTCAATTCCAGCTGCTTTACCCCTTTCATTCTACGTAATGCCTCACGCACCTCCCCCACACTCACATCCTGCTCTTCTTCACTCCTAAACGATGTTGTACCTCCTGGCCAGTACATGAAATTATCGCCTCCTCTTTTCATCGACATTTAAAAGTTCCTCAAAATATTCCCGCCATCTACCCAATACCTCCAGCTCCCCATCTACTAACTCCCTACTCTGTTTTTAACTGACAAATCCATTCGTTCCCTAGGCTTTCTTACCTTGTTTATCTCACTCCAAAAATTTTTCTTGTTTTCAGCAAAATTTCTTGACAGAGCCTCTCCCGTTCTTTCATCCGCTCTTCTTTTGCACTCTCTCACCACTCTCTTCACCTTTCTTTTACTCTCCATATACTCTGCTCTTCTACTAACATTTCTGTTTTGTAAAAACCTCTCATAAGCTACTTTTCTCTTTTATCACACCCTTTACTTCTTCATTCCACCACTCACTCCTCTTTCCTCCTGCACCCACCCTCCTATAACCACAAACTCCTGCCCCACATTCTAATACTGCATTTTTAAAACTATCCCAACTTTCTTCAACCCCCCCACTACTCCTACTTGCACTAGCCCACCTTTCTGCCAATAGTTGCTTATATCTCACCCTAACTTCCTCCTCCCTTAGTTTATACACTTTTACCTCTCTCTTACTTGCTGTTGCCATTTTCCTTTTGTCCCATCTACCTTTTACTCTAACTGTAGCTACAACCAAATAATGATCTGATATATCCGTTGCCCCTCTATAAACATGTACATCCTGAAGCCTACTCATCAACCTTTTATCCACCAATACATAATCCAACAAACTACTTTCCTTACGTGCTATATCATACCTTGTATATTTATTTATCCTCTTTTTCATAAAATATGTATTACTTATTACCAAACCTCTTTCTACACATAGCTCAATTAATGGCTCCCCATTTACATTTACCCCTGGCACCCCAAATGTACCTACTACTCCATCCACAACATTTTTACCCACTTTAGCATTAAGATCCCCAACCACAATTACTCTCTCACTTGGTTCAAAACTCCCCACACACTCACTCAACATTTTCCAAAATCTCTCTCTCTCTTCTACACTTCTCTCTTCTCCAGGTGCATAAACACTTACTATAACCCACTTTTCACATCCAACCTTTATTTTACTCCACATAATCCTTGAATTTATACATTTATATTCCTTCTTTACCTGCCATAACTGATTATTCAACATTATTGCCACTCCTTCTTTAGCTCTAACTCTATTTGAAACCCCTGATCTAATCCCATTTATTTCTCCCCACTGAAACTCTCCTACCCCCTTCAGCTTTGTCTCACTTAAAGCCAGGACATCCAGCTTCTTTTCATTCATAACATCTACAATCATCTCTTTCTTATCATTCGCACAACATCCACGCACATTCAAACATCCCACTTAGGAAGGCAAAACTCATGCCAGTAATGCTGACTACTACATCATGAGGTCTACAATAATGAGAAATCACAAGTTTAACTTACATGGACATTTGATGAACATCTTATCAGAGCAAAATATTGTCCCCATAAAATCGCTTTTTGCCCGTCTTTTATTTACTTTTGATTCATACACCATTTGGATATATAGATGGGAACTGATAACATCCATTTACAAGTAAATCATCATTTAGGCTCAAACCTGGGTTAACCAATTGACATTCTCACATATATTCCACAGCACCACAAAGATTAAAGCCAGGGTTTTTTCTTAATCCATCGGTACCACAAATCCTGGTGCCACAAATCACACTTTACACAATACCCGGGCACACTGGAGATTCAAGGTAAAGGTTAATTCATATTCCCTTCACGCATGTCAAAGTAAACTGAGATTTCACACTTCAATGAACGTATCAAATTGTAAGTCCCACAGGTTGAATCCTTTTTTCACCAATTGCCATAAATTTTAAATTAGCATTTAAAGGACACATTGTTGTATATGACACATTGCGGAATAACACGGAAAACATAGTACCGGGAAATATGTTATATATAAATTATATATAATATATATGTATGTATGTATGTTTTAATACACTCACAAACCTCACGGTAGAGAGAGGTGTGTGTGTATGAATTTTAATTACTAGTAAAATTATATCTTATAGCTATCCTGTAAAAGATAATGATTTCAAAAATCTGTTTGTAGTTTTACAGTAAAAGGGCACTAAATTGCGATACTTTGTTTATAAATGAAGTTGAAAACCTATCTCCAGTAAGCCAGAGATATTCTTACCAGTGGGTATATTGTACTGGCAAGCCAACGGTTCATTAATCACGAGTATACGGCATTGATAAGAAAGTGATTCTCACGACACGAGCACATAGTTCCAATAAGATACAGGATGCTTAAACACACAGATATCCCCCTGCTAACCAGCAGGATGCTTAAACATACAGATATACCCCATGTAAACCAGCAGAATGCTTAAAGATACTGATATCCCTCTGTAAACCAGGAGGTTGCTTAAACACAGATATCCCCCAGTAAACCAGCAGGATGCTTAAGCACGGGTATTTATCACCGGTAAGCCATTGGTTCCTTTATCTTTGGTACATAGGACATGTAAGCCAGCGATAACATAACACAGGAATATAACAATGATAAGCCAACAGTTAGTTAATAACCAATACTTTGAACCGTCATGTCAGTGGTTGCTTAACCACTGAGAGGGTCAATAAATGACAATATTAAAACGGACTAGTATATAGTGTATCACCTATGATTAATATTTAACGTGCCTGACTGCAGGAGTATGCTGGTATTTTCTTAAAAACAGGAGTTCATTAAGGCTGAAGATCAGACTGTTGTTTAAATCTGTGAGCACGAAATTTTATTTTAATGAAGCCCACAAGAGGTCAAAGTTTGAAGCCGATCAGAAAATAATTTTTCCTGTAAATGATCTGATTCCAACAAGTATATTTTTTACAACTGCAACAAATTTTCAAATTTACACCTACTCAAACTTATGAAGTATTACAAATTGCTGTAGGATATGTGGCTTGCGTCTAAGGGTTTATTCTTATGAGATATTCCCATGAAAAAAACGTAATAAGAAGTTATGATGTAAGTGAGGAGAACATAAAAACTTCGTAAAATATGTCTTTAATATAACGTATATTACGTTATGAACTTAAGGTATTCTAATGACACCTCTTTGTTATCAATTTGATACAAAAGCTTAACAGACTTATTAATTATATACCCTGTTTACAATGATATCCATTCTACCTGAATGGGTCTTTACACAGAGAATTGATAAAGTTACAGTCTCCAATCTGAGACATAACAAGATTAACTACTTGTAATTTGAACAGTATAATATAAATTAGACACATATGCAACACTTGGGTATATTTATTGTGGAAACGTTTCGCCACACAGTGGCTTCATCAGTCCAATACAAAGTAGAAAGTTGTAAGGAGAGGAGGAGTTTGAGGTAATCAGTCCCTCAGCCTGGAGTCGATGTGTTCAGTCCATCAATCTGGTACAGCCCTATGCTGTACTTATTACCAGATTGATGGACTGAACACATCGAATCCAGGCCGAGGGACTGATTACCTCAAACTCCTCCTCTCCTTACAACTTTCTACTTTGTATTGGACTGATGAAGCCACTGTGTGGCGAAACGTTTTCACAATAAAGATACCCAAGTGTTGCATATGTGTCTAATTTATCAACTTGTCGGTTTTCTGAATCATTCGTCTACATACAGTATAATATAAGTCCTTTATGCCTTATAGATCTTCTAATATAACGTGGAGTCTTACAATACTCTGTTTTCTAGAGTCAGAGCGAATTTACATTACTCTAGATAACTTCTCGACTTGAATACAGGAGAAAACCAAATAGACCTTCTCGAGACAGCGTGAGACTTTGTACTCCCAATATCACACCTCTCACATCTGACGTCAGCTCGTGTCAGGTGTGTAGTGCAGAGGCGAATAGCAGCACAATCATTACTTGGACTTCACCCATTGTGAACGATCCATTTCCTAACCAATATAATTCATCATTTAAATATATACATATAATGATAATGAGAAAGAAGAAAAGGAATAAATAATATTATAAAGCTGATTATCATCATTTTAGCTATTAACGAGGATAATCGCAATGTAATATTAGATAGATGAACAAATATGAAAGTTATATTTTACAAAGCCGCATTTCGGCGTAACATGGAGGTATCATTCATCTCAAAGAATGCATCATCATTAATATATTTTTTAAGTCGATCACATAAGGCATTCTTTATTTAATGCAAATCAATGTCACTGTTTATTAAAAAGATGGCAAATTGAGACTTATGAATACCAATAACAAGGCCAACTTTGCGTTTAGGAAGACGCACCAGCGATCAGAAGAGACATTATCTGGTTATGATGTGGATTCCAATGACTCCATTTTTTTATTTTTACTATTTTATTATCTAAACAAATTTGGCCGCACAGAAACGAACTTAATGGTCGATATCGTGTGCGTAAGATGCATCAGCCATTAAATATTGAAGCCGTTCGGAGCAGATTAAATAAAATTTATTTTGAAAGAGCGGGAATAAAATTTTCACATTATTTCCCACATAAAATGCATCTACACACATGACTTTTACTTTTCGTCATCATCGAATTAAAATGCAGCTATGGAAATGCTAGGAAATGGTTAAACGACTTCAATCATGTATTAATATTGGTAGAATTACCCACAATATGTTAAGTTTAAAGGACACAAATGCAACTAATGTGGCATTTTATTGTGGCAACGTTTCGCTCTCTAGGAGTTTTGTCAAGCCGTTATAAACAATACATAAACATAGAGGGTATATATAGGCTTTGAGTGAGGTTTAGTACAAGTTGAGGTAGTAGTAGTAGTTATACATGTGGTGGAAAAGTCAACTGGTACATAAGAAAGGTTTCAAAAGCTATGGCCAGGGTAGCATTTGTCCTACCTATTTTTTATGCTACCCAGACCATAGCTTTTGTAACCTTTCTTATGTACCAACTGACTTTTCCACATATATAACTACTACTACTACCACTACTTGTACTACACTTCACTTAAATCCTATACATACCCTGTGTCCATGTATTGTTTGTAACGGCTTGACAAAGCTCCTGGAAAGCGAAAGGATGCCACAATAAAATGTCACATTAGTAGCATTTAAGAACATAAGAAAACATAAGAAAAAAGGAACACTGCAGCAGGCCTACTGACCCATGCGAAGCAGGTCCATCACTCCCCGGCTTAGACCCAACCACTTTGAGTTAACCCTCTCCAGGTAAACTCCAGGTAGTCAGGTCACTTCCACTTAAGGAATTAGTACGGCATCTGACCTAGTAGCACAAGTTAGTCAGGTCCAACTCACACCCACCCACACCCACTCATGTATTTATCTAACCTATTTTTAAAACTACACAACGTCCCAGCCCCTATGACGGTACTCGGGAGTTTGTTCCACTCATCCACAACTCTGTTACCATACCAGTGCTTTCCTATATTCTTCCTGAATCTGAACTTTTCCAACTTGAAACCATTGTTGCGAGTCCTGTCTTGGCTGGATATTTTCAGCACGCTATTTACATCCTCTTTATTTATTCCTGTTTTCTATTTATACGCCTCAATCATATCTCCCCTAATTCTACGCCTTTCTAGAGAGTGCAGATTCAAGGCCCTCAGTCTATCTTCATAGGGATGATTTCTGATACATGTGATCAACTTTGTCATCCTCCTCTGTACGTTTTCCAGTGCATTTATATCCATTCTGTAATACGGTGACCAAAACTGTGCAGCATAATCTAAATGAGGCCTAACCAAAGATATATAGAGTTGAAGAACAACCTGAGGACTTCTATTATTTATACTTCTTGATATGAAGCCAAGGATTCTGTTAGCTTTATTGTGAACACTTATGCACTGTTGTCTTAGTTTCAGATTACTGCTAACCAGAACTCCTAAATCCGTCTCGCAATCACTAGTATTAAGATCTACATTATTCAGTTTATATGTGGCATGGTTATTGTCCTGCCCAACATTTAGAACTTTGCATTTGTCTACATTAATCTGCATCTGCCGCTTCTCCGACCACTGCATCAGTCTATTTAAATCATCCTAGAGTGCTCTAATGTCCTCATTAGAATGAGTTGGACTGCCTATTTTGGTGTCATCAGCAAATTTGCTAATGTTGCTATTTATTCCCTCATCTATGTCGTTTATGTAAATTGTAAACAACAGGGGGCCCAAAACTGACCCCTGTGGGACACCGCTTGAGACGTGCCCCCATTCTGATTTCTCCCCATTTATGCAAACTCTCAATCATAGGGTACCTGCACATACCGTTTATTCTAAGACTCTTGCACATGTTACCGTGCACCAGCGTTGAAATTTTAAAGTAAATCGAATGAGGCTTTTTTGAGTTATGAAAGAAATTATAATACAAAGTTGAAAGAAAAAAATTCTGGCAGCCACTGTTACTGAAGAGTAAAAAATGTGCAACACCTGGACATATTTAATGCTGAAACGTTTCGCCTGAGCATTTACCTAATCCCAATAATGGGTTCCGCCTACTGTGACACAGTCTCCAAAGACATACCTCACCTCTGGCTCCAGTATACAAGTCGCCTTCCTCCTGCAGCCGCTTTACATTGATCTATGCAGACCATGAGACTGAACGCCGCTGAATGACTTATTCAAGGCTGAGGGACTGAACATCATAAACTAGCCTCCACTTTCTATACTGTCTCCAGTTTAAATGTCACCTCTTTATTCGACTGATGAGGCCTGCTGCGCAGGCGAAATATATTGGTAGTAAAGATATCCCTGTGTTGCACATGTGTCTGATATATCAACTTCTCGACATTGTATAATATTAATACAATAAAAATAATTAATATTAAAAAAATACCAAGATAGTCGTGCTACCACTAATAGTAATACTACAGTGTCTACACATTTAATTCTCAAAGATTTCCTACATGTTCAGAATGATGATTATTTTGCCAGGTTATCAACATCCAGCACAGTCGTTTATATATTCTTGGCTATCTTTCAGAATGCCTTGTTTATTTCACTTATATTGCTCACGTTCCCATTCTACCATCCCACTCTCTCATTTTGTTTAATATCTCCAGATTAGTTTCTACTGACGACAAAATATTAGTTAAAAAGCAACAAAAGTTTCGATTCCCTAAACATAAATAAACAAACGGTTCATTAAATTAAACAAAATTTTCTTCAGCACACCACTACCTGAGTGGGATACAAAATACGAAGAAGGAAGATGATATCGTACACTGCAAGTTTTCACTACTTATGGAGAGTGAGACGTGTCAATGATAGTTTCTCCCCGGACATTAATACCAAAAAACATGTTTATCACACTTCCTCAGGGACGGATCAGGAGGAAAATGTGTGTGAGTGTTCAGCTCGAGAGCGAGAGAGAAAGAATATGGAGAGAGGAGACACACACACAAAAAAAATATCTAGGCAAGACAGAAGGAATAAAAAGGAAGATAAGACTAGATTAATAGAGAAGATAGGTAGAAACAAGAGGCTTATGTGGATGATAATAGTGATGCAGGGTTGGCGGTCCTCGTCTGGCGAGACTAGTCCCAATCCACTCGCAACATCAGCAGGGAGGCTGAGAAGGAAACACCTTTATCAGATAAGAGAGTACTTAAAAGAGTGACATTAAAAAAGGTAAAATTCATTTATTATTATATTTATAAAAAAATGACTTATTGTATGTCTTCCGGTGCGTCACAACAACGTCCGCTTACATATGTGGCTTACATCTGCATACACCTGAAATTACATTGATCGCTTTGTTGGTTTATTCAAATTCAAATTCAAATTGATTTATTTCTCTGTAAAAATTACAATGTGTGTTTTACATATTAAGGACTAAGGACTATAATTACAAAGATGGCCGTTAGCATGCCTAGCATGCCTGGGCATGCTAGGCCTTTTTTCCGGCAGACTTAATATACTAGGTTTTAATCTATATTACAAATTACACATGAATATAAATTTCAAATGATTAAAGAGATTTACAATAGTGAGGTAGTTCAGGATAACTAGATTGTATTACAGATTACAAATGAGTACAAATTTTCAAATGATTAAATATATTTACCATAGTGAGGTAGTTTAGAATGTTTAGATTGTATAAAGATTAGTAATAAGAATGGTTTTGTCTTGGCATGTTACACAGTTTATATTAAAGCTCCAATATTGGAGTAAATCAGGCAAACTTACTCTATACAATAATTATACTGGTATTAAGGTTAGGTAATTGTAGTGATTAACTAGGTTTACAAAATTGAGGTAGTACAACAATTAAAGAATTTAACAATTAGTTTATATAATAATGGAAATGGTGACGTGTTGGCATGATACAGTTTCTATATTGGAGTGTCTTAGGCAAACTTATGACTAGCTTAAGAATTATGAAGCAATAGTTGTATTAGAATCTTGGCTACAGTCATGTACAAATTAAAGGGGAATCACATATATTATTAGGTTTAAAGCCTATCGACTACATAAGGGCCAATAAGGCTTCATGTCATTTGTGCACCACCACCAGCTGTGGATTATTTAAACCACAAAAGAGAGATTCAAGAAAATTTTCAGCAAAGATTCAGAGATGCATTGCTCTGGGTGTATATAGTTTTCACGTGGACTACTTACATGCTAACATCTCTATTATATAAAGCAGATTATAATTAGGGAATCTTCAGGAGGTTGCCTGAATTATTTCTATTGTCCTTTTTTTTCCAACTTTTATTTTTCTTATTTTACTTATAACTCGAGGATGCCTCATCCAATCGGCTTCAAAATTTCAACTTTTGTGTACAGTAAGGAGAACCGGATTCTTGGAACAATTATCATGTTCACTTTTCCTGCGACCAAAGTTATTGAACCCATTCCAGCATCCTGGAACGTCTTGGTTATCTTCCAGAACTCTCAGTGTGGTAGCTTCAGAAGTTCATAAAAAATATTTCCTAATTCGACGATGGTGGAGATTGGAATTCAAGATTGTTGGCGCAGATTTGATCATTTTAGGTGTAAACTGGCGTGAAATTTTTATTCTCGTTAAAACATATTAAATAAATTTATTTTTTCTACTTCTGAACGGTTTCAGTATTTAAAATGGCCGACGCATCTAAGGGTCAGGATAGTACCTATTAAGTTTAATTTACATGCGGCCAATTTTGTTGATGTAGTAAAATAGTTAAATCTTGGAATCGGAGCCATAACTGGAGAATAATTGATCGACTTCAAGTTTTCGCCACTGATGTGTTTTCCGGAACACAAGACTCTCACTGCTGGTGGGTGGCAGGAGTCCAAATCTGGAAATATTAATGAATATGTAGTGATATTTGCCTTTATTAAATAACTAAAGAATACTTCTGATTAGCTTCAAAATATTACTGACGATGCATTAAAAAATAAGAACGATACGCAATGAATTTAGTTTGAGTAGGTACAACTTTGAAATTTTTGTGAAATTACAAAACAAAGGAATTGTTAGAATAAGACCAATTATTGGAAAATGCCTTGTCTGAGTGGCTTCAGTCTTTTATCATTGGGGTGATTTATTAACACTAAACTTGTCACTCACCTTGAGCTGTGTTAGCCACAGTTCGCTAATTTTTTGTAAGTACATTATTTCCTATGTAATAGCCAGAGGATGGGTATTATGATCGGCTTCAAACCATAAATACATACTGGTGTATCTTAAATGAAAGTGTTTTATATTAATTTTATCACACTTGAGTTTCTAAAAAATCAAGACATTTATTACTGTTGTGTTGAAAATGTAAAACAGACCATTGATAAAAATTTGTATGTTATGTATTCTCAGTTTAAATAAAATATTCTTTATAAGAAGAGGGTCGATTTTACTTACCTGGAGTATACCTGGAGAGGGTTTCGGGGATCAACGCCCTCGTGGCCCTGTCTGTGACGAGGCTTTGTGGTGAATGAGGGTCTGATCAACCAGGCTGTTACTGAAGGCCGCACGTAAACCGACGTACGAACCACAGCCCGGCTGATCAGACACTGACTTTAGGTGCCTATCCAGCGCCTTCTTGAAGACAGCCAGGGTTCTATTGGTAATCCCTCTTATGTATGCAACTGAACAGTCTTAGGCTCCTGACACTTATTGTGTTGTCTCTTAGTGCACTCGTGGCGCCCCCGCTTTTCACTGGGGGGTGTTGCATCTCCTGTAAAGTCTTTTGCTTTTGTAGAGAGTGATTTTCGGGTGCAAATTTGGTACTAATCTCTATAGAATTTTCCAAGTCTATATTATCATGTATCTTTCTCGCCTGCGTTCCGGGGAATACAAATCAAGGGACTTCAACCATTCCCAGTAATTTAGGTGCTTTATCGTACTTATGTGTGCCGTGAAAATTCTCTGTACATTCTGCAGGTCAGCAATTTTACCAGCCTAGAGAAAACAAGCGATTTGAAGAGAATCATTATGGGCTTGGCATCCCTAGTTTTCAAGGTTCTCATTATTTATCCTATCATTTGTTGCGATCTTTGAAAGTGAGGTCCTCTGATATTATCACTCCCAGCTCCTTCACATTAGTTTTTGCTCTATTGTGTGGTTGGAATTTGTTTTATACTCTGATACAGTTTTAATTTCTTCATGTTTTCCATATTGGAGTAATCGATATGGAAAACTTGAAGAATGACACAGGATAACATTGTCGTTGAAATTCTTATGTCATCCCCAAAAGAAGACATGGTGCTGTGGCTTACATCTCTGTCTACTTAAGATATGAGATATGTGGAACAGAACTTTTCACTGTAGCCGCCTCAGACTTTACTCTGTTTACTATTATTTTTGTGTTCTATATGTTAGGAAGTTATAGATCCATCTACCAATTTTTCCTGTTATTCCTTTTTCACGCATTTTGTGTGCTATTACACCATTGTTGCACTTGTCAAAGGCTTTCGCAAAGTCTGTGTATACTACATCTGCATTTTGTTTATCCTCAAGCGCATCCAGGACGTTGTCATAGTGGTCCAGTAGTTGGGACAGGCAGGAGCGTTATGTAACTGATAGGTGGGTGGCGTTCTTGCTTGTTTAGAACCCTTTCAAAGATTTTTACGCTATCGGTCTGTAGTTATTTGCAATTGCTTTACTACCACCTTTGTGGAGTGGAGCTATGTCTGTTGTTTTTAATGTCTGTGGGATGACCCCTGTGTCCATTTTCCCTCTCCTTAGAATGCTAAAGGCACGTGATAGGGCTTCTTGCAGTTCTTGATGAACACGGAGTTCCACGAATCCGCGCCTGGGGCAGAGTGCATGGGTATGTCACGTATTGTCTTTTCGAAGTTTTGTGGTATTAGGATAAATGTCAAAAAAAATTTAATTGACCGAATTTTGAGTCTCGGCCATTAAAAAATCATTTAGATAATCGACCTTTAGTCTGGTTAACGGCTTGCTAAATACTGAGTCATTTCTTTGCTGTCATCTGTGTAAATCCCATCTCGTCTAAGCAGGGCTCAAATACTGGACGTTGTTTTCGCCTTCGATTTGGCATAAGAAAAGAAGAATTTTGGGTCCCAACTTGCTATCTTCGAATAAATTAAAAAAAAAAATGAAATACTGCTTTTCATGCTTCATCCCTTCTATGCCGATAACTTGATAATGATAGTGTTCTTGTGTATTTTAGTCTCTTCTAAAGATCTGTACCAGATCTGGTCTTTGTCCTAATTTACCATTTTTATTTAAGAAATTTGGATATTAGATTCCATATAATGGCTTGTAAAGCCTATTCTGATTCCCTTCATATTTTTAGCACTAATATTTAACTGCATTATCAACTTGTGTCGTTCTCTGTACTATTTCAGTCGTGTGCATTGCGCCATGGATTGTGAAATGTGGTAGATACCTTTCTCGGATCGCACAGTGATCTTAGTACGTATAGCTCTAATTGGGTGTGAGTATTTATTATTATCCATCTTACAGCAGATTCTCATTAAAATACATTTGAAAATAGAACAAAGTACTTAGTAACTGCTAGTGTCAAGGTTGTCATCATTAGTTAGGAACAGTCTAAAGAAAAGAAAGATATATATGGCGACCTGCCTGGGTGATTATGTAGTAAAACATCAAGTTATGTTTCTATCTCTCACTAACAGATATAGTAAACTGTAGAAAGTCAAGACGCCACTAGGACGTCTTGATTTACTTAAATGTAATGTATGTTTATACGACATGAAATCATTTCATCTATATTCTCCATCAGATATAAGAATTAATTTGCAACAGATAACCAGAAGACACAATCTTTGGTCTCTATTCTCTCTTGCCCACCTGGATGACCTGTAAATGTTTTCAATGGCACCAAATCAAATTAGGAAAAAACAAATTTGCCTGAAAGGTAACAAAACATAAAATATGGCATGAAAATCAAATAATTTTATAAAGAAGGCATATTTTCAATTCCTCTGACAAGTGCCAGCAAGTGCAATTAATATGCAATTTACAGAGAGGACTTTTACTGAGACGTTTGGCCTGTGGAAGAGGCTTCTTCAGCCAGTACGCAGAGATTGACAATTATACTCATGTAAGCATATGAGTTCCCGGGTCAGTGACTTCACGGTGTGGGTGGAGCGAGATAGAGGTACTGCAGGAGAAATACCGGTCTTATCGATGACCAGTTTTTGCAAGAGAAATTGGCATGAAGGTTTGCCTAAACTGAAATTTCCTAGAATGTGTTGTATTGTACTTTGTGTAGAGATCAGAACAACTTCCAGGCATCTGCGTCGTTTTTTGCCCCTTTTCTTGAAAGGCCAACTGGGCGTCTCTCCAAGACATCAGGAGCTCTATCCTATCCCTATGCATAACGCAGGCGTTATGCGTATTATGAGCCATTTGTGCTCTTGCAACCAAGGTGCTGGAGGTCTCACTCACGAACTTCTGGTCACAACCACAGCATGATGTGATATAGGCATCTGTGTAACTGAGGGCAAGGCAGTTAGTTGTCTTTGCAGCTTGGTAAAGTCTTTGATGGTGTTATGGAAGCATCACCTATGTTGCTCTTCGAGGTCAGAACGTTGAGAGCTGTAAAATAAAGTGGATAAATCTTCTGTTTTTAATGTTCTCTGGTTTCCGCAAGGTGAAGATTTTGTGCACGTGTGGTTAAAAATAACCTTTAAAGGAAACTTTAGCGTCAGTTTGTCTTTCAGAATACTGTATTCTTTCTCAATATATTCTGGGCTGCAGATCAGTATCTGCCTGTCTCCGCCTGTGATCCATTTTTTATATATTTTACCTATATAATAATCTGATTTTCATAGATCATATATACGCTGCAATACATTCTAGATTCCTGATGATGATAAATGACTCATCGAAACGTTGTCATTTTTAAAACTTCCTTGGATCAAGAGCCCCAAACGAGCATCAAGGAATTTCCCCTATAAATGGGAGGAAGGGCGGGTTATGAGAGAGAGAGAAAGACATTAAATAGGATACTTTACAAGGTTTACCATTAAGAGAAAATAACATTAAACAAGTTCTTAGTTTCTATAACTATGCAGTCCTATAGTTTATCATGACTTCACATTCACAGTCAGTCTAGGCAATATGAGGGAAGAAAAGCATTTCGTTATTCGCCAGGTTTTTTGGGAACTCGGTACAATATACGCAAAACTCGATGTACAATACTTTAAATAGGTTGAATAATTAAGATTTTTGAGTATATAGCGAGTAACCGCTAATTGACATAGGCATGAAGCAAGTTATGTAAAGTGAATTCTGTACTGTAGTACTGATAAGGTACTGTGACCTATGACTTTTGTGGCCTTAAATTTTTGTTGTAAACAAATCTGTAGTAGTCAGCAGAGCTGATGCTAAATGAAACACTGTATTAGTGTTGTTATTGGGTTGAGGATAAGGATGGGCTTATGTGAATAATAGATTTAAACTGGTTATATAATGTGTATTGAATTAGAATAGAAACGGATAAGCGTGTATATATATATATAAAAATGTGTTCTGTGGTGTGCTTGCTAAAAATCCTGTAAAGTCTATTTCGAGGAATAGGTTCTTTGTGGCTTTATTGAGTCCGCCTGGTAACCTATTTTTTTTTAATGAAACTACCTTGGCCTTGCGCATTCATGATAGCGGAATGGATGCTTCAGCATCAAAGCAATTACATTTTTCAATTTCATTAAAACCTTAACTTATAAAGTCTAAACCATGATAAACACGTATCGACAAGAACATTTTTGTTTAAAATATCCAGCCTGAACGTCAGTAACTGTATTTGACGAGGGTTTAGGTAGCTAAAGGTGAAGAGGGGTCGTTGAAGGAAACCGGGGTCGTTGAAAGAGACTGAGGCTGTAGGAGGCTGAGGCTGAAGAAGACAGAGGTTAAAGGAAGCTGGGGTTCATGAGGCAGGTAAGAATCGTTGAAGAAGAAAAGGGTCGTTGAACCGGTTCTTAAGAAAGAACCACAGCGGGCACACCCGGGATGAGTGTCGCACAAGGGTGGGCTGTGGGCCAACCTACTACTACAGTGCGAGTTAAAGATGAGTAGCACTTACTTGGACCACAGGGCCCTACTCTCAAGGGTTACCCATTGGATCAATAAAGAAAAATCTTAAGAAGCTGCGAGTGGCGACCTACCAGATACGATTTGCTGATATTTTAGACCTTATAGGAAAAGGTTTCACTGGAGATTTCACATGAAAAGCAGATAATATTAAGCAGTTCCAGGAGTTTGTGGGATCACTTGGACCGCAGTTAACATATACGCCAACATCGTTTACTACTCAGTTATGGAAAACTGGAAGAAATAATAACTAGAACTGAGTATACTACAGTCTCTAATCACAAAATAGAGCGGAAAAGTAATGTGAAGGACCTGGGAGTGGCAATGTCTGAGAATCTCACCTTCAAGGATCACAACAGTGCAACTATCACATCTGCGAGGAAAATGATAGGATCGATAATGAGAACATTCAAGACAAGGGATACCAAGCCAGTGATGATCCTTTTTAAATCATATGTTCTCTCTAGGCTGGAATACTGCTGTACACTAACAGCTCCATTCAAGGCAGGTGAAATCGAAGATCTAGAGAATGTACAGAGAACCTTTACTGAACATATCAGTTCCATCAAACACCTTAACTACTGAGAACACTTGGAAGCACTTGACTTGTACTCACTGGAGCGCAGGCGAGAGAAATACATCATAATCTACACCTGGAAAATCCTAGTGGGACTGATCCCTAATCTGCAAACATAAATCACTCCCTACGAAAGCAAAAGACTTGGCAGGCGATGCAACATAACCCCAAAGAGAAGTAAGGACACCATTAGTATACTAAGAGAAAACACCATAAGTGTCTGGGGCCCAAGATTGTTCAACAGTCTCCCACTATGCACAAGGGGAATCATCCATAAGCGCCTGGCTGCATTCAAGAGGGAGCTGGACAGTTACTTAAAGTCGGTTCCGGATCAGTCACGCTGTGGTTCGTACGTTGGACTGCGTGCGGCCAGCAGTAACAGCCTAGTTGATCAGGCCCTGATCCACCTGGAGGCCTGGTCATGGACCGGGCCGCGGGGAAGCTGATCCCCGGAATGCCCTCCAGGTAGACTTTCATCCACAGTATAATGAGGATTATAATACACAAATTTGCAGCACATAAAAGACAGAAGCTTACGACGACGTTTTGGTCCGACTTGTACCATTTACAAGTGTAACTTGTAAATGGTTCATGTCTGACCGAAAAGTTGTAATAAGATTCTCTCTTCTATGTTCAGGTTATTTGTGTATTGATCCAGTCACGGTATTGTGATGCTGCTTCTTTATACGGACTATAAAAAAACGGTTTACAAAACCGACAAGTTAATAAATGAGACACTTGTGCAACACTTGGGTATATATATATATATATATATATATATATATATATATATATATATATATATATATATATAACCTCTGGTGTAAATTGGGACCCATAGCTTCGGAGAAGTGGATACAAAGGCTTCAAGGATATAAAATATATATATATATATATATATATATATATATATATATATATATATATATATATATATATATATATATATATATATGAATTTCGCATTATAATCAGTGACAAAAATGTAACAATATGTACTAGACATGTATCTCTCACACCTCGTGTACTGTATATGCCATCTTTATATCAACAATGTATCTCTTAAATCTTTTGTACCATATTATGTAATAAAATATACCTATTGGTAAAAAAAAAAAAAAAAGGAAGATGGGGTGGTAGGGGAAGTGGAATATTCAAATGGCTTCAGGAAGAAATCCAAATATTCTTCCTTGAAGCCTTTTATCCACTTCTCCGAGGCTATGGGTCCTCAATTTGTACCAGAGGTGGACCCCATCTATATATATATATATATATATATATATATATATATATATATATATATATATATATATATATATATATATATATATATATATATATATATATATGTCGTGCCGAATAGGTAAAACTAATCAATTACAAAAACTCATTTAATATTAAGTTCTTTCTAAAATTTTCTCTTATACGTTTAGATATATATTTTTTTTATTTATGTTAATATAAAAATTTATAATTTTGTACCAAAAGAAACATACAAAACTTACCTATCCTTATTATAACAAGCGCAATTTAATTTAGCCTAACCCAACTAAATATATTTTTAGATACGTTTACAATAATTTAATAAAAAACAAACACAATGAAATATATTTTTTTTCGTTAGGTTCAGAATAATTTTTGCGAAATTATTGCATACTCAAATTTTCGCTTGTCTTATATGGCAAGAAGACCGTTGCTATTTAAGCCAAAATAGCAAGTTTTACCTAATCGGCACGATATATATATATATATATATATATATATATATATATATATATATATATATATATATATATATATATATATATATATATATATATATATATATTTATATATATATATATTATTATATATATATATATATATATATATATATATGTCGTGCCGATTAGGTAAAACTGGTCAATTAACAAGAACTCATCTAAAATTAAGTCCTTTCAAAAATTTTCTCTTATACGTTTAAAGATATATTTTTTCATTTATGTTTATGTAAGAATTTATAATTTTGTACCAAGAGAAACTTTGAAAACCTACCTAACCTTATTACAACAAGCGCAATTTAATTTAGCCTAACCCAACTAAATATATTTTAGATACGTTAACATTAATTTAATGATAAACAAACACAATGAAATATATTTTTTTCGTTATGTTCCGAATGATTTTGGCGAAATTATTGCATACACAAATTTTCACTTGTCTTATATGGCAAGGTGATCGTTGCTATTTAAACCAAAATCGCAAGTTTTACCTAATCGGCACGACATATATATATCCATATATATATGTCGTGCCGATTGGGTAAAACTGGTTAATTAGCAAGAACTCATTTAAAATTAAGTACTTTTTAATATTTTCTCTTATACGTTTAAAGATACTATATATTTTTCATTTATGTTAATGTAAAAATTTATAATTTTGTACCAAGAGAAACTTTGAAATCTTACCTAACCTTATTATAACAAGCGCAATTTAATTTAGCCTAACCCAACTAAATATATTTTAGATACGTTTACAATAATTTAATAATAAACAAACACAATGAAATATATTTTTATCGTTAGGTTCAGAATGATTTTTGCTTGTTATAATAAGGTTAGGTAAGTTTTCTAAGATTCTTTTGATGCAAAATTAAATTTTTTTACATCAACATAAATGAAAAAAAATATATCTCTAAACGTATAAGTAAAAGACATTTTTACAAAGGACTTAATTTTAAATGAGTTCTTGCTAATTGACCAGTTTTACTTATTAGGCACGACATATATATATATATATATATATATATATATATATATATATATATATATATATATATATATATATATATATATATATATGTCGTGCCGATTAGGTAAAACTTGCGATTTTGGCTTAAATAGCAACGCTCACCTTGCCATATAAGGGCAAGTGAAAATTTTGTATGCAATAATTTCGCCAAAATCATTCTGAACATAACGAAAAATATATTTCATTGTGTTTGTTTATTATTAAATTAATGTTAACGTATCTAAAATATATTTAGTTGGGTTAGGCTAAATTAAATTGCGCTTGTTTTAATAAGGTTAGGTAGGTTTTCAAAGTTTCTCTTGGTACAAAATTATAAATTTTACATTAAAATAAATGAAAAAAATATATTTTAAACGTATAGAAAAATTTTAGAAAGGACTTAATTTTAGATGAGTTCTTACTAATTGACCAGTTTTACCTAATCGGCACGATAAATATATATATATATATATATAATATATATATATATATATATATATATATATATATATATATATATATATATATGTCGTTCCGATTATGTAAAACTTGCGATTTTGGCTTAAATAGCAACGCTCACTCCATATAAGACAAGTGAAAATTTGTGTATGCAATAATTTCGCCAAAATCATTCTGAACATAACGAAAAAATATATTTCATTGTGTTTGTTTATTATTAAATTAATGTTAACGTATCTAAAATATATTTAGTTGGGTTAGGCTAAATTAAATTGCGCTTGTTGTAATAAGGTTAGGTAGGTTTTCAAAGTTTCTCTTGGTACAAATTATAAATTTTTACATTAACTAAATGAAAAAAATATATCTTTTAAAAGTATAAGAAAAATTTTAGAAAGGACTTAATTTTAGATGAGTTCTTGCTAATTGACCCGTTTCCTAATGGCACGACAATATATATATATATATATATATATATATATATATATATATATATATATATATGTCGTGCCGATTAGGTAAAACTTCGATTTTGGCTTAAATAGCAACGCTCATCTTGCCATATAAGACATGTGAAAATTTGTGTATGCAATAATTTCGTCAAAATCATTCTGAACATAACGAAAAAATATATATCATTGTGTTTGTTTATTAATAAATTAATGTTAACGTATCTAAAATATATTTAGTTGGGTTAGGCTAAATTAAATTGCGCTTGTTGTAATAAGGTTAGGTAGGTTTTCAAAGTTTCTCTTGGTACAAAATAATAAATTCTTACGTTAACATAAATGAAAAAATATATCTTTAAACGTATAAGAAAATTTTAGAAAGGACTTAATTTTAGATGAGTTCTTGCTAATTGACCAGTTTTACCTAATCGGCACGACATATATATATATATATATATATATATATATATATATATATATATATATATATATATATATATATATATATATATATATATATAGTTATGAATATAGGAAAGAGTAATGTAATGAGGAAAACAAAAAGAAAGTGACGAAAGAGAGTATGGAGGAGGTGAAAATATTCAGATATTTAGGAATGGACATGTCAGCAGATGGGTCTATGAAGGATGAGGTAAATCATAGAATTGATAAGGGTAAAAGGGTGAGTAGTGCACTTAGGAGTCTGTGGAGTCAAAGAACTTTGTCCATGGAAGTAGAGGGTAATGTATGAGAGTATAGTTATACCAACACTCTTGTATGGGTGTGAAGCATAGGTGGTGAATAGGCTGGAGTTAGTGGAGATGTCATGTCTGAGGTCAATGTGTGGAAATTAGGAGAAGGTGGGGGTTACCAAAACTATTATCCAGAGGGTTGAGGAGTTGTTGAGGTGGTTCGGACATGTAGAGAGAATGGAACGAAACAGAATAACTTCGAGAGTGTATAAATCTGTTGTGGAGGGAATGCGGGGTAGGGGTCGGCCTAGGAAAGGTTGGAGGGAGGGGGTAAAAGAGGTTTTGTGTGCAAGGGGCTTGGATTTCCAGCAAGCATGCGTGAGCGTATTTGATAGGAGTGAATGGAGACAAATGGTTTTTAATACTTGACGTGCTGTTGGAGTGTGAGCAAAGTAACATTTATGAAGGGATTCAATTAAACAGGCAGGCCGGACTTGAGTCCTGGTGATGGGAAGTACAGTGTCTTCACTCTGAAGGAGGGTTGTTAATGTTGCAGTTTTATAACTGTAGTGTAAAGCAACCCTCTGGTAATACAGTGATGGAGTGAATGATGATGAAAGTTTTTCTTTTTCGGACCATCCTGCCTTTGTGGGAATCGGCCTATGTGTTAATATATATATATATATATATATATATATATATATATATATATATGTCGTGCCGATTAGGTAAAACTTGCGATTTTGGCTTAAATAGCAACGCTCTTCTTGCCATATAAGACAAGCGAAAATTTGTGTATGCAATAATTTCGTCAAAATCATTCTGAACATAACAAAAAAATATATTTCATTGTGTTTGTTTATTATTAAATTAATGTTAACGTATCAAAAATATATTTAGTTGGGTTAGGCTAAATTAAATTGCGCTTGTTGTAATAAGGTTAGGTAGGTTTTCAAAGTTTCTCTTGGTACAAAATTATAAATTCTTACATTAACATAAATGAAAAATATATATATTTAAACGTATAAGAGAAAATTTTAGAAAGGACTTAATTTTAGATGAGTTCTTGCTAATTGACCAGTTTTACCTAATCGGCACGACATATATATATAATATATATATATATATATATATATATATATATATATATATATATATATATATATATATATATATATATATATATATATATATATATATATATATTGTAATTCCTCGGTAAGAATTAAAATAGACTCAAAGTGCTAAGCATTAAAAGAAATATTTAATTATTTGTATTACATTTGTTGTAGAGTGCTAAACATTGGGAGTCGTACAGCGCCTGGGGGAATAGGGAGGCAACCAGGTTTTATTGAGGAAAGGAAAATTCAGGTCCATTTTCTTGGATCATGGAAGTCTTCACGGACATCAAGGAAATCTTCCTTGTGGTATACCTGGAGTATACCTGGAGAGGGTTCGAGGGGTCATCGCCCCCGCGGTCCGGTCTGTAACCAGGCCTCATGGTGGATAAGGGCCTGATCAACCAGGCTGTTACTGTTGGCAGCACGCAAACCGACGTACGAACCACAGCCCAACTGGTCAGGTACTGACTTTAGGTCCCTGTCCAGTGCCTGCTTAAACACAGCCAGGGGTCTATTGGTAATCCCCTTATGTATGCTGTGTATGATAAAATACACTGCTAATATACTTTAAGATATATTTTAGGTATTAGATATTCCTAATATGGACTAGATAGACTTCATCATTAATGATTCTTATTTAGGAGACAGGCTTTAAACCTCCCAACAAATAATTTTGATTTAAAATCAATGAAGATAATTCAATACTTCAGAGACTCTTAGTTTATCTAATAACAAAAAATAATAATAGAGCGTTTCTTAGTTCATTTAAACTTGTTTTTTAATATTCACGTGAAAGCACTAAGCCTGGAAAATGAGAAATAATCTGATCTTATATGATATGAGGGAGCCCAGCTCAAAGTTTCTGGATCAAGAGCTCTTCACCAGAATCACGGCAGCTCTCCCTTCACCCCTTGATGAAAAATCAAGTTAAAATTTCATATTTAAACAGAAGGATGTGGTTGATGCTGTTTAATGAAGACCAGAGTAATCTAGAGCAATGTAAGATATCAGCTACAACTGAAGCTAAGGTGACGTTTGAGCTACCACTGAAGCTAAGGTGACGTTTCAGCTACCACTGAAGCTAAGGTGACGTTTCAGCTACCACTGAAGCTAAGGTGACGTTTCAGCTACCACTGAAGCTAAGGTGACGTTTCAGCTACCGCTGAAGATAAGGTGACGTTTCAGCTACCACTGAAGCTAAGGTGACATTTCAGCTACCACTGAAGCTAAGGTGACGTTTCAGCTACCACTGAAGCTAAGGTGACGTTTCCGCTACCACTGAAGCTAAGGTGACGTTTCAGCTACCACTGAAGCTAAAGTGACGTTTCAGCTACCACTGAAGCTAAGGTGACGTTTCAGCTACCACTGAAGCTAAGGTGACGTTTCAGCTACCGCTGAAGCTAAGGTGACGTTTCAGCTTCAACTGAAGCTAAGGTTACGTTTCAGCTACCACTGAAGCTAAGGTACGTTTCAGCTACCAAACTGAAGCTAAGGTGACGTTTCAGCTACCACTGAAACTAAGGTGACGTTTCAGCTACCACTGAAGCTAAGGTGACGTTTCAGCTACCAATGAAGCTAAGGTGACGTTTCAGCTACCAATGAAACTAAAGTGACGTTTCAGCTACCACTGAAGCTAAGGTGACGTTTCAGCTACCACTGAAGCTAAGGTGACGTTTCAGCTACCAATGAAGCTAAGGTGACGTTTCAGCTACCACTGAAGCTAAGGTGACGTTCAGCTACCACTGAAGCTAAGGTGACGTTTCAGCTACCACTGAAGCTAAGGTGACGTTTTCGCTACCACTGAAGCTAAGGTGACGTTTCAGCTACCACTGAAGCTAAGGTGACGTTTCCGCTACCACTGAAGCTAAGGTGACGTTTCAGCTACCACTGAAGCTAAAGTGACGTTTCAGCTACCACTGAAGCTAAGGTGACGTTCCTGCTTCCACGAAAGCTAAGGTGACGTTTCCGCTTCCACTGAAGCTAAGTTGACGTTTCCGCTACCACTGAAGCTAAGTTGACGTTTCAGCTACCACTGAAGCTAAGGTGACGTTTCAGCTACCACTGAAGCTAAGGTGACGTTTCTGCTAACACTGAAGCTAAGGTGACGTTTCAGCTACCACTGAAGCTAAGGTGACGTTTCAGCTACCACTGAAGCTAAGGTGACGTTTCAGCTTCCACTGAAGCTAAGGTGACGTTTCAGCTACCACTGAAGCTAAGGTGACGTTTCAGCTACCACTGATGCTAAGGTGACCTTTCAGCTTCCACTGAAGCTAAGGTGACGTTTCAGCTACCACTGAAGCTAAGGTGACGTTTTCGCTACCACTGAAGCTAAGGTGACGTTTCAGCTACCACTGAAGCTAAGGTGACGTTTCAGCTACCACTGAAGCTAAGGTGAAGTTTCAGCTTCCACTGAAGCTAAGGTAACGTTTCTACTGCCACTGTGAAGCTAAGGTGACGTTTCTACTGCCACCGTGGAGTTAAAGTGACGTTGCTACCACCACCGTGAAGCTAAGGTGATGTGTCTACTACCACTGTGAAGCGAAAGTAACGTTTCTACTACAATAGTGAAACCAAGTTGAGGTGAAGCCAAGGGTTTTCCTACCACCGTGAAGCCAAGGTTAAGTTCTGCTAAAATTATGAAGCCAAAGTTTTATTACCACCGTGAAACCAAGCATAAGTTTTACTATTTTTGTAAAGCAAAGCTTAAGTTTTACTACTTTTGAATGTCCAAGCTTAAGTTTTACTACTACTGTGAAGCCAAGCTTAAGTTCTGCTAAAACTGTGAAGCCAAGCTTAAGTTCTGCTAAAACTGTGAAGCCAAGGTTAAGTTTTGCTTCGACCGTGAATCCAAGGTTAAGTTCTACTAAAATATGATGCCAAGGTTAAGCTTTACTACCACTGTGAAGCCAAGCTTAAGTTTTACTACCATTGTGAAGGCAAGCTTAATTAAGTTCTACCATCCTTCTCCTGACTCAGGTCAGGTGTATGCCTCTGACCGACTGTCTGAGAGTGAACCAGGGCTCTACACTCAGGGCAAGAATCACTGTGTTCAGCCGCAGGACAGTAACGCGCACCAACACCTCTGTATCTCTGATGATAATTTCATGGAGTCACTGAAAAGGTGATAATGTTCTGATGAGAATAATGAATTTACTTTTTTTTGTACTTGTCTTGTTGGATATTTTCATAAATAACCTTGAAGGTGTACCGATGGTCTTCTGTTGCAGATCAGCGGTAGCACGACACTTGTTGAAGCCCAACGGTGGAATGACACCTGTTGAAGACCAGCGAAAGAACACCTGTTGAAGACCAGCAGTAGAACACCTGTTGAAGACCAGTAATATAACACTCGCTGAAGAGCAGCAACAGAATACCTGTTGAAGACCAGTGGTAAAACGACACCTATTGAAGACCAGTGGTAAAACGACTCCTGTTGAACACCAGCGGTTGAACGACACATGTTGTAGACCAGCAGCAGAAAGACACACGGTGAAGAGAGCGCACAGTGAAGGGAGTTCACAGAAGTGAAGAGAGAAAACAGTAGCAAAGAAAGCACACAGTAGTGAAGAGAGCCTACATCACTGAAGAGATCCCACAGCGGAGGTGAGCCCACAGCGGTGAAGAGAGCCCATAAAAGTAAAGAGAGCCCATAGAAGTGAAGAGAGCCCACGGACGTAAAGAGAACCCACAGAAGTGAAGAGAGGCCACAGACGTGAAGAGAGGCCACAGACGTGAAGAGAGGCCACAAACGTGAAGAGAGCCCACAGCACTATGTCAACATGTGATTACTCATGTTGATATCTAGTACGCCTTAAGTCAACTTATAAAAACAACTTCATCGATTTTTGGTCACATCACAGCACAGAGGTGGATCAGGCTTCTGATATGTGCACATGTAGTTTCCTTGAAGAAAAACATTTTTAAAGAAAAACAATACTCAACATACTTTATCCTTAATCGTAGAAAACGTGTATTAAAAATGTTGAAACCGCTTACATGTATCGTCACCTCCAGTATCATAAATATTTTGAACCAAGCCGACGACAAAGTAACCGTCATAACCACTTCTACTACTCGTGACCTCAGCAGACGGGAAAAACAATAACCGTAACAGTAAAGAGATTGATGTTTAAGAAATTCCATGCTGTGGATGCGACAAGATTTACTTGGCAGAAACCGCCAGAAACCCAAGTAAGAATCAATAAGCATATAGCTAAATCCCAAACTAATAACAGGTTGTGTTAATTTCAGTGTTTTACACATTGTCCAACAATGAAATTCACACAACCATCTGACGGAACCTTCTAATAACTTAATATTATTATAATCATGGCACTAAACTAGCAGGGATTATACAGCGCCTGTGAGGGAACGGGGGAGAAGATGAGCGCGGAAGGTATTAAAGCTTAATTCAGGGAACTGGAGCACAGATCCAATTTCCTAAATCAAGAGCCTCTCACCAGCATCAAGGAACCTCCCTTGAGAGGAAGTATCTTAATAAAAGGAATAAAATTAAAGAGAAACGGCTATGCAACTGCACACATCATGACTTCAAAAAGAATCACTAAGAAATAAAGCAGCTTCCAATTCGTAAAACCTGGAGCTATGCAGATACTGACCCAGAAATACTACTTCTGCTGCTGCTATTGCTACTAGTATTACTACTACTACTGTTGTTGTTCATGTTGTTGGTGCTGCTGCTACTAACACTACTAATGTCAATGTGTCTCAAGATTTGCTATCATGAGCCAGCTGGCCAACAGTTGCGCTCCCCTAATATTTCTCTTGTTAACATATAACTACATTACTCTCTTCTGTCTTTCTGTTATATTACTACCATGTATAATAAATTATTATTCTCCTTATAGTAAAATAAAGCGATAAACCCGTAAGGATCATGCAACAATATGGGAAAGGTATCCTCGAAAGTAGGAAAATGGAAGCTAGGGATCGGGTGGGTATGTAAAATTAGGGATTAGTGAAATATAAAATTAAAATCAAAATTAGTGTAATATAACAGTTTCGGCTAAAAAGTCAAATAATGTGTATTAATAATAATAATAATAATAATAATAATAATTATTAGTATTATTATTATTTCTACAAGTAAATGATACAACTTAAGCAGACCTAACTGACATCAATATACTATATTATGGTATGTTGATGACTTAGGCAATACGCCAATACCTTTTGAGAAGTTCCTTAAGTCACTGAAGGGCTCTTGATGCAAGGAAATGAACCTGTCCTCCCTTTCCTTGGAACGAACCTGATTGCTTCATATTCCCCATGAGCTATATGATCCCTGCTTTCTTGGTGCTTCTTGATAAATATAACAATAATTCGACAATATTTAATGAATATTAGTGTCTTTTTTTATTGTAAAGGAAAGAAAAGAAGGCTGCTTTAAGAGCAGAAACAATGTAGTTATGACTCCTTAGTTTTACTTCGTCAAAAAAACCGCGTCCTTACACGTCTTAGTTCTGCGATGACCAGTTCAGTGCTTCCAGAACTGAAATTGGAGGTACTGGTAATATCTAAAAGGTTGGATCACAGCTAATCCGACTCTACTAACAAGACACACACCAAACCTAAATATCGCAAATGGTAAATCCTGCTTCCTTTTTGCAAACATTGAGGGTTTGCATGAAACCCCAAATGTTTCTATTCATATGCAAAGTCCAAGCTAAGAACTACCTGTAGAATTGGACCCTTAATAAGAGGAGGTTCATACACTGGCGATGAACAGGAAATGAGCGAAATTCTAAAAGAACAGTATGAGTTGGTGTTTAGCAACCCACTAAATAACAGCAAGGTGGAAAATAAGAAAACCTTTTTTATTCCAACGGAAGTCCTCGCAGACTAGCTAATTAACATTAATACTTATCCCTTAGAATTCGAAAAAGAAATTGAAAACATGCCCACTCACTCAGCACCTGGACCATATTCATGGAATTCTGCATTTATATATAAAAAAAGTGCAAAGCACCACTAGCACGAAAGAGCTTAGGTCTAAGTGAAATATCAGAGACCTTAGAGAGTGCAGACGTAGCTTCTTTGCATAAGGTAGGTGGTAGAGCCCTAGTTAAACATAACAGACTAGTAACACTAAAATCTCACGTCATAAAAATGTTCGAAAGAGTGATATGATGTCAACTATTGTGCTCTTCATGGAAGAGCTCAGCACCCCAAGGCACTGTTCTGGCATATCTGCTGTTTCTTAGCCTCAGTGTCTTCTGTGGAAGTCATTGAAAAACTGCAGGAAAATAAATGTAGGATGTTCCAGTGTAGAGAATCAGGTGAATCTCCAGACGACCACTAAATCCACCTCCCAGTTGGGGAGTAGGGAGGGGGAGACGATGCCTACTGAGGCCAGGTGCCAATTTATGCACCTAGTTATGCCTAGTAACAAAGCCTCCACAAGCTACTGTATTATACATTACTACTTAAACATAGTTAGACTATGAGTTAGGCAGAATTTAGCTTAGTTTCTACATAAGTGTCCTAAACAATAAAACGCCTGGGCACTGCTTTCCCACCAAGAGTGAGTGCGCAAGGAAGGCAGCCGGCGCCTACGGCCGAGCGGCCTCAGTCACACTACAGCAATAATTAGATTTTTAGATTTTCCACCGAAGTGGCTAGTTTATTGTGCACCCCATATCCATCCTGTGGACGGTAGCGCAAGAGCATATGGATTCACAAAAGGCCTAGGCACTAGGCCCCAAAAGGGTTAATTGTACATTTGGATTTATATCTACATTTCACTTATCTGTTACAAGCAAATTTAGGAAATTTGCTTAGTATAACTGGTATCTTATTTTCATTAATAAGATATCTTGACATGTCACATAGGTTATTATACTGTCTATCTCTATATTCCTCAATAAGTGGACAATTAAGCACATAGTGTTCAAGACAGTGACCATATGCCTGATCACATAATTTGCATTTAGTTTGATCATCATCTGTCTCCCAAACTGCCAGAAGTACCTGTAGCTAAGCCTAAGCCTGGCCACTACAACATCAGTCAGTCTGTTCACATTGCAAGTTGCTCCACAAACATGCCCATCTATGCTCACGTTATCATGAGCACATATAGACACGTTCATGGAAATTAGATTTGGATTTATATCTACAGTTCACTTATCTGTTACAAGCAAATTTAGGAAATTTAGGAAATTTGCTTAGTATAACTGGTATCTTATTTTCATTAATAAGATATCTTGACATGTCACATAGGTTATTATACTGTCTATCTCTATATTCCTCAATAAGTGGACAATTAAGCACATAGTGTTCAAGACAGTGACCATATGCCTGATCACATAATTTGCATTTAGTTTGATCATCATCTGTGTGTCTCCCAAACTGCCAGAAGTACTAGTAGCCAAGCCTAAGCCTGGCCTCTACAACATCAGTCAGTCTGTTCACATTGCAAATTGCTCCATAAACATACTTATCTATGTTCATGTTATAGTGGGTTATAGATCTACTCAGGCTTCTAACTGCATTCCTATAGCAATCTTTTTCATTATTTATTTCTCTCCTAATATTATTCCTAATGCTAGACACAGATATACCAAAGTTATATTCTACATTCTCCTTTTGGGTACTCTTCTTGGCTAACATATCAACTTTATCATGAAGGAGTAATCCAATGTGTGATGGAATCCATAGCAATTGTACATTAATTCTTTTGTCCCAGATTTTTGAGTATCTATACCTGGCTTCTCCAATGAGCATACTGTTTGAGTCATTATATGAGTCAAGAGCCTTCAATGATGACATAGAATCAGTAATGATGATAGAGTCAAGCTCAGTGTCATAGGTTAGCTTTAGTGCCATTAGGATTGCAAACAATTCAGTTTGCAGTGTAGACGCCCAGTTGTTAATTCTTATGCCTAGTTCAAAAAAAATATTATTGTTCTTAACTAGGGAGGTGGCAACCAGAGCAGATGCAGCCCTGCCAGAATACTCCTGTTTAGATCCATCAGTGTATATAACTTGTGATAACTTATTACTACCAGCTAGGCGAGAAATTTCTTCTTGAGCAGTTGCTTTAACAAGTGATTTAAGGAAGGGATTACTAGCAATGAGCTTCTTAGGAGGGACTTGCAGGTATGTGATATTAAATGAACACATCTTCTATGGAGGGGTGAAATGCTCTTGTTGCCTACAGTGATACAATTCATGCAGGTTGTAAAATTTAATGTAATTGCATGTTTTCACAATCCATTTAGATCTGTAAGTATTTACTTCTAGACTTTTAGTAAGATTCATTGTGACAGTGTCTGGTTCATTTCTTAACAGTCTAATACCAAGTACAGTGTTAATCTCAATAATCCTATTACTGATACTAGTAATACCAAGCTCCTTCCTCATATTAAGAACCTTTGTAGATCTGGGACAGCTAAGAATAATTCTGAGAGCTTCATTTTGCATTAACTCCAAGGTTCGGAGAGAACTTTCTCTAGCTAATATCAACATGGGAGCAGCATAATCAATTAAGGACCTAATATAGGCTATGTACATCATTCTCACGATTCTCACATTAGCACCATAGTTGGGGTTGTAACCAGCAACAGCTTTAAGAGCATTTAGTCTATCTTTGCATTTTTTATTTAGTTGTGGTATAGTAGATTAGGTAAAAGGCACATCTACACCAAGATATCTGTAAGTTTTAACGTAGCTAATGTTTTCACCCTGCAAATAGATGTGTGGGGGATGTCGTTTGCTTGTTAATATCTTTGTTTTAGAGGAAGATATTACGAGGCCTAGTCGATTACAAATTGCTTGAACTTCATTAAGAATAGTACTCATCTTTTTATGCCCTGTTGTATGGATCATGATGTCATCAGCATAGCTTATAGCTATATGTTTAGGTGAGGCAGGTAGAGCATTTAGGAGAGCATTAATCAGAATATTAAATAGCATGGGACTGAGAACTCCTCCCTGCGGTGTACCTAGGGACATTTCTTTAGACTCGCTTCTAAAGCCTTGGTAGAGGACAGAGGATACTCTGTTTGACAGGTATCCTATTATCCAGCAGAGTAGGCTACGACCAATATTCATTTTGGCTAGTTCATGTAGTATAACAGTTCTGTTCGCGAAATCAAATGCAGATTTTAGATAAAGAAATGTGGTAAAACTAGTAGAGGTGTGTGCGGTGAGAAAGGTTGAGATACAATTCTGCACACTCTTACCTTTCATGAACCCATAGAGGGAGGGGGAGAGTTGGTGTCTGAGTCTATAGACAGCTATGAGAGTACGAGTGACATCCATTTCAGTGAATTATTCGTTACCGCACGCGAACCGAATATATCACCGCGATCAGGACTCTCGTTGCTGAAGCAGTGGCACCTAACTCTGCAGGTATTCTCTGTACACCACAGCACATCATCATCCACGTAATTACTCGAGTCTTTGAATGCATTCATGTACTCTGCCACATGCAAGGGGGGCTATTGCCTTGAACAGAGACATGCAATTGCCGCTGTCTATCACTACTCACTGCTCACTGTGAGATACAGAGGTATGTAGAATTAATTCATGTGTCCTTGGATGTAGTTGCAGGTCCTAGGCTGAATTTCATGAGTGAACAGGGACCACTAACCCACTCAGTCGTAACCCACAGACAGCCTTTATTCTACACACAGTAAGCAGTGGGGAATAACATGATGTTCAATGGTGACAAGTACCAGCTGCTTAGGAATGGAAAGAATGGAGAACTCAAAAGGGACATTGTACACAGTATAATCATGAGAATTACGTGTGTATGTGCAAGCCGGAGGATGAATGATAAGACTTCGGAGGCTCCTTACTTTATTTGGGTTCTTGGTACACAGGTAGTGTGTTTAAGTGCCCAGACCTGGAGGGCCACGCCCAGGAGAGAGTGACGGAGTGGACCTTATTCAATGAGTGAACTCGGCTGCATGAATGAGGCTAGGTAAGCATGGTGCTGGCTGAGCTGGGTAGGCATATGCCACTACGTGTCAGCACCAGCATGTCGCGAAATATGAACCCAGCTGGGCATACATCGCTCAGCCACCTACCCATGGTCATCCTCAACCATGATTGAAAAAAAACTCTGTCTCTCTCTCTCAGGAACGGGATTCAGAACACAGAATAAACATATATATGTACATGTGGACATGAACAATCAATAAACTTCCTACAGGGAGGGAAGAAAAAAAAGGTGGGGTGTGCTAAACATCATGGTCCAAGGCAGTGAGCCTCAGCGGGCATCACTGCATGCCTTCCTGCTTCTGGACAGATACTGCAACACAGGAGACATCGCTGCGGCTGACTGACGTAACAGAGTACGGTCTCCTCTGGAACGGTGAATCAGTTATCGTGGAGTAGTCGCTGCAGGGTTCATTCAACCTGGGGCACAACCTGCTGGTGCCCTTGAGTGAGGCATCGTCAGTACTCGGCAAATGGGCATGACTTCTTCTGGCAAGCGACTCAGAACATTTCTGGACTGGTACTGTCGCTGGTGCTGTCACTGCCAGCGATAGTGGAGTGAGTCATAGCAGAGACGACTCAGGCGAAACATTTGGGAGTCGTAACAGCATACACCATAACTGAAGTGAGTGGGCTAGCAGTCAAAGTGACATCATCTTTGTGCAGGCTTCTTACTGAAGCTGTGACATGAATCAGACAGTCGCCTGCCGACAGGGCTACTGTGGTTTGATTGTGTCATTCTCTCGACAGAGTTGGAGTCATAGCAGAGGTTAGTCTAAGAGTCCTCAGACTGGTTTTCTACACATGACTGCACTCTGACAGTAAGGAGGTGGAGTGAAACGAGTCTCAATGGGGAGTCATAATAGGTTCGACTCGGCATGGCATCTACGAGCGGCGAGCATAAGAGCTTTCTGTACATGGGGGCTCAGACGCTTGTAAACTGATGCCTGGACTGATTAATGTCAGCTGTCAATGGTCACAACGCTTGACATGTAACACAAGGGTGCTACCAATGGTCTGCTCTCAGACCACACTTTGGTCTACACACACACCCGTGCTCAGATCGCACAGGACACACGGGAAACTGCTCCCACCCACACTGCACATGTGGTTACAACATGGCTTGCACTAGTAAAAGATGCTTTTCAATGCATTTATCGACACTAAGCCATGCATTGTGAAGGTTTACACAGCCCTTTCAGACCCTCAAAGAGAATTTGATAAGGCTGGCTCCTCCTCATGGAAATAAAAAGATAGAAAATTCAATACTAACATAATAAGATGCACAATTTTATAATAAAAATCTGTAAAGAATATAAAACATTTAAACATGAAGTAAAGCCTACTTTAAGCAAAAATGAAAAATTAAATATATAAATAATCAGTGATCCAAACCTAATATGTACACGATAATGTAAGGTAGTGTATAATGGTGCCGTGCCAATGTTCTGGGCACGTAGCTCGGAATTGTGTTTTGGAACGCCGAGCCGTTGTTGATGATGATGGGGGGGGGTCACAGCTGGTCGTGACTAGACCCAGTCGACAGTGTATCAAACGCTTATATATTCTGCCGATAAGAGATTGACTGATCCTCTGACCACCACAATACTGTTGAAGCAAGTAAGTAGCCAGTCAAGAACCACCATGAACGTTGGTGGAGTTACAACTGGGAGAAGGCTGTTTGAATAGTGTGTAGCTGACTGGGTGGTCGGCTACATGTGGAAGGAGTACCAGTGTAGGAAGAGAGGTCCAGGTAACGTCTCTATCTTGGAAAGATAAATGCTGCCCTTATCTTTATCCCGCATGAGCCGGATGACCCGAGCCGACAATAAAGGCTAAAATGAAGAAAGCATACAGTTGCACACCACTCGATAAATCACTCACACAATAGGCCTATGGCTTTTAAAAGAAATAGTGAGGATTAAAAGATGACATAATTACGTAAATTCGAAAAAAGGCAGGAATAAATTTAAGTCTAAAACCAATAATTTAGACAGGAGTGGAACGAATACTTTCAGATTTGATGGGAGCCGCAAGTCAAGTGACTAACCAAAGTCGGCAACGCACTTGTCACCTCCCACTGGGTGCAGAAGGGGGCGAAGAATAGCGGGAATAATGCACCCACCCTAACTGAACAAGCATAATACTTTTCCCTCACAACAAGAACATGTGAGAACACTGACTGAGAGGTGTATCGTTAGTGCACAAGATTATGCTACCGTGTAATTAGGGTAGAGTTAGGCCTATGTCTGGGGCACTACAGGTGACAGCAAACTGTGGTGTCTACTATGATGATTTTCAAAAGTTGAGTAGTCACTAATTTATTACAGTGATGAGTCGATGGTACGTATGTAACGTATGCCTGGGAAAAGCAATTACATTATGTTTTGACTTACCACATAGACATATATACTGAGAATACTAAGTACGTAAGTTATCTAACAGACTTGTTAATCTTTGGACAGGTCTTCAGATTGGGTCAGCTTCACAGTCCACCGTAGTTTCCTAGGTTAGAGATGGCTGTTAGACCTAGACCTTCCCGGTGGTTGAGCCAAAGCCCAGTGTCGTGGGAGACCCCTCAAAGAAGCTTAGTTTCTTTGTTAATAATTTGAGGAGAGCTTCAGGAACTATCGAAGCATCGCTGTAAAAATCATTAATACCTTAACTTTGAAATAACAGCACAGTAGATACAGTATATACCGAAAGATGAGGTGTGTCTCTCACTGTATAATATGCGCCTAGAAATTTAGGTTTCTGAGAGTTTAATCTATAGTTTAGTAATTATAGCATTCTTGACTAATGAAGTACTGGTGAACTGCTGCCTTAATGATTTGTCTGGCCGTCTGCGTCGTAGTAGTAGCTACAGTATGCCAACAAATATGTGCGCCATCAGGCAGGGTGCTTAGTGACCGTGTTGGTGTTAGTGTGAGAAAAGCAATGTACTAGTGTTGACTTGCATTAGATGGTTCCTAAATGAAAATGCGGTATTTTTATAATAATATTCCAGATAACGGTAAGACCAGTTACAAATGCGTTCATGGAGTGATAGCGCACAAAATGAGGGCCATAGGCATTACGGGGAAGGTAGGCAGATGGATTTTTGAGTTCCTAACACACAGAACACAAAAAGTAGTAGTGAACAGGGCAAGATCCAGCATCAGCGAGGTCAAAAGCTCAGTGCCCCAAGGCACTGTCCTTGCACCTCTGTTGTTTCTCATCCTCATAGAAGACATAGATAAAAATACCCAGCACACTTTTGAATCATCATTTGCAGATGACACTAAAATAAGCATGAAAGTCACTACGGTAGAGGACACTGAAAAATTACAGGAGGACATAAGCAGGGTCTTCCAATGGGCAGTGGAGAACAACATGACGTTCAATGGTGATAAGTTTCAGCTGCTTAGGTATGGAAAAAATGAAGAACTCAAAAGGAACACTATATACAAAACGCAAGAGGGTCACCACATAGAACGAAAAGAACACGTAAAGGACTTGGGAATAATTATGTCTGCTGATCTGTAGTTTAAAGACCATAACAAGACAAAGATCACAGCAGCCAGGAAGATGACGGGGTGGGTATTGAGAACTTTCAAAACAAGGGAAATAATGCCGATGGTGACACTATTCAAATCGCTAGTGCTCCCCCACTTAGAATACTGCTCAGTGCTGACGGCCCCGTTCAGGGCAGGAGAAATAGCAGAGCTGGAACAAATCCAGAGATCGTTTACGGCTCACATTGAGCCATTGAAACATCTAAATTATTGGGAACGCCTTCAAGTCTTGAACATGTACTCATTGGAGCGGAGGAGAGAGAGATACATGATAATATATACCTGGAAAGTACTTGAGGGCCTGGTCCCAAATCTGCACACTGCCATAACAACATACTGGAGTGAGAGATATGGGAGAAAGTGTAAAATAAACCCAGTGAGGAGCAGGGGTGCGGTGGGGACAATACGGGAGCACTGTATTAACATCCGGGGTCCCAGACTATTCAACATCTTACCAGAAGATATCCGAAACACGGCTGGAACCAGTGTAGAAGCCTTCAAGAGGAAACTGGACAAGTATCTTCACCAGGTGCCAGATCAACCAGGCTGTGATAGATATGTGGGGCAGCGGGCCTCCAGCAGCGACAGCCTGGTTGACCAGGCAAACACCAGACGAGCCTGGCCCATGGCCGAGCTCAGAGAGTAGATATTCTCGAAACTCTTCAAAGGTATATCAAAGGTATGATGGCGACGTGCATTGTCCATTGTTGAAAACAGTAAATAACATTAAATTAAAAAGTGTTTTGGACCTTCCTCGTGGGAGAAGCAACTCAACCTTGCTGTGTTGATACGCGAGTCAACGGGATAAAGAACATTATAAAACACATTAAAAAAACAATTATAAAACTGTAAAAAGCAGTGAAAGTGACCACAGTGGTGTTATGTAGAATAAGTTATGGTATTACCATTATATCTGCGTGCAATATATTATGAATTAAGATTAATAAAAACGGTAAATTTAATTAAGCAAATACTTTTAAAACATATAAACTTAACCAAGAACGTGTTATAAGCATTATAATAAATGTTTTATGCAGGATTTCAACAGCCGGT
This sequence comes from Cherax destructor, assembly GCA_009830355.1. Lineage (NCBI taxonomy): Eukaryota > Metazoa > Arthropoda > Malacostraca > Decapoda > Parastacidae > Cherax > Cherax destructor. Next base: position 128,971 of record WNWK01002305.1, read on the forward strand.
GTCACGAGACTTCACAACCGCTAGATTTTCGCTTCAGAGAATTGTAATGTACTAACATTTGATCATTTACAATTGTTGAAAATTTTGATAATTTTCCTATAATTTGTGTAATAATTGGAGAATAGTGTTTATTAAACGTACTGTAGGTGTGTAGCGTTGATATGACTTTTAAAAGATGATAAGCCACAGGGATACAAACATCTCTTTTAATTTGATTATTTATGGTAAACATTTAAGTAAAACGTAATTCTTATAATGTTGGAAAAACTAATATTCTGATAAAACGTGCTACACACCTGGAAATGTCACTGAATATAATTAAGTACATGTATTTAGGGGCATCAAAAAATATGACGTAACGTGAGAAACTGGCGGGGAGTTTGTGAATCTAATAGTGTGTCATGGTAACCGATAGATATAGTATCGGCATAAATACGGAACTTCAGAATAAGTGGAGATATAAGACATCTGGTGGTGTCCAGATACCTACCTGGAGTCTACCTGGAGGGTATTCCGGGAATCAACGCCCCCACGGCCCGGTATATGACCAGGCCTCCTGGTGGATCAGAGCCTGATCAACGAGGATGTTACTGCTGGCCGCACATAGTCTAACGTACGAACCACAGCCCGATTGATCCGGCACTGACTTTAGGTATCTGTCCAGCTCTCCTTTGAAGACAACCAGGGGTCTATTGATAATTCCCCTTATGGCTGGTGGGAGGCTGTTTAACAGTCTTGGGCCCCAGACACTTACTGTGTTTTCTCTTTGTGTACTAATGGCCCTACCTTTCACTGGGGGTATGTTGCATCGCCTGCCAAGTCTTTTGCTTTCGTAGGGAGTGATTTCTATGTGCAGAAATCACTCCAGGATCTCCCAGGTGTAGATTATGATGTATCTCTCTCTCGCCTGAGCTCCAGTGGGTACAAGTCAATGCTTCCAAGCGTTCTCAGTAGTTAAGATGTTTGATGGAACTTATATGTGCAGAGAAGATTCTCTGTACAGTCTCTAGATTTGGTGGCTAAAGCTCTCGCTTCACACGGCGAGGGCCTGGGTTCGATTCCCAGCCAGGGCAGAAACATTGGGCGTGTTTCTTTACACCTGTTGTCTATGTTCCCCATCAGTAAAATGGGTACCTGGGTGTTAGTCGACTGGTGTGAGTCGCATCCTAGGACACTGACCTAATCTGCCCGAAATGCTCAGCATAACAAGGGACTTTCTATATAGTAGCATGTCACTGATGTCAGCTAGGCCTGTATACCATGTACATGTACTTGTAGTAAATAAAGATATTATTATTATTATTATTATTATTATTATTATTATTATTATTATTGTTATTATTATTATTATTATTATTATTATTATTATTATTATTATTATTATTACAGAGAACAAGTGATTTAAAAAGGATCATCATTGGCTTGGCATCTCTTGTCTTGAATGTTCTCATTATCCATCCTATCAGTTTCCTCGCAGATGTGATAGTGGCACTGTTGTGATCCTTGAAGGTGAGATACTCAAACATTAGTACTCCCAGGTCCTTCACATTACTTTTCCGCTCTATTGTGATTAGAGTTTGTAGTATACTCACCCTGGCTATTATTTCCTCCAGTTATCCATATCGGAGTAGTTTGAATTTGTCTTCATTGAACATCATATTGTTCTCCGTTGCCCATTGGAAAACTTCGTTTATATCTTCTTGGATATTTGCCGTGTCCTCAATGGATGACACTCTCATGCAGATCCTAGTATCGTTTGCAGAGGAGGATACGGTGCTATGGTCTACATCTCTGTCTATGTCTGATATGAGGATGAGGAACAGGATAGGGGCGAGTACTGTACCTTTTGGAACAGAGCTCTTCACTATGGCAGCTTCCGATTTAACTCTGTTTACCACTACTCTTTTTGTTCGATTTGTTAGAAAGTTGAAGATTCATCTGCCTACTTTGCCAATTATCCGCTTTTGCAAAATCTGTGTATACTACATCTGCATTCTGTTTGTTTTCCAGTGCATCCAAGACCATATCATAGTGGTCCAGTAGCTGTGAGAGGCAGGAGCGACCTGCTCTGAACCCATGTTGCCCGGGATTGTGTGATTGTTGAGAGTCCAAGTGGTTCGTAATCCTGCTTCTTAGAACTCTTTCAAAGATTTTTATGAAGTGGGAAGTGAAAGCTATTGGTCTATAGCTGTTGCTTTGCTGCCACCTTTATGGAGTGAGGCTATATCCGTTGTTTTTAGTGACTGTGTAATCACACCTGTGTCTATGCTCCTTCTTCATGGCATACTTAGCGCCCCTGAGAGAGGTTTCTTGCAGTTTTTAATGAGCACAGAATTCCACGAGTCTGGGCATGGGGCTGAGTGCATGGGCATGTTGTCAATGGCTTTTTCAAAGTCTAGAGGAGATAGGGTAATGTCATAAATCTGGCATTCATTGACAGGGTTTTGAGGTTCATTCATGAAAAAATTATTTGGATTGTCTATCTTTAGACTGATTAGTGGCTCGCTGAACACAGAGTCATGTTGAGATTTCAGTATCTCACTCATTTCTTTGTTGTCATCTGTGTAGGATCCGTCTTGTCTGAACAGGGGCCCTATATTAGATGTGGTCTTTACCTTGTTTTTGGCACATGGAAAGAAATATTTCGAATTTCTTTAAATTTCACTAATCGCTTTTAGCTCCTCTTGTCTCTCTTGGATTCTGTATGAGTCCTTTAACTTATACTCAATATTTTCCACTTCCCTGGTTAGCGCTTCCCTCCGTGTTTCAGATAACCTAGCATTCTTGAGGAGCTCAGTGATTCTTCGCCTTCTCCTGTAGAGGGAGCGTCTCTCTCTAGTTTACTTCTTCTCTTCTTTTTTCTTAGGGGAATATGCCTTGAACATACTTCAGCTACCAGAAAGTTGATATTTTCAAGGCACTGGTTATGGTCCATGTCATTTAAGATAACTTTCCAACATGTTTCATCTAGGATATGGTTTACCTGGTCCCAGTTGATGTTTTTGTTGTTGAAGTTGAATTTGGTGAAGGTACCCTCATAGCTGTATGCATTTTGCTGGTCAGGACCCCTGTGCATGCAAGTCTCGATTAGATTGTCATCATAATTAGTTGTTTTTGATATTGTTATGTTTCTTACCAGGTCCTCATTATTTGTGAAAATAAGAACATAAGAACATAAGAATGGAGGAACACTGCAGAAGGCCTATTGGCCCATACAAGGCAGGTCCCTATCAAAACCACCACTACCTAAGAATTCACTCCTGCACCCACGACACCAATCAAACCCAGCCCTTCCCACTCATATATTTGTCCAATCTCTTTTTAAAGCCACCCAAGGTCCTAGCCTCTATCACCCTAATCGGAAGATTGTTCCACGCATCTACAACTCTGTTCGAAAACCAGTACTTGCCTATGTCCTTTCTAAATCTAAATTTATCCAATTTAAATCCGTTATTTCTGGTTCTTACTTGGTTCGATATCCTCAGTATTTTATTAATATCTCCTTTGTTTATGCCCATCATCCACTTGTACACCTCGATGATATCTCCCCTCATTCTACGTCTCTCCAGAGAGTGGAGATTCAATGCTCTAAGTCTATCTTCATACGGGAGATTTCTTATACTGTAAATCATTTTAGTCATTCTTCTCTGTATGTTCTCCAATGAATCTATATCCATCCTGTAGTAAGGAGACCAAAACTGAGCTGCATAATCCAAATGAGGTCTCACTAATGATGTATAGAGCTGTAAAATAACTTTTGGACTTCTGTTGCTTATACTTCTTGAAATAAATCCTAGTAATCTGTTAGCCTTATTGCGCACACTTAGGCACTGTTGTCTTGGCTTTAGATTTCTGCTTATCATGACTCCCAAGTCTTTTTCACATTCTGTATGATCAAGCTCAACTTCACCTAGTTTATAAATTCGAGGGATATTTTCATTACCAACGACTAGCACCTTACACTTGTCCACATTGAACTTCATCTGCCACTTTTCAGACCAAGACATTAATTTATCCAAATCCTCCTGGAGTTCACTGTTATCCTCCTCAGAATGAATTATACGGCCTATTTTTGTATCATCAGCAAATTGTTGGCTCCACTATCTGCTGTCTTAGGGTGTGTTTATTACAGAAATTCGGCAGCTCATGTGTGTGTGACTTTTCATCTGAGCTGCCTCCAGGGATTATTTCTGCTACAACATTATTTGCTACATTCTTCCATTTTGTATGTCTTAGATTGAAGTCACCAAGCAGCAAGATGTTTGGGGATGGGGCTGGAAAGTTTTCCAGACAGTAGTCAATTTTTGCTAGCTGTTCCTTGAACTGTTGGGAAGTTGCATCTGGTGGCTTATATACAAGTACAATGACTAAGTTCTGGTTCTCGATTTTATAATGTTAGAACTTCAACTACATCATTTGTGGTGTTCAATATCTCCGTGCAAATGAGCGACTCTTTGATATACAGGCCAACCCTCCCTTGTTGCCTGTTCTTTCTGTTGCATCTGAAAAGGTTGTACCCAGGTATGCATATTTCATTGTAAAAGTAATCTTCTGCGTGGGTCTTTGTGAAGGCTGCAAACATTACATTTGATTCCAATAGAAGTCCACTGATGAAATACATTTTGTTGTTGGTAGATGACTTAATGCCCTGTATATTAGCAAATATAAATGAAGTCGTGTTGCATATTTGTTGGCATCAGTAGTTGTAAGTCTGGAGGGGCCACTGGCTGTGCCTCCAGTCCAACAAGGCTCCAAGGTGGTGAACTATTTTTGTCATTTCTTTCCTTTTTTTTTTCTTCGTTTGGAGTAGAGTTGTCGTAACTAATGTAACTACTATGATCTGTTTTACGGAGTGTGTACCTCCTGGTCCCTTTTAAATGGTATGCGGGACAGTTGGTGTTGTAACATTTTTTTGGAGGACTGATGTGTGGCACATCTCAGGGTGGAAGAATTTGTAAGAGGTAGAACGACACACTCCTTTAGACAGGAGGTCGCGGCAATTTTTGGGATGCTCAAAGTTGCATGTCTCATTTGTTTTCCCCGATATTTCAAGCTTACAGAGGCTTCAAACATAGAATTTGCACCATTTTGCCTTAGGTTTGATAGAATTAGCACTGGATGTATTTACAATTTGTGCAGATCCTAGAACTGCGTTACAGTCTTCGATAGCCAAGCCAGAGACACCACCATCTGTTTTCAGGAGACCAACATTTTCCTCGGAAGAGGGCTCCTCTACTACATCTGTAATAAGGGCTATGGCTATGGAGGCTATGGAAGAGACTTTAGCCGAATCCGGATTTGCACAATGACTGGGGGCTGAGTCTGGGTCAGCCGTTGGGCTGGGGGCTGAGCTAGCTGATTTTTGCAATAAAATAATTTATGTTCTCCTCCTATATATATATATATATATATATATATATATATATATATATATATATATATATATATATATATATATATATATAATATATATATATATACATATATCATAATTGTGTATTTAATTATGAACGTCTTTTTTGCTTTAGAGGAACGAGGGCTGCAGTCGAACCCATGGGTTACTGGCCCACCTATGGTGAGCGAGAACCACATGATTTGGTGGTCCTGCGGGTTAAAGCGTCATGTAGTTATCGCTCACCATAGGCTGGCCAGTACAACATGGGTTCGAGTCCTTGGCTAGCGCTACCACTCGTTCGTGATTACAATAATATATATATATATATATATATATATATATATATATATATATATATATATATATATATATATATATATATATATATCTGTAGTATAATACCACAAGACATGTAAGTGTTGGCCAATATTTAGTATGCCTTCCAGATAGGAGGCGTTAGGATATAATGCCAAGACCATACCTTGGTAAGTAAACCATGACATGCCCATGCACTCTGCCCCAGACCCAGACTCGTGGAACTCAGTGTTCATCAAGAACTGCAAAAAGCCCTTATCATGTGCTTTCAGCATTCTATGGAGAGGGAGAATGAACACAGGGGTTATCCCACAGCTGCTAAAACAACAGACATAGCCCCACTTCACAAAGGGGGCAGTAAATCAATAGCAAAGAACTACAGACCGATAGCGCTAACATCCCATATCATAAAAATCTTAGAAAGGGTTCTAAGAAGGAAGATCGCCACTCATCTAGACACCCATCAGTTACACAACCCAGGACAACATGGGTTTAGAGTAGGTAGCTCCTGTCTGTCCCAAGTACTGGACCATTTTGACAAGGTCCTGGATGCTCTAGAAGACAAACAAAACGTATATGTAGTATACACAGACTTTGCGAAAGCCTTTGACTAGTGTGACCATGGTGTAATAGCGCTCATAATGCGTTATAAAAGAATAACAGGAAACGTTGGTAGATTGATCTATAATTTCCTAACAAATAGAACACAAAGAGTAGTAGTAAACAGAGTAAAGTCTGAGGCGGCTACAGTGAAAAGCTCTGTTCCACAAGGCATAGTACTTTATTTTTTATTTAAATCATTACAGATAAACATACATAGGTCAATACATATAACAATAAAACAGACATATATTGAAATACCATTATCTATACCTTGGGTCCAATCCACTGCTATTTACATAGGTTAGACTCATTATTGGCTTAACTAAGCCTAAACAAACAAACCAAAAGTGTTATGTCCTACCTCTCAAAACCCCCCAAAAAAAACCTAACCAATCCCAAAGCATCTTTACTTTTCCAGAAAACTACCATATATTACACATACTATCATTAAAACAGAAAACAGCATATGCTGAACAGCTCAAAAAAAGGACTTATCAATCATAGGAAAAAAAATTCCCAGGCATACACCCATCCAAAACCCCTCATGCCTAACTTTATACATAATACCCTCACACTCACAACATCATTATAACTAAAAAAACATATAATAAAGTGTTTATGGAATACCATATATGCTTCATCTGTGATTATAATACAAGGCTCTAAAAAAATCTCAAAACATACCCTAACCATACATATAACATTGTGCATGGAGGCAGACAAAAACAAAAAATGCATATACTTCCAACTTAGCCTGTAACCTTCTTACAAAAGGTTTTAAATCATCCATGCAGATCTGCAATAGGTACAAAACATATACCATCTTTATTGCGCTTCTCGGGTGACATACCCGATCTTCTTAAACCACACAATCCCCATATGTACACTTTACCATCACCCTAATTGCACCAATTTTTTTTTTTTTTTTTTTCTGATCAATTCTACCCCTTCCTATTAAGCACAGCTCTAACCCCAGAAAACCACCCAGCCATAAGGGAAATCCACACACTTCACCACCCACCTTACTATGCTCATCCTAACACCCATACCCCTAACAAAAAAACAAAGGAAATGATGACTTGAATCCGCCCCCTCCCCCCCAAAGTCTAAACCCCCTCCAACATCACCCTCAGCTATCTACCCCCTCTTTCCTACCCCTACAGCCCCCTTAAACTCCCAATCGTCATGTCCCTATATCCCCTCACAAAAGATGTCTCCCAATCCCTACCATACACCTCTCTATTCCTACATTTAGTCCTATACATACCTGCACCCAGAGCACTGACCAGACGATACCCACGCAAATCCCTAACTGCCAACGAAATGAATATGAAATCTAAAATCAAATACGAAATCCCCCGACGTATATCTGACTCCACACAACCCAAATCTAAACACAAAGCCCTTAAGGGGGACACACTCCCTCCTCCTACTAATCTCAAAACCTTCCCCAAACATTCCCTCTCTGAGCTGTTTCCAAGCCACCACATGTAGCACACAGCCCATCCCCCACCATCCCTATCACATGTAACTGCTCCCTGGATGCCAAAATGCCCTGAAAAAAGCGATAACCCGTGTCCCTTACCTTTGGGTGCACCCTTAATTTCCCGAACCACTTCCAAATGAACTTCCAATTATACAAAGGCCAAGCCTCAAAACCCCTCACCTCCCTACCACCCATACCTATCCTATCCATCCTTCGTACTTTACACCTATGTGGCTCTGTCATTAGCAACAACGCTCTCAGCATCGCCTCACAATGCAAAACATCCCCTCCAACCCACCACCTTCTTACCTCTCTCATAACTGAGCCCACCTGCTTCCCTTGTTCCCCTCCCCTCAACAGCTATTCATTCCGGACAAACACACTTTTTAACCTATTCCGTAAAGGCACCAATCCTACACCACCCTAACTAACCCCTAATTCTACTATCTCTCTATGCAACCAATGTCCTCCCTGTCCCCACACAAAATCCAACACCCTTTTCAACAAACGCTTCCCATCTACCTCTAATAACGGATACACCACCGCCCTGAACCATAACTTAGGATATACCAACCCCCTCTCACGCCCAATCGTCCCACCCACCCATTCCCCTACCTCCAACAATTTTGATTTTCCCTTATTAACCTTCATCCCTGTTGCTTCCCCAAAATATTCCACTAACCTATTCACCCCCTCCAACTGCCCCTCCTCTGTTACCAAAATAGTTGTGTCATCTACATACCCCAGGATGCAATCTACCTCCCCCACCCTCCCTACCCTATTCCTTAAATGTTCCTCTACCAATCTATAGAAAGGGTCCTGTAACAATGCAAACAGAATCTGAGAGAGTGTACATCCTTGCCGTAACCCCCTATGCATACCCACTCCATTCCCCAACCTCTCATTTATTTGAACTTTCATCATAGCCCCTCCATACAAAGTTTTAACCCAGTCCACCACTGCAGACCCAAACCCCTGCCTTAACATGATTTCCAATAACATATCCCTGTCTACCCTTTCATATGCACTGTGCCAATCTATTCCCAAAACCCCTCCCTTTTGCGACTCCTCTATAAATTGCCTAATCTGCCTATGCCCTGTTCTAATACTCCTCCCCGGCACCCCCAATTGGCCCCTATGCAAACAACTCTTCAGCCCCGACTTTACCCTATTCGCCAATACCTTCGCAAAGATTTTATAATCTGTTGTCATTAAAGCTATGCTACGATAATCTTGAAGGCCCTCCCTTGTCCCTGATTTCTCCACCAGAACTATGACCCCTGTTTGCATCGACTTCCCCATTTGTGCACCCCTTCTTAAATCATTCATTAGCCGAACTAAAACTTCTTTCAAAACCTGCCAATGCGATACATAAAAATCTCCTGGTAACCCATCTATTCCCGGAGATTTCCCCAAATTTAAACCTTTCACTGCCTCCCATACCTTCTCTTCTGTAATCTGTGCCTCAAACATGTTTCGCTCCTCAACCCCAATAAAACTACGAATGCCCCTCAATATCCCCTTTTTCACCTCCAAAGAACCCTCCTGAGCCGCACATTTTTCCCTGAACCAAACTTCCGCATACCCCACCATACCTTCCATTGTCCGTAATACACTACCCACCTGATACCCTCCCCCCTCCTTATCCACCTCCAATGAATCTATCAACATCCTTTTCCTCCTCATCTGAAAATTCCTCAAGACCACTCAAGGGACACCTTATTCCCCCACAAAACCTCCTTCATCCCACTCCTCACCCATAATGCCTGAAACCGTTCCAACTGTATTTCTTTCAATTTGTTTCGTAATTTCTGCACATCGCTTTCATGCCTACCATCCCAGGCCCCTCCTAAATACCCTTCCAACAACCCCTCCAGGTACCTTTGATAACCATACATCATCCTCACGTCGTCCCTCCCTACCCTTTCATAATTTTTTTTTATTTCCACCTTACCGACCTCATCCCACCATTTCACAACACTTCCTTGCAACCTCCTCCCCTCCCCCCACAAAGACCCCACACCCCTGGAAAACCTCATCCCCACCCTCTCTGACACACAAATCGACATTCAGCTTCCAAAACCCTTTAAAAACACGAACAACCCCCTCCCATGCCCCTTCGATCAATACACCTCGGTGGTCCGAAAACCCAAAATCCACAAACTGCACCTTCTTCATCTCCACTACCCCAGACGTGTAGATCCTATCCAACCTCGCTGCATAATTATGCCTAAAATACGTAAACTCAGCCTATCCCCTCCCTCCACCTACCACATCTACCAGACCCGCCACCCCCAACAAATTCCTAAGGGATTCTAAAACACTCCCCTCACCTTGCGGCTCCACATCCCTGATCCTTATCACACTATTCCAATCCCCCTCACTATAACCACATTTGCCAAAACCCTCAAACTATACATCAAATCGTTATATACAAACTCATTCTTAACCCTCCTATTCATGACCACAGGCATATAAACCCCAAACCCCATCTACCCTCTCTACCCTCACTACCCTAGCACCTACCACTTCCCATGAGGACAATTGAAAAGAGCAACCCTCCCTCATTCCCACCACAACCCCACCTTTCAACGCCCCGGCATCACTAGCATAAACCTTGTAACCCTTTAGGACCATCTCCCTACCCCTTCGATAATTATGCTCCTGGATAAATATAACATCTACATTCCATCTCAACAATGACACTGCTACCCAATCTCTTTTGGCCTCATTCCTGAGGCCATTAACATTTAACGTTAAACACCTGAATAATACGCTTGTGGTTTTCCCTTCTGCTTCGCTGATCTCATTTCACCCTTGACATATGGCTTCCCATCTCTTAATTTTCCCTCGACCTTCATTATTTTACCAAAACCATCTTCCTTTCCTTTATGCCCTTTTCCTTGGGCCACCTCTGACCACATTTTCTTGCACATCCTTTGCCTTGCTGTCAAAACCTCATCATCCGAATCATCCCCTGCTCGCTTCCTCGCCCCCCCTTTGTCACCCAATACCTCCATCTCCTCCTCTCTATGCACCTCCACCTCCACCACCGAGACCTCTCTCATGTGTCCCATGCCTTGCTCCTCAAGCACTGATGACGGACACGCCACCACCTACCTGCTGTCGAGTCTCCTTGCTCTCTGCGGATCTCACCCTGTCGATCCGAAAGGTGTAAGGGATCACTATCTAAGAAAGCGTTTAAATCCTCCAAAAGGCCCGACTCCACCTGACACACCTTCTCCTCTGAACACACCGTAGCCTCCTGTGCTCCTTCCATATCCACCTGCAGACGCTGCTCCTGGACTTCTCCTTCTCCTCCTCTCGATCAACCTCTTCACTCCAAGCACGTCGCACCACTCCCTCCTGCGCACCTATAACCACTTCACCATCGTCTCCAACGTTCTGCGTCCCATCCTGCTCCTCCGCACGATGCTGCATACTCTGCTTCTGTCTTTTCCCTGATCTGCTGCTCACACAGTCCACAGCCACATGTCCCACAGCTGCTAAAACAACAGACATAGCCCCACTTCACAAAGGGGGCAGTAAATCAATAGCAAAGAACTACAGACTGATAGCGCTAACATCCCATATCATAAAAATCTTAGAAAGGGTTCTAAGAAGGAAGATCGCCACTCATCTAGACACCCATCAGTTACACAACCCAGGACAACATGGGTTTAGAGTAGGTAGCTCCTGTCTGTCCCAAGTACTGGACCATTTTGACAAGGTCCTGGATGCTCTAGAAGACAAACAAAACGTATATGTAGTATACACAGACTTTGCGAAAGCCTTTGACTAGTGTGACCATGGTGTAATAGCGCTCATAATGCGTTATAAAAGAATAACAGAAAACGTTGGTAGATTGATCTATAATTTCCTAACAAATAGAACACAAAGAGTAGTAGTAAACAGAGTAAAGTCTGAGGCGGCTACAGTGAAAAGCTCTGTTCCACAAGGCATAGTACTTTTTTTTTATTTAAATCATTACAGATAAACATACATAGGTCAATACATATAACAATAGAACAGACATATATTGAAATACCATTATCTATACCTTGGGTCCAATCCACTGCTATTTACATAGGTTAGACTCATTATTGGCTTAACTAAGCCTAAACAAACAAACCAAAAGTATTATGTCCTACCTCCCAAAACCCCCCCAAAAAAACCTAACCAATCCCAAAGCATCTTTACTTTTCCAGAAAATTACCATATATTACACATACTATCATTAAAACAGAAAACAGCATATGCTGAACAGCTCAAAAAAAAGGACCTATCAATCATAGGAAAACAAAATTCCCAGGCATACACCCATCCAAAACCCCTCATGCCTAACTTTATACATAATACCCTCACACTCACAACATCATTATAACTAAAAAACATATAATAAAGTGTGTATGGAATACCATATATGCTTCATCTGTGATTATAATACAAGGCTCTAAAAAAATCGCAAAACATACCCTAACCATACATATAACATTGTGCATGGAGGTAGACAAAAACAAAAAATGCATATACTTCCAAACTTTGCCTGTAACCTTCTTACAAAAGGTTTTAAATCATCCATGCAGATCTGTAATAGGTACAAAACATATACCATCTTTATGGCGCTTCTCGGGTGACATACCCGATCTTCTTTAACCACACAATCCCCATATGTACACTCCACCATCACCCTAATTGCACCAATTTTTTTATTTTTTTTTTAATCTGATCAATTCTACCCCTTCCTATTAAGCACAGCTCTAACCCCAGAAAACCACCCAGCCATAAGGGAAATCCACACACTTCACCACCCACCTTACTATGCTCATCCTAACACCCATACCCCCTAACAAAAAAACAAAGGAAATGATGACTTGAATCCGCCCCCTCCCCCCCAAAGTCTAAACCCCATCCCACATCACCCTAAGCTATCTACCCCTCTTTCCTACCCCTACAGCCCCTTAAACTCCCAATCGTCATGTCCCTATATCCCCTCACAAAAGATGTCTCCCAATCCCTACCATACACCTCTCTATTCCTACATTTAGTCCTATACATACCTGCACCCAGAGCACTGACCAGACGATACCCACGCAAATCCCTAACTGCCAACGAAATGAATATGAAATCTAAAATCAAATACGAAATCCCCGACGTATATCTGACTCCCCACAACCCAAATCTAAACACAAAGCCCTTAAGGGGACACACTCCCTCCTCTACTAATCTCAAAACCTTCCCCAACCATTCCCTCACTGAGCTGTTTCCAAGCCACCACATGTAGCACACAGCCCATCCCCCACCATCCCTATCACATGTAACTGCTCCCTGGATGCCAAAATGCCCTGAAAAAAGCGATAACCCGTGTCCCTTACCTTTGGGTGCACCCTTAATTTCCCGATCCACTTCCAAATGAACTTCCAATTATACAAAGGCCAAGCCTCAAAACCCCTCACCTCCCTACCACCCATACCTATCCTATCCATCCTTCGTACTTTACACCTATGTGGCTCTGTCATTAGCAACAACGCTCTCAGCATCGCCTCACAATGCAAAACATCCCCTCCAACCCACCACCTTCTTACCTCTCTCATAACTGAGATCACCCGCTTCCCTTGTTCCCCTCCCCTCAACAGCTATTCATTCCGGACAAACACACTTTTTAACCTATTCCGTAAAGGCACCAATCCTACACCACCCCAACTAACCCCTAATTCTACTATCTCTCTATGCAACCAATGTCCTCCCTGTCCCCACACAAAATCCAACACCCTTTTCAACAAACGCTTCACATCTACCTCTAATAACGGATACACCACCGCCCTGAACCATAACTTAGGATATACCAAGGTATTAACACCTTATTCCCACACAAAACCTCCTCCATCCCACTCCTCACCCATAACGCCTGAAACCGTTCCAACTGTATTTCTTTCAATTTGTTTCGTAATATCTGCACATCGCTTTCATGCCTACCATCCCAGGCCCCTTCTAAATACCCTTCCAACAACCCCTTCAGGTACCTTTGATAACCATACATCATCCTCACGTCGTCCCTCCCTACCCTTTCATAATTTTTTTTATTTCCACCTTACCGACCTCATCCCACCATTTCACAACACTTTCTTGCAACCTCCCCCCCTCCCCCCACAAAGACCCCCCCACCACCCCTGGAAAACCTCATCCCCACCCTCCCTGACACACAAATCAACATTCAGCTTCCAAAACCCTTTAAAAACACGAACAACCCCTTCCCATGCCCCTTCGATCAATACACCTCGGTGGTCCGAAAACCTAAAATCCACATACTGCACCTTCTTCACCTCCACTACCCCAGACGTGTAGATCCTATCCAACCTCGCTGCATAATTATGCCTAAAATACGTAAACTCAGCCTATCCCCTCCCTCCACCTACCACATCTACCAGACCCGCCACCCCCAACACATTCCTAAGGGATTCTAAAACACTCCCCTCACTTTGCGGCTCCACATCCCTGATCCTTATCACACTATTCCAATCCCCTCACTATAACCACATTTGCCAAACCCCTCAAACTATACATCAAATCGTTATATACAAACTCATTCTTAACCCTCATATAAACCCCAAACACCATCTACCCTCACTACCCTCACTACCCTAGCACCTACCACTTCCCATGAGGACAATTGAAAAGAGCAACCCTCCCTGATTCCCACCACAACCCCACCTTTCAACGCCCCGGTATCACTAGCATACACCTTGTAACCCCTTAGGACCATCTCCCTACCCCTTCGATAATTATGCTCCTGGATAAATATAACATCTACATTCCATCTCAACAATGACACTGCTACCCAATCTCTTTTGGCCTCATTCCTGAGGCCATTAACATTTAACGTTAAACACCTGAATAATACGCTTGTGGTTTTCCCTTCTGCTTCGCTGATCTCATTTCACCCTTGACATATGGCTTCCCATCTCTTAATTTTCCCTCACCCTTCATTATTTTACCAAAACCATCTTCCTTTCCTTTATGCCCTTTTCCTTGGGCCACCTCTGACCACATTTTCTTGCACATCCTTTGCCTTGCCGTCAAAACCTCATCATCCGAATCATCCCCTGCTCGCTTCCTCGCCCCCCCCTTTGTCACCCAATACCTCCATCTCCTCCTCTCTATGCACCTCCACCTCCACCACCGAGACCTCTCTCATGTGTCCCATGCCTTGCTCCTCAAGCACTGATGACGGACACGCCACCACCTCACCTGCTGTCGAGTCTCCTTGCTCTCTGCGGATCTCACCCTGTCGATCCGAAAGGTGTAAGGGATCACTATCTAAGAAAGCGTTTAAATCCTCCAAAAGGCCCGACTCCACCTGACACACCTTCTCCTCTGAACACACCGTAGCCTCCTGTGCTCCTTTTATATCCACCTGCAGACGCTGCTCCTGGACTTCTCCTCTCTCCTCCTCTCGATCAACCTCTTCACTCCAAGCACGTCGCACCACTCCCTCCTGCGCACCTATAACCACTTCACCATCGTCTCCAACATTCTGCGTCCCATCCTGCTCCTCCGCACGATGCTGCATACTCTGCTTCTGTCTTTTCCCTGACCCATGTATGTAACGTATACCTGTGATCGAAAATCTTGCATTAGGATATACGAGGGAATGGGTGAACACAATGACAGCTTTACAGAATATGTTCCTTCGAGCGTGCCAGTATATAACCCGGACGTCCATCTGCTAATCGTGACTGCGTGCACCACCCCATACTTTTGCAACTCTTGCCTGATGTCGCATTCTCCCGCCTCAAATGGGACATTTCTGAATTTAATCCATTTAAACAGTGGTGAGACATCCGGACACATACCTCCAATCCTTGCCTCACCTGTAGTCTTTGATCTTGAAACTTATGAACCACTCGCTGATACGCCGATGAACATGCAAATTTGATGAACAGTCGTTTCGCTCCATTTAATGCAATCCCATAGACTTCAGAGTGCTCCATTCCCAAAGTATCTCGTATTATTGCTGGTAAGACGATATCTGCATTCGACGAATATACCGCCCCCTGAAGAATCTCAATCCCGTTCGTATTGACGCGACGTCTGTACCCATCCGCCATGGCTAAACGACTGAGCAGGCACCACCGTGCACCAGGGGTCTCCACTAACCACCTGCACACCACGAAGGCTGGGTGTGGAATGCCTAGTACTTGCTCCCATCCTGTTCCCCATCCTCATATCTGACTTAGACAGAGATGTAAGCTACAGCTCTGTGTCTTCCTTTGCGGATGACACCCGAATTGCTAGGACAGTGTCCTCCATCGAAGACACCGCAAGACTCCAAGTGGACATCAACCAAATCTTTAAATGGACCGCAGAAAACAATGTGAAGTTTAATGAACAGAAATTTCAACTACTCAGATATGGAAAACTTGAGGAAATTAAAACTGAAACAGGGTATACAACACTAATGTGAAAGACCTGAGGGGTGACAGTGTCAGAAGATCTCACCTTCAAAGACCACAACAATTTATCTACTTCATCTGCTAGAAAATGATTGGATGAATAATGAGAACCTTCAAAACTAGGGATGCCAAGCCCATGATCATTCTCTTCAAATCGCTTGTTGTCTCTAGGCTGGAATACTACTGTACACTAACTGCCCCCTTCAAGGCAGGCGAAATTGCTAATCTAGAAAATGTACAGAGAACCTTCAAGGCACACATAAGTACAATAAAGCACCTAAATTACTGGGAACGGTTGAAATTCCTCGACCTGAATTCCCTGGAATGCAGGCGGGAGTGATACATGATTGCATACACTTGGAAAATTCTAGAGGGGTTAATACCAAATTTGCACACGAAAATCACTCCCTATGAAAGCAAAAGACTTGGCGGACGATGCAACATCCCCCCAATGAAAAGCAGGGGCGCCACCAGCACGATAAGAGACAACACTATAAGTATCAGGGGCCCAAGACTGTTCAACTGCCTCCCAGCATACATAAGGGGGATCACCAAAAGACACCTGGCTGTCTTCAAGAAGGCTTTGGACAGTCTCCTAAAGTCAGTACCTAATGAGCCGAGCTGTGGTTCATACGTCAGTTTACGTGCGGCCAACAGTAACAGTTTGGTTGATCAGGCCCTGATCCACCAAACTACTGCCTGGGGGTTTAGGGGGTGAACGCCTCCGCGGCCTGGTCACAGACCGGGCCGCGGGGGGCGTTAATCGTTAATGCACAAAAAATTACTTGAGTTAAGTCATGTAGTCCCGTAATATAAATTTTCATACGGTCCACATGTTTCCAATTTACTGGCTTATTTTTTTCAATAATTATTCAGGAACCATAAGTTCCTTATTTAAGGTCCCTTTGTGTAAGTTGAGAAACTAAGTCGTTGGGGAGGGACAATATCAGTGACATGTTGTTCCTAAAGTGCCACACGTCTCCAAGGTACATCAATATCAGTGAGTATAATCTGTTTTAGATGTGCCAGAGTTCTCTTCCATGTTGGTGAAATGTTCATTCAAGATTTTACTTGTGAAAATTCATTCACATAACTTCTCACAGCAATGATAGAATTTTCAGGCATGAAATCTTGAAATCTTGAAAAAATCTTTAAATTTTATTACCAAAATGTTAAATTACTGTGTTTTACCTTCTCGTTTTGTAATACTAGTTGGTATGGGAATACCGGGAAGTTTTAGTTCATTAAGGCAAACAAACAGAAATTGGAAGCTTTATCAAGTGTTACAAATCTTACCATGTCCACTTCGGCCTTCGTAGTTAATTCAGACTCCAATAATACGTTACACAATATATAGAAATTCATACCCTCCATCCTCTTCCCAACGTCCTTCGTATACATATTTGGTTATACCGCATCTCTAGTAAGCGCAAAGAAGCCACATTTTCTTGCGATTTTCAGGACAATAAGCAGGCAGACTCAGCTCCTCCGTCAAGTACTCAGGACATCCTGATTACCCATACAGCTATTACGTACTCAAATTATTTTAAGTGTTTTGTTTAATCCCCCCCAAACGTTGACAACAATTTTGGACCACACCAGATGATTTTCTGTCATCCCATATATAGGAATCTTGGCCCTTTTCTTTCCACCCTTATCGGGCTTGGGAAACTGCACTCTCTCACTTACTAGTGAACACCATGTATCATGTGGAGAAACGACCAGCACCACTGTGGTGGAACTGTCCATTCAGGTAGATTCCCTCTGGTAGATTGTCCTGTCTATCAGAGTGCATGCACCCAGAATCCACGTTCGACATCTGAATTATTCATATATTCTTACACATTCTCACTGACCACCTCTCTCTTTATTTGTTTTTTTTAACAGAAACTAACGTATTGCACCGACTTTGACTTTAATTTTACTCTTTCACAAATCCTAAAGTACATACGCACCCTAACCCCTAGCTCACTTTTAACATATCCATATTCCCTCTTTCAAGCATCCCTCTCCAAAGTGTTGTATGATACTTACGAGTTTAGCGCTTAATTTGACCTTAATGAGAATAATGATTTTTTATTATAGTCAAGTGTTAACACGAGAAATATTAGGGGAGAGAGACAGAGATTATTGACCTACATATTTCATTTTTAAACCTGAATAATGTTTTGGAGTCAAAGGTTTTCCTGTAAGAAATTCTCACTATATTACCAATTATAAATTGGTAATACATACGGGGAATTACCAACATTCCCTAACCGTCTTCCTGAAGAAGCTTAACAAGTTCTTCAAAGCAACTGAGATAAGCCAGGCTGTGAGGAATGTATCGCTGTGGTCGAAGCTTCTTCATGACTTGTTGAAGCTCTACAAGAATGAAAGTTGTTTTCATCAATACTTGTTCTTCAACGTGTGTCTTTTCTTTACTGTTTTTCCGGCGGAACGCCATTTTGATGCACAAATAATCTGAGTGATCAGGTCATTAACCAGGATGCAAGTTGTGTAACCTTGTCTCAAGAAACGTGATTCCCGAAACCATCAAATGGTAATGAACATATAGATCTCACCTAAAATCGAGTTTCAAACATGTTGCAATACATCTTACATATCTGGAGAAGCAAAGAGTTGTAAATCTAAAAGCCGTGTGAGTAGAGAAATACTCCCGCTGTAAATTCATACCTCATAACTGTAAAAGTAAGTGCAGAAAGTTGTAAGTCAGTGAGGTGCATTATCTGAGCCATCTTAACCAAAAGTAATTTGCATGAGCAAACTTTATTTGAGGCAGCAAGGCGTATCAGCGCCCTCGATCTTCCTTGTCTGACTTGGCGCTCGTGAAAGGAAAGAGTCAGCACACAACGAAGAAACGTCAACATATTTCAACGTAAGGTTAAAAGACAATCAAAGAAAGTAAGCAGACAACAAGAAATGTTGGCAAACAGCGATGTCAGATCAGCATCAACAAATAAATTGTCATCGCAGAACTAATGTAAAATCAGTTAAAAAATGTTACCTAATCTTTCTCTATATAGAGCCTCGATATAGTTCAATTTTATTCTCATTTTCCTATGCACAGTGCTCTCGAGTGCAGCAGTCTGCTCAGTACGGCTGAATAAATCAACATATATTGATGGAAATGCCAAGTCATCATGAATAGAAAAAAAAGCAGTTAAGTACCCAAATGAAAAAGAGAGATTAATATTATATTTAAGTTAACCATGTGTCTGTCATTCAACACAAGGAAAGCCGGAAGCTCACTCCTCCACTAACAACTAAACAGGAACACTACTCTTGCAGTCTAATGAATGTAGATAATTATGATGTAGAAAGTTCTCTCCACTGTGAAAAGACTGACATCATTATAACGACAGAAGTCTCAATCAGAACTATGAAATAAATATAAGAGTACAGCAGTCAACAAAACAACTTGAGCAAAGACCTGTTCAGAAACACGGACTGGAAACGAATATAATAGGTTTAAGAAGCAGAAAGTCAGTTCATAATAGGAGGTTGGCTCCGTCCACATGTATTGTTCATTACTTGTAGTGTTGTGGGCAAGTGTTACTGTGTTTGTCAGGTGTCATACCTAGAGACATATCACCTCACAAAACAGCCGCTGCATTGTTAATGCACCTATGCATTAGGACTAATCGAATATATGATATATATTATATATATATATATATATATATATATATATATATATATATATATATATATATATATATATATATATATATATATATATATATATATATATATATATATATATATATATATATATATATATATATATATATATATATATATATAATATATATTTTATATATATATATATATATATATATATATATATATGCAAGAAAACCACTATGAAAAATAGAAGAATTCCAAGCGCTGTGACTACTCACATTATCAAGGAACTATAACAGGAAACATGACAAGAAGGGCTTATATAAGGGGCGAGACTACACCTCACAGTCACATCACACTAACAAAGACTACACTCACAGTAGCGTAACATCGCACGACTCTGTGAAGAGGAAAATAAGAAAGGACCTGAAACTCTTCCCAAGAATTAAGATTAGTCCAATTTATTATTAAATTCTTCCCAAATTTTATTAATTATAAATGAATCCAATTTATATAAACCAAAAGAAATATTCATATTATTTTCAAAACTGCTTTTAATGAAACATGATTCTATTATATTTCTCTCAACCATGGACTTGCTTGATACAACCTTCTCAGCATTTTGAAAATCAATTGATGGTTAAAATCTCTCACATGAATAAATAGAGCATTAGAATCTTGTCCAGTTCTAATGCTATATTTATGTTGTTTTAATCTTAGTTCAAGACTTTTACCAGTTTGACCAAAATAAACTTTATCGCATACTTTACAGGAATCTTATAGACACATCCGTCAGCATTTTGGGGAATTTTTTATCAAAAGTCTTTTTACTGTATCAAGATTTTTAAATACAACTTTATATTAAAATTGAGAGCATATCAACCAAGTAGGTTATAGTAGATGGTTTCAATTAGTTGATATTCAGAGGAGAGGTTGATTTGAGGACATGAGTGGGTAAATTGTCAGCTATTTCTTGGAGCATTGAATTAGATCGTTAGTGACGGATTGTGAAGGACTGCTATGGCCAAAGGCCTGCTCAGTGTTCCTCCTTCTTATGTTCTTATGTTCTAAGTCATGGTAAGGATCACATTTTTGGTTGAATAAGGTTGGTTGTCCCTTTTGGATTGTAAAAAGTATTCCTAGCTATTTTAAAAGATTTATCAATTATGTTTCTTGGTATTTTAAATCATTAGCTATTTCATAAATTTTAGAGATTTCTTCATCTATGAACTCTGGACTACAAATACGTAAAGTCTCAAAAACATTGAAGAAAAACCGACACTTTAACTCTATCTTGATGTGAAGAGTAATAGTGTACATAGGAACAATTATTTGTAGGTTTTCTGTAAATTTTAAATTTAAAATCAATGTTACCCTTAATAATAAAAACATCTAGGAAGGGCAATGAGTTATTTACTTCGAATTCAACAGTAAAATTTATAGAATGAGCTAAGCTATTTAATTTAACAAGGAAATGGTTTATATCTACTTCCTTAGGCATAAGGCACAAAATATCATCAACATATCTATACCACTTAGCTCTATTGGGAAGGATAGTGTTAAGCAATCTTGTTTCGAAAATTCCATATATAAGTTACTAAGAACAGGTGAAAGAGGATTTCCCATTGCCATACCAAACTTCTGAGTGTAAAACTCATCATTAAATACAAATTTTGCATCAACAATACAAAGTTTAATAAGTTTAATGATAGTAGGAACTGGCAATGGTAAATCATAATTAACCAGTTCTTCAGATAAGAACCTTAGTAAATCATCAACTGGAACTTTTGTAAACAAGGAGGTAACATCAAAACTAACCATATTGAAATCATTTAAATCAGTCAAGGTGCTTAATTTATCAACTAAATCTAAGTTGTTTTTAACATTAAAATTAGAATTTTTTCCAACAATTGGGCTCAAAATATCAACAAGCCATTTAGAAAGTTTATAAGAAACTGAACCTATAGAGCTAATAATTGGTCTAACAGGATTACCAGGTTTGTGTGTTTTTATTAATCCATACATATAAGGTAAAGATGGATTAGTGGAAGTAAATTTTTTAATTAATTCATCTTTGCCCTTCAATAGATGTTTTATTGTTTTATTGAAATTGCTGTTGACAGATTCTAAGGGATTCTTTCTAAGTTTAGAATAGGTTTCAAAATCATCTAGGAGGTTATTCATTTTATCTTGGTAATCGGTTTCTTTCATAATTACAATTGCATTAATTTTATCTGCTTTAGTAAGACGCAAATTTTTATTATTCAAAAGTGAATCATAAGACTTAAAAATCTTTGAGGGCAATTGGGAATATTTTGTTTTAACATTGAGCTATATACCATCCCCTTACTAATATTAATTTCATCAGTGGATAAATCAGAGGATTTTTCTAAATTACAAAAGGCTTTTGCAATTTCAACATTATTAAGTTTTTTTGAAGTTGCAAAACTTAAACCGAAACCAAGAGCAGCAGTTGTATTTTTATCTAATATTTCATCTGATAAGTTAATTAAAAAATTGTTATTAGCGTGCTTTGTCCAATCACTATTTTCAATTAAATTATCTAATTTTCTTTGTAGTTTGTTTTTGAGATTATTACAAATTCTTCTGAGTTTATTATAGCAATGATCCAACATACTATGTTGCCATTCTGATGGAATAGCTTGATAAAAGGAGTATTTTTGTTTCTCAATATTTTGAATGCTTTTTTCTCCTGTATTTTAGTAATTTCAATATGTTTCTGAAGAATAATCTCATAAAATCATAAAAAGGACGATCTCTCATGTCAAGGAGTCTATTTGGTAAAAGAGATTTAGGCAAAACTTGTTCATTCAAACAGTCTTTTAAAAATTAAGTCGAATTTTAAGCTTATGTGACTTGATCAGTGCAGAAGAAAAATGGGAAACAAAAGAAATATGATTAGGAAAGCTTACTGAGAACATTGTGAAGAGTCGTGTGGTATCCATTGATGCAAAGATCACAGTAAACAGGTGATATCAAAATATGCAAGAAAACACTATGAAAAAATAGAAGAATTCCAAGCCTTGTGACTACTCACATTATCAAGGAACTATAACAGGAAACATGACAAGAAGGGCTTATATAAGGGCGAGACTACACCTCACAGTCACATCACACTATCAAATATAGCATTAGAACTGGACAAGATTCTAATGCTCTATTTATTCATGTGAGAGATTTTAACCATCCAATTGATTTTCAAAATGCTGAGAAGGTTGTATCAAGCAAGTCCATGGTTGAGAGAAATATAATAGAATCATGTTTCATTAAAAGCAGTTTTGAAAATAATATGAATATTTCTTTTGGTTTATATAAATTGGATTCATTTATAATTAATAAAATTTGGGAAGAATTTAATAATAAATTGGACTAATCTTAATTCTTGGGAAGAGTTTCAGGTCCTTTCTTATTTTCCTCTTCACAGAGTCGTGCGATGTTACGCTACTGTGAGGTGTAGTCTTTGTTAGTGTGATGTGACTGTGAGGTGAGTCTCGCCCTTATATAAGCCCTTCTTGTCATGTTTCCCGTTATAGTTCCTTGATAATGTGAGTAGTCACGAAAGCGCTTGGAATTCTTCTATTTTTCATAGTGGTTTTCTTGCATATTTTGATATCACCTGTTTACTTGTGATCTTTTATATTATATATATATATATATATATATATATATATATATATATATATATATATATATATATATATATATATATATATATATATATATATATATATATATATATATATATATATATATATATATATATATATATATATATATATATATATATATATATATATATATATATATATATATATATATATATATATATATATGTATATATATATATATATATATATATATATATATATATATATATATATATATATATATATATATATATATATATGTATATATATATATATATATATATATATATATATATATATATATATATATATATATATATATATATATATATATATATATATATAATAGGGTCCACCTCTGGTGCAAATTGTGGGACCCATAGGCTCAGAGAAGTGGATAAAAAGGCTTCAAGGAAGAATATTTGGATTTCTTCCTGAAGCCATTTGAATATTCCACTTCACCTACCACCCAATCTTTTCATTCTTTTTTACCAATTACTAAATTTTATTACATAATATGGTACAAAAGATTTAAGAGATGCATTGTTTATATAAAGATGGCATGTACAGTACATGAAGTGTACATGAGATACATGTCTAGTACATATTGTTACAAGATACAGCAAGCTCTGAGTCGCTGGAACAGAAAATTAACTACCCTGGGATTCCTAGTTACCCTGATGAGTCTTTTGCCTAGCTCCTTAAGGAACTTAGATGCACTCTTTCCCCTTAAGCCAAGGGTTTCCGAGCCTATGGGAACAAACATATAATGATGCGACACACAAGACCATGGTACCCGAATCGGTCTGCTGCTTCACTGCCACAAATTCACCTGTGTTCGGCGAGAATAGGGGCGGCAGGTCGATGGGTAACACCAATGCAGATGGTCTGTGGGTCGAGGCGTGTGCCAAGGCTAGAGTTTGAACAACCAACAGAAAGTCCCCTGCATGAGGGGCTCTCACTGCCAGGAGGCGGGCTCAATCTTTCCCTGACACACTCTGAAGCATTGTTGAGGCAATGTTCTCCACTACTGGGCCATCCCAGTGTGACTGTTTGTAGTTGTTAGGGAAAGCAGGTCTAGTTTCAGAGCCAGTTAGATTATCCCAGATCCTGGCTCCGTCAACGAACTTTTGGTCATGGACTCCAATCTTGACCCTAAGATGTTCAGGGAGAATCGCTGCTACAAGTCCACTGGATGCAACGCATGAGGACAGGAAAGCAGGTAGCGCAATCTGAGATGACTTGCGGACACCAATGCCTCCTAGTCTGACTGGAAGTGTAGCTTGGTCCCACTGCCCATCTTCTAGAAATAAGTTAAATACTTTCGTAAAAATCTGCCTCGGGATACTCTCATAGTCGTGCAGTATAGAGTAATCATGTGAAGGTACACATCTTAGGAAATATGTTAACCTGGGCAGAATAAAGCACTTTGTGAGATGGTACAAGGCATCATGGGTGTCAAGACTGCCTTTTCGTTGTTAAATTCTCCTCATCTCTTGCAGTTTCATCCTGAGAATTGTGTCAATGGCATCGCTTCCCAGAGGTGTTCGAAGCAAGACTCATATATATATATATATATATATATATATATATATATATATATATATATATATATATATATATATATATATATATATATATATATATATATATATATATATATATTTATATATATATATATATATATATATATATATATATATATGCAAAAAGATACAATGAACAGGTGATATCAAAATAGCAAGATCTACCACTATGAAAAATAAAAATTCAAGGTTTTGACTACTCACATTATCAAGGAACTATGATAATGTGAGTAGTCACGAAGCGCTGAATTCTCTATATTTTCATATGGTTGTCTTGTATATATATATATATATATATATATATATATATATATATATATATATATATATATATATATATATATATATATATATATATATATATATATATATTGTGTTTGTGTTAGCACATGTTAGCACATCATTGTGTTAGCACATCATAGCGCTGGTCTTACGTCTTTTAATATTTTTATTCCGTACGTAGACGTCCCTGGCCGTTCCTCCTTCGTGACAGTGGACGCGTGAGAGCAAGGCGTCGTGACTCTATCACCTGATTTGAGTAAGTTCACTGAATATGGGCCTCAGGGGTCGCGACACTGGGCAGTAAATTCGGCCAGACAGTAGTGTTTGTGAGCTGGAGGTTTGCTTGGTAATTGCAGAGGTGAACTCTCATAAGTCCCTTGCCCGGCAAGGTCAACTGGAAGGGTCGCCATGCAGCCCCTGAATCACCTCAATACGGCCTTGACCTTCTACCCTCATAGCGGTAATTCCTCATGGCGTGTAATCACCACTAGTAATGTTATCATTACTGTTTTATTCGCTGAATCTTTGCATGAGTGTGCGCCATGGAGGTCGCTGGACGCACGTTGTCTCTTGCAACCGTCACGATCCAGGAGGAAACATGACGACATTTGCCGTGTTTAGCTTGGGGCTAACCTCCC
The DNA here is from genome assembly GCA_009830355.1 of Cherax destructor. Lineage (NCBI taxonomy): Eukaryota > Metazoa > Arthropoda > Malacostraca > Decapoda > Parastacidae > Cherax > Cherax destructor. The sequence continues at coordinate 155,024 of WNWK01002305.1, forward strand.
GTAAGTGGGAACTGTGTCTGAAAATCACGCGGGACTAAATTTACAGCACCGCTGTTCGCAAGATACTTCATCGTGCGAAAATATTGTCGAAGAGCTTCACACTCGGCTCAGAATATGCTAATGTGCCGGGGGAGAAAGTGGCGTTGAAGATATAAAACGTCCGTCTGGTGGGCAAGACGCAGCCACGCTGAGAACACCCGCAGGGATCTTAAGACGATGTATGGCCACTTCTTTACCCACGATAACACCTAACACGTGACATTTAAGCGTCATGAACCCTAAACAGGCAATATGTAATTGGATTATCGACTCAGGGGAAGAAATATCTTAGAGTGTGAGTTATGGTGCTTCCCCCCTCACCACCCCTCATGCAAGTTATGGACTTCTCTCCTGATATTTATGTTCCCTCGCTCAACATCCTCTTGGAGTGCAAGTTTTCTTTTTTCACCTTTTCTTATTTCCTTTACCTGTTATTATTTTATCTTGTTTTGTATTTCAGAAACTCGATTCATTGTGAATGATATTCATATAATATTTTCTACTTGAATATATAACCTGAAGACAATTACACCGTTATAGAGAATATATAATAAATAAGCCCAAAAATGAACAAAGTGTTGTGTATTGTTCATAAGCACACCAGCACTAGTATACACCTGCACCAGCACACCTGCAGCAATGCACAGCTGCATCAACACGCATTCACCAACACCTACACTATTTTTAAGAAAGGAGACAGAAACGAGGCACTAAATTATAGACCAGTGTCACTGACGTGTATAGTGTTCAAAGTCATGGAGAAGATTATCAGGAGAAGAATGGTGGAGCACCTGCAACGGAACAAGCTTATAAATGACTACCAGCACGGATTCATGGAAGGCAAATCCTGTGTCACAAAACCTTCTGAAGTTTTATGACAAAGTGACAGAAGTAAGCACGAGAGAGAGGGGTGGGTTGACTACATTTTCTTGGACTGCAAGAAGGCCTTCGACACAGTTCCTCTCAAGAGATAAGTGCAGAAGCTAGAGGATCAGGTATATATAACAGGAAGGGCACTGCAATGGATTAGAGATTACCTGACAGGGAGGCAACAACGAGTCATGGTACGAGATGAGGTATCACAATGGGCGCCTGTGACGAGCGGGGTTCCACAGGGGTCAGTCCTAGGACCAGTGCTGTTTTTGGTATATGTGAATGACATGGCGGAAGGGATAGACTCAGAAGTGTCCCTGTTTGCAGTTGATGTAAAGTTAATGAGAAGAATTAAATCAGATGAGGACCAGGCAGGACTACAAAAAGACCTGGACAGGCTGGACAAGTGGACTTTGCCAAATGCAAAGTCATGAAGATCGGGGAAGGGCAAAGAAAACCGCAGACAGAGTATAGGCTAGGTGGCAAAAGACTGCAAACCTCACTCAAGGAGAAAGATATTGGGGTGAGTATAATACCGAGCACATCTCCGAAAGCACATATCAACCAAATAACTGCTACAGCATATGGGCGACTGGCAAACCTGAGAATAGCGTTCCGATACCTCATTAAGGAATCGTTCAAGACACCGTTCACTGTGTACGTCAGGCCGTTACTGGAGTATGCAGTACCAGTTTGGAACCCACACCTTGTCAAGTACGTCAAGAAATTAGAGAAAGTGCAAAGTTTTACAACATGGCTAGTTCTAGAGTTAAGGGGAATGTCCTACGAAGAAAGGTTAAGGGAAATAGGCCTGACGACACTGGAGGACAGGAGGGTTAGGGGAGACATGATAACGACATACAAAATACTGCGAGGAATAGATAAGGTGGACAGAGACAGGATGTTCCAGAGATGGGACAAAGAAACAAGGGGTCACAATTGGAAGTTGATGACTCAGATGAGTCAAAGGGATGTTAGGAAGTATTTCCTCAGTCACAGAGTTGTCAGGAAGTGGAATAGTCTGGCAAGTGAGGTAGTGAAGGCAGGCACCATACATAGCTTTAAGACGAGGTATGATAAAGCTCATGGAGCAGGGAGAGGACCTAGTAGCGATCAGTGAAGAGGCTTGGCCAGGAGCTGAGTCTCGACCCTGAAAACCACAAATAGGTGAGTACACACATGCACCAACATACACTTGCACTATATATCACCTCTTTGTCTCGTACAGTATTTGCATAGAAAACAAAAGATGTAAATAACACATGTCTGGCACTGCTTTAAACAAACATTAACTATATAATGTTTGAAAGGAATGAATGTGTGGAAAATTAAGTAATACTGATAAGCTCTTCACGGTCATTAGAGTTTAGAATTATGCTAACCAAAAGCAATCATCCTCCCCTTTGTCGTCACATCATAAGCAGACCCTTCCCTTTTTGCTCACAAGGATGCCATTGCCAAACGAATACAGTGAGTTAGAACATCAACCATCAGGAGGACCAGAGTTCTTTTCCTAACCTCTCACTGTCTTTTGCAGAACACAAGGCCTAGTAGAGCTCAACATTAGACTAACCCATATTGGAATTATGGATCATCACAAAACGACAGAACACGAACCAACTCCTCAAATGGGTTCGACTTTCACTGACTCATTTTCACTCTCATTCCTTTCCCTAAAAAAGTCTACCTTCACAAATTTTAAGTTCATTCCCAATAAACAAGGAAAAAACTAAATAAGTCTTCCCCCAAAAAAATTTAATATCACAAGGATATTTTTTAGAATATAATGTCAATGCTGATGTAACCTAATAACAATTCACTAATCAATACGCAACAACATACTTCTAAATCCTAAATATTATCCTACTTATTCCTTTGGACTAAATTCTCATAATTACGTTAAGATACAATACCCAAACTATCTAGTGGCCTTCACTGGTGTTCTTAGAATAGTATACATTAGGAAAAAATGAAGTTTAAAATATTTGTATACAAGAATAAAGAAGTTTTAAAAAATGTGAATAACTTTTCTCAAAACCAGACTGTGAAAGCGTCGTAGCATGACGTGATATTAGCTCAGAGTCGCTCCGTAAATATGTTTAAATGAATAATAGTTCATTATAATTTAACACACCTAAAATACTAGTCTACTTTGCTCATACACCTAAAATAGTAGTCTACTATGCATACACACCTTTTAAAATACTCTTCTACCTAGTATGCACGACACACCAGCACCAACACAAACCTGTAACAACACAAACCTGAACCAACACATACACACACACACACATCAACATCAACATAAACCTGCATTAAAAAACACCAGTATTAACATACACCAGTAATAACATACAATAACACTAACACACACCAGCAACAACACACACCAACAAACATCAGCATCAACATACGTCAGATCCAACATACACCAGCACCAACGTACAACACCAACATACACCAGCACCAACATACACGAGCACCAACATACACGAGCACCAACATACACCAGCACAAACACACACCAGCACCAGCATATACCACCATCACCAGCATATACCACCATCACCAACATACACCCGCACCAACATACTCCAACACAACATACACCAGCACCAACATATACCACCATCACCAGCATATACCACCATCACCAACATACACCCGCACCAACATACTCCAACACAACATACACCAGCACCAACATACACCAGCACCAACATACACCAGTACCAACATACACCAGCACCAGCACACACCAGCACCATAATACACCAACACCAACATACACCAGCACCAACACACACCAGCACCAACACACGCTTGCACCAACATACACCAGCACCAACATACACCCGCACCAACATACACCAACATTAACATACACCAGCACCAACATACACCAACACCAACATACACCAGCACCAACATACACCAGCACCAACATACAGCAGCACCAACATACACCAGCACCAACATACACCAGCACCAACATACAGCAGCACCAACACACACCAGCACCAACATACACCAGCACCAACACACACCAACACCAACATACACCAGCACCAACATACACCAACACCAACATACACCAGCACCAACATACACCAACACCAACATACACCAGCACCAACATACACCAGCACCAACACACACCAGCACCAACATACACCAGCACCAACACACACCAGCACCAACATACACCAGCACCAACACACACCAACACCAACATACACCAGCACCAACATACACCAACACCAACATACACCAGCACCAACATACACCAGCACCAACATACACCAACACCAACATACACCAACACCAACATACACCAGCACCAACATACAGCAGCACCAACACACACCAGCACCAACATACACCAGCACCAACACACACCAACACCAACATACACCAGCACCAACATACACCAACACCAACACACACCAGCACCAACATACACCAGCACCAACATACACCAGCACCAACATACACCAACACCAACATACACCAGCACCAACATACACCAGCACCAACATACACCAGCACCAACGCACACCAACACACAACAGCACCAAACTCACACCATCACCAGCACACACCAGCACCAACACCCACCAACACGCACCAACACACACCAGCACCAACACCAACACACACCAGCACCAACACCCACCAACACACACCAACACACACCAGCACCAACTCCCACCAACTCCAACACGCACCAACACACACCAGCACCAACACCAACACACACCAGCACCAACACCAACACACACCAGCACCAACACACACCAGCACTAACACACACCAGCACCAACACACACCAACACACACCAGCACCAACTCCCACCAACTCCAACACGCACCACACACACCAGCACCAACACCAACACACACCAGCACCAACACCAACACACACCAGCACCAACACACACCAGCACTAACACACACCAGCACCAACACACACCAACACACACCAGCACCAACTCCCACCAACTCCAACACGCACCAACACACACCAGCACCAACACCAACACACACCAGCACCAACACCAACACACACCAGCACCAATACGCCTGCATTGAAAGTTCAAAAAATATATATTGTACGACCGAGGATATTAGAGCATTTAGAAAGAAGACTAAAGAAAATCAGCATGGATTTAGAAATGGAAAAGTCAGTCTTACAAATTTTCTGAGAACAGAGTTGGGTGGACTGCATCTTCTAGAACTGTCGGAAGGTAATTAATACATCACCACTCAGAGAGTAGTCCAGAAATAAGAACATAAGAAAGAAGGAACACTGCAACAGGCCTACTGGCCCATGCGAGGCACGTCCAAGTCTCCAACCGGGATAAGCCAATGCCCCGACAAAGCCAGGTCAGGTTACATTCACTTAAGGAAGGAGCACGGCATCTGACCTAGTAGCACAAGCTAGTCAGGTCGAACTCACACCCACCCGCACCCACTCATATATTTATCTAGCAGACCACCTGGAATTAACCCTTCCCAGGTAAACTCCAGGTAGTCAGGTCACTTCCACTTAAAGAATTAGTACGGCATCTGACCTAGTAGCACAAGCTAGTCAGGTCCAACTCACACCCACCCGCACCCACTCATATATTTATCTAACCTATTTTTAAAACTACACAACGTCCCAGCCCTTATGACGGTACTCGGGAGTTTGTTCCACTCATCCACAACTCTATTACCAAACCAGTGCTTTCCTATATCCTTCCTGAATCTGAACTTTTCCAACTTGAAACCATTGCTGCGAGTCCTGTCTTGGCTGGATATTTTCAGCACGCTATTTACATCCCCTTTATTTATTCCTGTTTTCTATTTATGCACCTCAATCATATCCCCCCTAATTCTATGCCTTTCTAGAGAGTGCAGATTCAGGGCCGTCAGTCTATCCTCATAGGGAAGATTTCTGATACATGGGATCAACTTTGTCATCCTCCTCTGTACGTTTTCCAGTGTATTTATATCCATTCTGTAATACGGTGACCAGAACTGTGCAGCATAATCTAAATGAGGCCTAACCAAAGATATATAAAGTTGAAGAACAACCTGAGAACTTCTATTATTTATACTTCTTGAAATGAAGCCAAGGATTCTGTTAGCTTTATTGCGAACACTTATGCACTGTTGTCTTGGTTTCAGATTACTACTAACCATAACTCCTAAATCCTTCTCGCAATCACAAGTATTAAGATCTACATTATTCAGCTTATATGTGGCATGGTTATTTTCCTGCCCAACATATAGAACTTTGCATTTGTCTATATTAAACTGCATCTGCCACTTCTCCGACCACTGCATCAGTCTATTCAAATCATCCTAGAGTGCTCTAATGTCCTCATTAGGATGAATTGGACGGCCTATTTTGGTGTCATCAACAAATTTGCTTATGTTGCTATTTATTCCCTCATCTATGTCGTTTATGTAAATTGTAAACAACAGGGGGCCCAAAACTGACACCTGTGGAACACCGCTTGAGACATGCCTCCATTCTGATTTCTCTCCATTTATGCAAACTCTCTGCCGCCTATTTGTCAACCATGCCTCTACCCAGGAAAAAAATTATCCTCCTATTCCGTGTGCCTTAAGTTTCCTCAGTTGCCTCTGATGTGGAACTTTATCGAAAGCCTTACTGAAGTCCATATACACAATATCATATTCATTACCATGATCTACCTCCACAAACACCTTAGTAAAAAAAAATTAGTAAATTCGTAAGACAGGAACGCCCCTTAGTAAAACCGTGTTGAGATTCCTTAATCAATTTATGTTTTTCAAGATAGCTACGAATTGCCTCGGCAATTATTGATTCCATAAATTTACCAACTATGGAGGTAAGGCTTATTGGTCTATAGTTCGAAGCTAAGGACCTGTCACCATCCTTGTAAATAGGTATTACATTTGCCCTTTTCCACTTGTCTGGCACTATGCCATTTTGTAGTGATATATTGAAAAGATTTTCAAAGGTTTGCTAAGTTCCTCTTTACATTCCTTTAAAACTCTTGCAAACAGTTCATCAGGGCCTGGGGATTTGTTAGGTTTTAATTTCTCTATTTGCCTGAGGACCATGTCACTAGTTACCCCAATCGAGCATAGTCTATTATCTTCCTGTTCTACATAATTTATTATTTCTGGAATTCCGCTAATATCTTCCTGAGTAAAAACTGAGAGGAAGTAAGTATTGAAAATTTCACACAATATCCTTATTGTCCATGATCTGTCCTGAGTTACTCTTAAGTGAGCCTATCTTGTCCCTAATCTTACTTCTGTATACCTGAAAGAACCATTTCGGGTTAGTCTTCGAATCCCTTGCTACCTTATCCTCATAAGCCCTTTTTGCTTTTCTTATTCCTTTTTTTATTTCTCTCTTTAATTGAAAATATTGATTTCTTATCTGTTCATCCCCTCTTTTGATACGCCTATATATGCCTCTCTTTTGACCAATGAGATGTTTTAATCTATTGTTCATCCATTTAGGATAATTTTTATTGGATCTAATTTCCCTACTCGGAACAAAAGTTGTCTGGGCAGCTAGAACTATGCTCTGGAAAACGTCATATTGGCAACCAAAACCACCAACCTGACCCATAGTCAGGTCATCCCAATTTAGCCCACCTAGGTAGTTTCTCAGCCCCATGAAGTCGGCTAAGCGAAAGTCTGGAACAGGGACTTGATTGCAGTTACCTGGGTAATTCCATGATATATTGAAACTAAGTGATTTGTGATCGCTTTCCCCAAGCTCTTCATTAACCTCAAGATTATTAATTAGTGATTCTTTGTTGGCAAGAACAAAATCAAGAAAGTTGCTACCTCTAGTTGGTTCTGTCACAAACTGTTTTAAAAAACAATCCTAAACTGTATCAAGAAAGTTATTAGACTCAAGATTACTTGTCACATTGTTCCAATCAATTTGTCTAAAGTTAAAATCTCCCATTAACACAACATTTTCATATCTAGACGCCTTATGAATTTCGTCCCATAGCAGCTTACTGCGCTCCCTCTCCAGGCTTGGGGGCCTGTAAATCACACCCATAATTCATTTTTCACGACCATCGAGAAACTGTAGCCAAACTGATTCTGTTTCCGATGTTTCTAATCTTATATCTTGTCTAACACAACAATTTAAATTTTCTCTGACATACTCGCCACTCCACACCCTTCCTGTTGACCGTATCAGTGTGGAATAGTTTATATCCCTGTATGTTGCACTCAAAAGGCATTTCTCTATCTTTCAGGTTGAACCATGTCTCTGTTATAGCAATAATATCTATATTACCTGCACTTGCAAGTAATCTTAGCTCATCTATCTTATTTTTTAGACTCCTACTATTTGTATAGTAAACCTTAAGGGAGCTAGTCACTCGTTGCCCTCTACTATCTCTCTTTGTTTGTTGATCAATTGCTTTGCCTTTACTAGCAAATTTATTTTGAATATTATCTTTTAAACATATCCCTGAGGTATCCTGGTAATATCTGCTGTTTCCAACCTGTTTACAGCCTGATTGTTTCCCACAAACACCCATACCTCTATAATCTATCAGGTTAAAGTCCTAGACAAGTCTCCAAAGACCCCTCAATCGAATCGACTAATGCAACCACTCCAGCCCCAGAGAGATGAACCCCATCCCTTGCATACATATCACGTTTTCCATAGAATTTGTCCCAGTTATCAATGAATGGAATTGCAAGTTCCTTGCAGTAGCTGTCTAGCCAGCAATTTATACCAATTGCCCTAGACATCCATTCATTGCCCACTCCCTTTCTAGGCAAAATGCTACATATGATTGTGATCCCTCCCTTAGCCCTAACTACTTCTATGGCTGACTTGTACTTATCTAGTAGCTCCTGTCTTCTGCCCTTCCCAACGTCATTTCCTCCAGCACTATGACAGATAATGGGCTTGTTCCCATTACCTGACACAATATTATCCAACCTGCTGACTATGTCACTAATACCAGCTCTTGGGAGGCACACCCTCTGTCTGACCTTCCTATATCTGTTACAAAAAGCACGGTCCATATATCTTACCTGAGAGTCTCCCACAATCAGAATATTCTTACCTTGATTAACAGGGAAGTCAGTGGTACGTTTAACCTCACTAACCACTGAAGTACACTCGTCCTGGAGAACAGAGAATCGATTTCCTACCTTCACATCTTCTCTATTAATCTTCCTTATCTTTTCCTGAATTGTGAACCACTTGTCACTTAAAGCGGCTGCCACTCTCACTGTTGGTAACCATTTCCTCCTCACCAGCACCAACCATCTCACACTCACTTCCAAACCCTCCTAGGCAGACGGGGTTAAAAGGCAGTGTGCTCCAGTGTAAGAAGGCAGAAAGTAACCGTAAGGAATAGTTCATCAAAATGGGATACAGTATCGATGGTTAGGTTAGGTAAGGTTTGTCAGGAAACAGAACAAGTGTTTCCTGACGCGGGTCTTAGTTATATGATGACCCGTAGCTCGAGGATTTGGTCGTGTGACCAAAGCCTTTCGCTTGCTTACCGGTCCACCCCTTTAAAAATTCTGGTTATGAATATAACTGTTTTGAGTAACGAATGGAAGTCTTCAAGGTTCAGTACTAGGGCCGCCGTTGTTCGATCTATGATCTACCAATGTGGATTCAGTCATGAGTCACTGCTTGCTGGTGATGTAAAACTAATGAGAAGAATAAGAACCGAAGAGGACAATAATATACTTGAGTGGGATTTCAACAGACTGTATATGTGATCAAACTAGTGGCTACTCGATTTCCTCAAAAATTTACGCAAGGACATTTGAATTTGAAAATGTGGGAGGCAGACCAGGCGCAGAGTACAGCGTGGGCGGAGAGAAGCTTCAAATATCGGAAGTGGAAAGGATCTGTTTGAGAATATAACATCAACCATTCAGCGAGAAATACATATAATCAGTATAACATCACCGGCATGGACAAGATTTGCAAACCTCAGAATAGCATTCAGGAACTTAAATACAGAAATCATCAAAACCTTATAAACGACATAAGACAGGTCTTTCACTGAGTAGCTCCATCCTGATAAAGTAAGTGAGAAACCTACTAAAAATCCACTGGTTTTCAACCAGGCTAGTACCAGACCTGAGAGGAATGCGCTTTGAGGAGAGGTTGGAGGAGCTGAACCTGACAACCTTGGCGGAGAGAAAAACAATGAGATGAGATATCATGATTACAATATATAAATCTTAGAAGGAATTGAGAGGGCACAAAAGGAGAGACTATTTGAATTAAGAAGACCATAGTCAAGGTAGCACGGGAGGAAACTGAAACACAGATGAGCCACAGAGATGTAAGAAAGTATTTCTTTTGTGTCAGGATAATTGAAAACTTGATTGACTTAAATGAAACAATGGTGGAGAAAAATTCAATACACTACATCAAGAGTTGATATGAAAATATCCAAAAGGTCAGAAATCAGTGATGTCGATGCAAGTAATCTAGGAGGAAGGACCAGGATATGAATATTGATCCACGCAATATTCTGTGAATACAACTCTGTGTATAAACTTATATTAACACACACCATGACCAACACACACCTGAAGTAATGAAGTCCAGCACGAACACACTCTTTCACCAACATATCTGCACCATCACACATTTGTTTCAAAACACACCAGCACCAACACATGCATCACCACACGTTCACTAGCATACCTGTACCAACACACACCTGCATTAACACGAACCAGCACCAACAAACACCTCCTACCTGTTATTCTTATACCTACAGAAAACTTTAAATCTGTGTAGGTTATTCAGCCCAAGAAATGGTGAATGCTCAATCTTTATTTTCCGAGTGAATGTGTGAATGACTGTGGTAGGTCCTTTGCCCACTGAACTAGCTTGTTTGAGAAGTCATGTTTTCTTCATGACCACCTCCTCCCACTCCAATAATTTCCATGGTAGTCTTAGCTCAAGTGGTAGGTATACAGAGATTTTCTAATCTACTGTAAGGACTCTTTACTATGTGTGCTCTGTTTATATTTGTATTAACATATCCAGTCGTTACCCATACATATTTTACACACATTATGTTTAATCTGTATAACGTTTTTTTTTATTTAATTTTTATTCTTTTAATGGCTTTCAGCCTACCCTGTAATAGTCTCAAAGTCACATTATGATAACTGCAGAGTTTTCTCTTTCCAGCTCTTTAGGTAACTTAGGGACTCACTACCCTTATGTAAAAAGAGCAACATTGGTACGGCAAGTGGCTGTGTACAGTATCAACTTGATGTTTCCTCACCTATGAAGAGGGCTCATTTTTCCATGGAAATCACCATGCTATTGGTCGGTGTTACGAGTGTGTCTGCTAGTCGTGTCTTCTTCGTCTGTGTGAGCTAGTCTGACCTAGCACACTAGTCAGTTTGCCTACAAGTCTACTCAGCCAGTCAACTAATTCATTTTATAAAAAATGTGCAATATCAAAAGTTTGATGAGCGAACACTTGTGCAACATTGAGGTATCTCTATTACCAAACCGTTACGACAAATAAAGCCTGCTGCGCAGGCGAAACATTTCGGTAATAAAGGAACCTAGTGCACATGTCTCACTCATCATGTCCTTAGTATTTCATACCATTTATAATATGATACGTGTATGATACAGCAACACCATGGTATATTGGTATAAAATCTTCTAGAACTCTATTGTAAACAATTTTTTAGCATGATTTACTTCAACTAGTTAGCCCTCCTCATTTGTGACATCATATCCAGCTGCTACACCTAACTTCCGGCTACACTGTATAAGTCTCTGGCCATAGTCTTTGGACACGGTTCCGCAGACAGCGGAACCGACCAGATTCGAGAATACTCTAGACCTTATATGCACATATAATGAAGATCTGGTATGAAACACGTGTCGAAGACAATAAACTCAGTTCACAATCTAACAGAAGTTTAGACATGCATATTCACTGCTTATAAACAACAAAACACACTCAGTCATGAGGGTATGTTTAAAAACTTAATTGTTCAGGGAAGACAATGTGACAAACGAGAACCTGAACCAATGTTTTTAATGGATGAGCTCAATGACACTAGAAGTATGTTCTAGATACATACCGTTATGCAGGAGAAGACGCAGGATGGGAAAAAGAAGAGACGCAGCTTCTATAAATGAAGATGGATAACAGAGCTCCTCAAAGGCGGCAGTCTCTTCGAAGAATCTAAACAAAACTGGCTAGAGCTGGGGTTCTTAACCTGTGGACCATTGCTTGTTCTCACGTGGCCTGCATGATAGAAAATAGTAATAATTTTATTGAATTGATTTTAATTTTCTTGGTCATATATGAATCTACTAGCAAAGCAGTGGTTATTATTTTTTCTTAACAGAGAATGAAAATATTTTTAGGAACATTTAGAATTTAGCTAGTCACCACTCCCTCGGATTCAGTTGTGTTCTAACCATCATATGTAACAGGTGTGTTTAACTATGTTGTCCTTCCAGTTGCAATCATTCAAATTCAGTAGCAGTGTTTGGCTATATATTTTTTAAAACTGAAAATTTTCTTCCCTTTTAAAATTTGCCTGACTGTCATTAGCTGCATTAATGACACATGTTCATAGCCCATTTCGTGCTATCCCAGGGACAGATAGCCATAGAAATGTTAATAATTGGGTTACAAAGAAATATTGTTCAGTACTAGGCTATTTAATATTATGTTGGAGGAGTAATGTATTAGCTTATTATTTAAATGATGTATTTTCTTGGCCACAGTGTGTCAGGGGATCCTGCAACAATAAAAATAAAATATGATATATCTTGTCTTGAACATAGGTTCACATATTTAATAAAAGATGGCCTTCAATTTTCACAGTGCATTATTTCTACCTAGGTATTAACAAATGATTCAGTGAAACCAGTAAAGCTCAAGCTTCATCTTACCAAGCTTAATCCACAGGTAGCAGATAATGATATTGAGAACTTCAAAGTAAAATGCACTCGTTTGAAAAGAGCTAGACTAGACGAATCCTCGGGCCAGTCAAATAAATTTTATTACTGAGACATCAATTGTAGTATCTCTGATGATCGCATTGCCATAAAGCCACATACTATTGGAGACTTCAACCATCTACGGTTCGTCTGCTTTTTGGAGAGTCACGTTGTGCTAAGTTCCAGGAGATGTCACAATCAAATGCTCAGATGGCGAGAAACATAAATCAGTCAGAGTTATTTTCAGTTCAGGTGGACTAAACAACTGGTACAGCCTCTTGTTCACTTCGTTTTTGCCGCTATCAAGAGGAATTTCTCTTTTACAATCCACTTGACGTAACTACTGATGCTATGTTATGAACTTAGTTTTAGTATTCTTTTAAAAGGAAGATTGCTTATGGGTACAGCTGTGGGGTCTGTACTGAAGGTGCTCCTACAGTACTTGGCTCATGATCAGAATTTATCAAACAAGGTTAAAGAAAAGAAACTCGTATTGTAGGTATTCCCTGCTTCATTTACTTCCAAGATTCTTCCTCAGGCCTTCTCCATGGTGTTGTAAAATGACATGAAGTTTTCGAACTTCAGTTCATCAAAAGAAGTGCTCTGAGGACATGACTGTTTAAAAATGTATCTGCATTCAGCTCATGAGAATCTCTTGCTTCATATAGAGTACCTCACAAGAGACTCTTAAGAAAGGTGGCAGCTCATGGTAATATATGAGTGGGAGGGGCTGGGTTTGATTGGTGTCGTGAGTACGGGAATAAATTCTTAGGTAGTGGTGGTTTTGATATGGATCTGCCTTGTATGGGCCAGTAGGCCTTCTGCAGTGTTCCTCCATTCTTATGTTCTTATGTTATCCGTGCGGTAACATGTTGATATGTGTTCTAAAATTACGGAAAAACCTGAGCACATTCATGAAGCTCGAGTGGAAAGTTGATCTTTAAGCTTCACTCAACAGTGAAAGCTTTACTATACAAGTGTTTTAAACACTGATTGAAATAAATATAAAACTTCAAAGAAACGAGAAGAAAATTATTTACCCAAATTACTATGCACGATCTGTCACTGCAACGCTTGAACTCTAAAACAGAAAGGTAAATACTGGACATGTCTGCTCATCACAATTTCACCGATACTCTCGGTGATAATTCATTTGAACATCCATTACATAATAATGTCAAAGAACATCTTCAGTCCTTTACAAAATACTTCAATCAGTACATTCCTCAAATAGAGCTGAATACTGTAACCATGACCGTTACAAGAAATACTTTCAGGTGTCAGGTAGATGATTTTCCTGACGAGATACAGGAAGATTCTCAGACATTATTGACAGAAACACCATAGGCAGATCTACGGAAGAACTTGGCACATCTTGGGTAAACATCAGCAAGCTTTATTGCAGAGTTGGTCGTCTTGCTTGTCAAATATGATACCATTTTTCTCTATATTTTACCTTTCTGAGTCTAGGTTCTCCATGCTAGTGTGAATGAAAACGTAATCCAATCAATCAATTGATATAGAGTATGGTGGTCCACAGACACAGGAATCTTTAAGTGATCCACAAATAAGAAACAGTTAAGAACCTTTGGGGTAGAGAAATGGAAAACGGAGAGCTTAAATTAAATGCAGCATCAGAGAGAGAGAGAGAGAGAGAGAGAGAGAGGGGGGGGGGTACGGAGGGAGGGAGGAAAGACCTATTAATGAAATTTAGAGAAATCTAAAATAGTTCTTCTCATATGCAAAATATAGTACCAAAACAACATCTAATATCGGGCCTTTGATTAAATTTGACGGAAAACATACAAAAGACAACAAAGAAATCAATGATCAAATTAATTCCCAGTGCAATTCATTGTTCAGTAAGCCGTTATTCAAACTAAAAATTGACGACTCAAATGAGCGTATTATGAACGAGGCGCCAAACGCTTGAGACATCTCCATAGTCTGTTATAACCCTAATACCACTTGGATTCGAAGAAGCAACTGATTGCAAGCCCATTCACAGGCTCTGCCTCGTGGACCTTCAGTAGCATCACGTGCTGCAAGAAATCATTTTCACGCGCCTTAAATATTTTATGGAGACAGGAGTCATCTTAGTCATTAAAAAAATCACCTATATAACCCTCACTCTACAAAGGTGTCAACAAAGCAATTGTGAATAATTGGTTTAGAAAACCGACAAGTTGATAAATGAGACACTTGTGCAACATTTGGGTATCTTAATTCTGGAATGGTTTCGCCTGTCAGTGGTTTCTTCAGTCCAGTGTGGAGAAAGATTCATTTACTGATCAACTCCAGGGTGAGGGACTGATTACATCAAACTCCTCATCTTCAACCTTTGTATGTATTAGACTGAAAAAGCCACTGGCTAGCGAAATCATTCCAGAATAAAGATATCCAAATGTTTCACAAGTGTCTCATTTATCAACTTGTTGGCTTTCTAAACCATTTATTCACATCCAGTGAAACACAGCAGCATCTTGGGATCTTGATGCAGATATTTCTTCAAAACCTGTCTAATCTATAGCTACAACATAGAGGGGGTTGGACAGAATAATATGAACATCTTATTCTATAACATTTTTTTTATTTCAATATGGAGTTGGTCCTCCATTTCCATCTAAAACGGCATCAGTTCGTCGAGGAATTGATTCACATAGCATTTGAAAAGTATTCAGGGTAATTTTGAGCCATTCCTCAAGCAAAACCTGCTCTAACTCTTCCAAGGACGACGGTGGAGGAAATCGGTTCTGACATGTTGTTCCAACTGACACCACAGATGATCGAAAATATTTAGATCAGGCGATTGTGGGAGCCAATCCAAGTGTTCGACTTCACGTTCATGTTTTTCATGCCAATTTTGAACAAATTAAGTGGTGTGAATTGGTGCATTATCGTTTTTTAAAATAGCTCAAAAAGGGACTTGTGACACATATAAAGTGTTTATTCAGTCATTCGACAGTTCAGTTAGCAGGTGTTCATGTTTTGTCCACTGCTGACTCCGACTACCACTGCTCCACTTCATCTGTCACAAGTATATAAGCCCCATCTCCGCGTATATGCTGCACTTTTATCAAGATTGATGCACTGAACACATCGACCTCCAGGCTGACCAACCCATTATTTCAAACTTCTTCTCATTTTCCACCTTTCTCTGCATTGAACTGAAGAAGCCACTGGCTTACGAAATTTTTCTGGAATGAAGGTACCAAAATAAGTGTAACATTTATCAATAAAGCAATTGCAAACTATAGACCAATAGCTCTAACGTCCCACACTACCAAGTGTTTTAATAATTAAGATGAGAATCTCAACACAACTCAGGCCTTTCGCAAATGCTGGCGCTTTATGACATGCTCTTGGATATGTTGAAAGACAACCAAAATGCAGAGGTAGTGCACGCCGACTTTGGAAAAGCCTTGAATAAATGCGAGAATGACATAATTACACTCAAATGCATACAAAAGAGTAACTGAAAAGAGGTGCAAACTAATATTTTATTTGGTAGCTAACAGAACTCAAGGAGTAGTAATAAAGAGTAAAACCAATGGCTGCTACAGTGAAAGTTCTGTTCCCCAAGGTACAGAATTCGCCCCCACTTCTCTTTCTCATTTTCATGTTTGACATAGACAGGGACATAAACCATAGTAGTGTATCATCCTTTGCAGATGATATTAGAATCTGCATTACTGACATGCATAGAAAGCACTGTATGCCTCCAAGGGCTACTGACGACAGTATGGTGAATAATGAGAGCAATTCTCAAATACTGCAATACTGAATGACTGAGGAAATAACAGGATTAGGGTACAAATAACTAAGTAGTTGTGTAAGTCTAAAGTGAGAGACCTGGGAGTGGAAATAACATATCTAACATTCATGGAGCACAACATTGAGAATGATAGATTGGGTAACAAGAACTTTCAAAACAAGAAATTCCAAGCCAATGATGATACTTTACAAGTCATGCAGTCTTTCTAGAATGAAATATCGCTGTGTACTAACAACCCTTTTAAAGGCAGGAAAAATTGCCACACTGAAAAAATGTGAAGAGAACTTTCACAGCTCGTATAAACTCGGTTTAGCACCTATATTAATGGGAGCACCTGAAGTCCTTCAAACTATACTCCTTAGAAAGCAGGCAAGAAAGATACCTGATAATTTGCATATGGAAGACTTGCAGGGATTGGTCTCAAATCTACACACCGAAATCACTACATTTAAACACAGGTGGCTTGGCAGATGGTGCAAGATACCTCCGGTGAAAAGCAGAAAATAGATGAGTACACAGAGAGGGAACTCAGTAAGTGTTAAGGGACCACGACTCAACACCAACGAACTTCTAGCTGTCTTCAAGGGAAAGCTTGACAAATTCCTCAAATCAGCTCCTGATCAGTCAGGCAGTGATTCATTCGTCGGACTGTGGGTGAGAGAACCAACAGCCTGATTGATCAGGCCAGCAAGAAGGAGGCCTTGGTATGGGACCGGGCCCCCTCGGGTAGTGAGCTTCGGAAGTTACTACAAGTAACCTACAGGCTTCAAAATTACCTCTCCACTACTTTAACTGTCTCTAGGGTTGAAATTATCTCTGTATCTAACTGACGATACGTTCTGTACAAGGAAAACATTTCGGTAATAAAGATATTTAAGAATCGTTGCACATGTGTCAATTTAGTCTTTTAATTCGTGTCAACAGCGGCTGATAGCTGGCTGAGCTAGTACTCTGTAAATATTCAACTTCACCTTCACTTGTTGGCAGCGTGCCTCTATCACGCATCTGAAAGGTTCATGTCTATCTTCTCAATCTTATGATGCTGCCTGACTCAAGATTCGTTGGTCTGATTGATCCTGACATATCTGAAGCTTCAATCCCTGCGTTACTTCAGCTGCTGTTTAACCTCGGTCATTTGTCTTGGTATCTTTCATGGAGCTGTGTTATTGCTCGTGTTATCATTAACTCTGCTGCTGGTTCATCAGTTGATCTTCTCTCAACATCCAGGGCTTCATACTCGGCAGTTATACTTATTTCATATTGAGGTGAGTTGTTTTGGTCAATTTCAATTTTATTTCTTTAAGTTTTACCTTCTTTGCCTCAGATTTCACATGTTTCTCCATTGTCAAAATTATTGGTACTTGTTAACCAATTTGTTTTGTTTTTCACTCTTTACAAAGCCTCATTGTTTATTTTTATAAGTTGCTTTCTGTATTCAAAATCTTTGAAAAACATAAAGCAGAAACCTTCTACTGCAGGCTAGAGACAAGGGAAAGGAATTATTTTATGTGAAGTAATATCTGAACAGAGGTAAATGGAGATTCATTAAGAGAGGTAAGTCAAATGGATAGGCGATCGTCGTCAGTGGAGTCCTCCATATCAAAGTTGGTATTTATAAGTTACCTACAACTAGTGGTGTCCTCCCAGTACTCAGTCCTTGGTTCTACATTGTTCCTTGAATACGTTAAGATTTAACACCAGTGAGATACCTCATGTTCAGTTCTGGACCAGTTACTTATCATGACATATAAATCTGCTCAGCGGGGAGAAGTAAGTGGAGTTAAACTATATGTATTAAGAGAACTACATCCCAAGAAAGGGTACTGGTAACAATTATATCGATTAAAATATGGAAGGGATATGAGAAGTGGGTTATAGTATGAGTTTTTGCAAATGGGGAAGAGAGGTGTGTTGGGAGAGAGAGCGATATAGAAAAGAGCGAGAGCGAGAGAGAGAGTGAGAGAGAGAGAGAGCGAGAGTAAGAGGGCGGGAGAGCTACAATTAGACTAAGAGGAAGTTGGGTTACAAGGAGAATGACATCATTGGGTGTGAGAGATGTATAAAACTAATAAACTAAAGAAAACAGTTAGTGCACGATATAAGCAGCTATTGGAAAAAGAGGTGGGTTTTGGGAGAGTAGAGGTAATGAAGAGGAAATTGAACAGGGGTACGGGGTAGATTTAAGAATGCAGTGTAACAGTGTAGCAGACGATTATGGGTATAAGAGCGAGTACAGGAGGGAAAAGAAGTGTTTGATGGAATGCTTAGATAAAGATGGGAGTAAGGGAGAAAAAAATAGCATATAAATTTTTACAAAGTGGAAGTGATGTATGCAGGGTAGGGTATATGGAAAGCAAATGATAAATTAAAAGAGTGGAGAGGGAGTGCAAAAGAGGAGATGATGAGAAAGTGGGTGAGGCTTTATCAACAAAATTTGCTGAGAATAAGAAAAAGTTATGAAGTAAGATCACTTCATAACTTCCCCTCGAAGGAGAGGGGAAGGTACTGAGAAGATGGGGAAAGGGAAGCTGGCAAGTGTTCATGAAGACAGGGAGGTAGTGGTGGTATAACATCTGGCAGGAGTGAAGAAGCGCCAGTTGAGTGTTGGGAAGTGCATTATGCAGTGGATAGACGGAAAAAAAAGGTGAAGCAGCCGAGACAGATGGAAGCAGGGGGGGCTATAGTTCAGGAGTGGTTGATGCATTTGTTCATGCAGAGAGCATGGGAGAAAAGTGTAAGAATTATAGGGAAATAAGCCTGTTAAGTATACTGGAAAACTGAATCTTATTAGTATTATTGAAAAAAATGTGTGCTGACTGTTTACACTGCAGTATCATAAACAGTTCTTACGTGAAGGATGAAAAGTTGCTATTGCTTTTATGGATTTAGAATAGGAATATAATAGAATATAGAGGGAAGCAATATGGCAGGTGTTCCAAATGTATGGAATAGGAGGTAGGTTATGTGCATAGCAAGACTCGGGTTAGGGTATGATTGAAAAAGAAAGACTTTCTTTCCAGTTAAATTAGGCTTTAGAGAGATTCTGAAGAGAAGTTGTAAAGGCTGGATATGCAAGAGAATATGCTAGGATATGCAAAATAAGGAAATTAAAAATGAGCTTTGGAAAGAGCAAAGCGATCGAAGTAAAAAAAAAAAAAATCTATGTAACTATAGACTGGATATCAGACTATAAAGAGGGATTAAGGATGAAATAAATGCGTTCAGATATTTGAGATTGGGCTTGTAGGGGTATGGGTCAATGAAAGATGAATGAAACCATATAAATGACGAAGAGAAAAAGGTGGATGGTACTTTTAGGCATCTGCGTAAACGAAAAGCTTTACAATAGAGGCAAGCAAGGGGAAATGTACATGAGAATAGTAGTACCAACACTAGTATATGGATGTGAAGCGTTAGTTTTAAAATTGCAGAGAAGGCAGAAAGCAGTGGAGATGTCATGTCTGAGGGAAATGTGTGGTGAGCAGCATGCAGAGAATTCGGAACTTTTGAGAGAATAGAGCAAAATATGATGATTAGGAGTAGGAGGGAGGATAAATGTAGGTTGAAGAGAGGGAAGGGTAGAGGTCTTCATAGGAAATTTTTTGAGGGAGGGAGTGAAGTAGGTTTTGAGAGGAAGGGGCTTGGGCATTCAACAGGCTTGTCAGAGCATGTTAATAGGAGTGAGTGTAAGCTGCTGGTTATTATGATTTATTGTGCTGTTGGAGAGTAAACAAGGAAACTTATGAAGGGATTCAGGGGAAACTGGTAAGCTGAACATGAGTCCTGGAGGTGGGAAATACAGTGTCTCCAGTCTACAGGAGGAGTGGGGATATTGAATGTCTGAGACGGTGATCTTAACTCTGATGTCATTACACTCCAGGTAAGACAGTAACTGAATGAATGACAGTGTTCCTCTTTATTGGGTCACCCTAACTTGGTGGGAGAAGACCGGTGTGTTAAAAAATCGTTGACGACCTTCCATCTCTGGATTCCCTCAAGATTTTCTCCTGGGTCTCCTGCTTTTTCTGGGATACCTAGCAAGGCGAAGATTGACCCCAATATGTCGGTGTTCACCGGCGAAGCAAATATCATGAAGAAAATAGATGTGGAGTATGAGTACAAGAAAATTAAGGTGGTCTAAAAACTTCAGAAATATAAAAAAATAGATGTAGTCATTGTAAAGTGGCACATGTGGTAATTATCTGGAAAAGGAGTAACTCCTTCATTTACGAAATTAAAATAGCTCGTGAGTGTATTTCGTGCATGTTTAACCTGTTCCTCGAAGTGCAATCAGGTTTGCTGGCCAGAAAGGGAATAGAAATTCCAGATTCCTGGATCAGTAGCCTTTCGATAGTATCAAGGCACCCACCCTCCTTGAAGAGCCTAGTGAGAGTAGTAGTAATATCACCAGAGCAAACGTGGAGCTCCCGCCTAGCACCATAATACCTACCTAACATTTCTACACCATAAATTACCCCTCTATTACGAACACAGGTTTAGTCTTGTGGCCTGCACACCTGGTTGTAGCATGATAGCAATTGTAGAAATTATTAATGAGCAAAAGTCAGCAGTAAATAATTATATATATTTCCTTAACTACACAACATACAAGTATATGAACAATATGTGATATATTTGTATGTGCATATGCTTTTATGTACAAGAGACAGTGAGAACTGTGGGCGACACGACTAGAGGTAAGTCTGCCAACGTTAATTCACAAGTGTCCAACATCGCTTCACAACTTTGGCGGGCTTCCTTGTGATTGGCTGGGTTGAACCAAGGTGCTAGCATAACCAGAGGGCTCCGCTTATTATACTCTTAGCATCTGGTTTACTGGTCGGGAAGGCATTCTTATAGAAGTGTGTGACATACGCCAAATTGAATATAGTGTACTGTTAGCAGGCCACAGGCTCCCTCGGTCTTGTTTGTTATATCAACAGGGGTAGACTACTATATGTTGGGTTAACGACGATGCCTAAATTACGAGGAGGCTGCACGAGGATCTAGACCATTTTCATGTACAATTAAATGGATGGGAATTGCGACAATTATGGAACCAAAACCCACATTACAAAACAGGCATTAACTAATACGCATAATCAGTGTCAGATCATGTATAAGTTCTTCACAGAGCAAAACGTTTTCCCACTAGATGCATTCCTGTCGCATTTCCCATTAGATGCATTTCTGTCGCATTTCCCACCAGATGCATTTATGTCACGATCCAACAAAAGTACCCCCATATTGCATAACCCAAGCTCTCTGTGCCTCAGTGTACGAGAACGGAATATTGCAGGATGGGTATTCAAACGTTAATCTGACGGAACCGTTTATTTAGGGAATTGGTGAGCCTCAAACTTGCAATCTGGAATTCACTTTTACGTAGCACGACTATTTACAGTAGTCGTGCTATGACTACTGTACGTAGTCGAAGATGTATTCACAAGTTTTCCCGTGGGCACTAATATGCCAAATTCTTCAATAAACATAGCAAATTAGGATAGACTACTAAGAAATACTAGCTTTGAAGGAAAGATAAAGAGTCATTCTTTTTTCTTTATCTCTGAGAGATCACTCTCCAAAATGCACGAATGCAGTATTATGTGATTTTTTTGGACAAAGTTTCTCCCACACATTGGCATTTATAAAGTCCCAAACATTGTCAATAAAGGATTTCATTATACTGCATTTGTCTCTTTTCCATCGTATTGGTATTTTAGAATATCTCCATCCTAAAATTCACCAGCATGTGAAGCTTCTCGAAATTTACATTATGAAGTTATCAGCATTGAAAAGTGAAGCCAATCAGATAAGATACTCAGAAATTATTGCATAAAAACCAATATTTTAATTTTCCTAGTGTCTTCCATGTCACAAAAAGAAAATTGAAACCAACAAAGGCCAAAATCTAACC
This sequence comes from Cherax destructor, assembly GCA_009830355.1. Lineage (NCBI taxonomy): Eukaryota > Metazoa > Arthropoda > Malacostraca > Decapoda > Parastacidae > Cherax > Cherax destructor. Next base: position 177,614 of record WNWK01002305.1, read on the forward strand.
TAGCTTTTTCCTGACTTAAACTAACTAGCAGTTGAGGTCTAAGAGTGAATGTAAGTAATTAAGTGTTTTATGCTATGGATAAATTTAGTCTAGAATAACCCATTATGCCAAACACTGACATATTTCCGATTAGAAGATATAGTCTTGACTTATTTTGCTGAAATCAGTTTTATTATAAATAACTGGCACATTAAATTTACACAACCTAAAATAAAGGCGAAACTTACTTTGAGGAAAACTCATCAGATCTAATAGTTTAAAGCTGAACTGAAGAGGCATTCCCCAGTTATTGCATAGAATCCAACCAGAGTTGTACCTGCACTACGGTAACAAAAATATGTTTCACCAATTTTATTAGACTAATAAGTTATTTAAAATTTAATTAGTAAAAAACACTGAAATAGTTTGGGTCATATAATGATTGTGGAATAGGAGTCATTCAAACTTGATCACTGGAAGGGGAGGGTATGTCCATTTCCCCGGATCAAGAGTCACTCTCTAACATCAAATTTCTAACATAAAATTCTCAAACATAAAATTTCGCTACGCCATCTCGAGATTATATCTGGCAAAATAGTGTCTACACACACCATTAACAACTGTCTTCTTCTAGGTAGGATGAACGAGTGAGGAAATTTAGAATACGATCAAAAAATGCTTTCTAAAGTTCTCATGGAAACCAGTTTCAGGTAAGGTCTATATAAAACTTAGGAGAGGACACCTGCACATGTCAGTCATTCCCTCACATAGTATTATTTGTCCAAGTATAAAATTTTAAGCCAACTGAATACGCCTCAAGTATCAAGTCGTATAGAATTTAGGAGTCACACAACTTGTGAAAATTATAATAAGAAGGCTATAATGCGAATGTTAATCTTATCTTAGTTTTAGGTTTACAATTTTTTTTTCTTGAAACTTCGCTACGATCACCTAAGAATATCATTTGATTAAACATATTTGATGAAAAATATTCTTTAAAAACTAGCAAATTGGCAGGTAAAAAACTCACATTAAATATAATAATATTTCTAACTAAAATACATCTGTGTTTAAATGTTTGAAGCCAACCTTATTATATGGAAATTAATTTAATAAAGTTGACAATAAAATAGAAGCTTTATTTTAATAAAGCCCATGAAAACTTAAGTTTGTCGTCTGTCAGAAAATTTATTCTCTAGTATTTACTGTAAGTAAAGCTATTCTAAACTTTCTTAAAAGTTTCATTAAAATTTAAAATTTGCACTTAAATACTATTAACAAGTCATTCTTTTTTGTTTATTTGATATAAATCAATATCACTATTCATTTAATAAAATTGGCAAATTGGAACATATACTCCCCAATAACAATGTAAATCTTGCTTTATAAAAGGTTCACCAGGCTTGAAAGTTTGAAGCCGATCAATAGAGGCATTATCAAGTTATTTCATGGATTCTTAAGATTCCGATTTTTTTAAATTTAGTGCAATGGTAAATTTGGCAGCACTCAATCTCAGCTTAATGGGTAATATCCTTGTTATAAGATGCATGAATCATAAGATATTGAAGACATTCAAAGGAGGTAGACTCAAGTACATTTACCGTGATGAAACTCTTTTTACATATAAGTTAGCAGGTGTGTGCCTACAATCTTGAATTTCACTCTTCACAGTTACTGAATTAAGAGGCGCCATTTCTGAACATTTATAGCTTTGCCACCGAGAATTTTAGAAGTTATCAGAGCTATTCCAGGATGATGGGAATATTTTCTTAAACTTATGACACAGGTCATCTGCACACACCAAGTGCTCACGGAATCTTTGCTGTGTTACCGTGCACCAGCACGGTAAATTTGAAGCCGTTCGGATGAGGCCTTGTGTTATCAACGAAATATCAATGAAAAGTTTGATGAAAAAAAAAGGAAAAATATTCAGGCAACCAATTAAAGATGTTTCTTCTGGGAAACAATTTTATAAGTTTTTCCCGCAAACTTGTTTCTGTGTTCACAGTTATCAGGTATGCTAGATTTTAGCTCATCAAGAATACACTAATGAAATTGAAACAATGAGAAGACCAGAGAGACCATTTATTAACATAGTAAGATGCACTGTATTACACGATGCATTTTAATTAACATGTCACTAACAAATGATAGGAGATTTCTAACGTAATGCAGTTTTGCCCAGAATATGACTTGCAACAAGGTCGGAGTCTCTAACATATGTACATGGCAAAATTTCCTTTGGATTATTAGCCACAACAGTCGGCTCAGAAACAAGTTACCAGAGTGAGAGAGAGAGAGAGAGAGAGAGAGAGAGAGAGAGAGAGAGAGAGAGAGAGAGAGAGAGAGAGAGAGAGAGAGAGAGAGAGAGAGAGAGAGAGAGAGAGAGAGACAGAAGACAGACAGACAGACAGACAGACAGACAGACAGACAGACAGAGACAGAGACACAGAGAGAGAGAATTACCCTCGGAGGATAGCAATCGCTCCGGAAAAAAGATAACGAGGAGTAAGCCGATAAGTGGTAATTCAGAGACACTTCGAGAAAAGAACAACTTACATTTTACTACGTTTCATCAGTTGTGGTATTTACAGGTCCCACTGCGGGTGAAATGTCGTAAAATAAATTACTCTCCATAAATTACTAGCGTCATGAAACAAGGATAAAAAATAAGCATAATATCTGCAACACGTGCTAGACAGGCAGACAAAAGGAATTATTGAGAAATTTAGGCAAAGACCCCAGTCAGTTTTCACCATCGCGCGACTAATCCCTGAGAACTTATTCAGCATATATCAAACCACGAGAAAATATAAAGATATGCATATGAATTTGTATGTATAATTAGAAATATTTTATTATAATTTACTATTATTGTTATTATTATTATTGTTATTAATAATAATAAAAAAGTAATAATAATAATAATTATAATCTTTTTATTATTATAATTAAATTAATTGCTAATCTCGTGTCGGTCATACAGCACAGATCTGAAATGAAAAGAATTAGAATGACTCGACGAGTTCATTGTATGAAGGAATGAAGAAAGAGAATGACATACAAAAACATTCGAGTGCACACACGAGGACAAACTTTACCAGAATAACAACAACACATGCAGTCTGTACCCAGAACTCACCCGTTACTTTTTTAATTACTGGAAAGAGCTAAACTCACGGGGTTCATATAATGTCTGGGTAATGAGAGACATTTATTTTGGGCCCGAGGAAAGTTCTTTGGATTAAGAGGGACCCTCCCCCTCTCCCCCTCACCAGCAAGAAGGCGCTTCCTTTCTGCTCCTTGAAAAGTAAACAGATCCAAATAAAGCACCAATAAATAAGTCTTTAATTAAACACTAGTAAATAAGTAAAATTTACAGGATGGGTATTCAAACGTTAATCTGACAGAACCGTTTCTTCAGGAAACATGTGAGCCTCGATCTTGTGATACAATAGACCTTCCTAGCTACTTTAAGTAATGAACCTATGTTAGTAGGCGCCCCAACTGTGACATCAACTGAAAATTTTCTAGAGCATTTCGTGATCGTGACGGATGGTGTTTATTAGTGATAAGTATAATTAAAGACACTTGCTATAGAGCAAACCTTTCAAAGCTTAAACTTCGCACTCTCTAATCTTAATTAACATTTCCGTGTTATCTGTCCATCTCTGTCTAATTTATATTGGCCTCCTAAAATCCAAAATTGGCCTCCTAAAATTTATTCTTCTTCGCCCTATCATTTTCTATAGAGGTTCAGTCTCTTGCCTTGTTTTCTCCTGACTGTTTTTTTTTCTTTTCCTTTTCTCTCCTGTTCATTTCCGTCACATTTTCGGTCACATTCGACCTGTAGGATGCTAAGCCTTGACGTAAATTCTCACTTTACTAATGTTTCTCTTTACGATGAGTGAAAGTCAGTGAACAGCTTCTTCATCTTACATACCCGTTGACGTCTTTCTCGATCTTATTCGAGTTTGTGTGACTTGTAACTCAAGGTACATTTTACTTTAAAACTTTCGGGGCCGCTATGGGCTCTCCTCTATCCCCTGTTCTTGTTAATCTTCATATAGAATATTTCGAACTGGTCTACTTCACATTCACATTCTGGCTTCACTAGGAAGATGATGTCTTCGCCCTGTGGCCATATAGCTCCAGTCTCTTCTAACCTTTACTTGATGTCCTTAATAATCTTGCTCCTGTCAAGTTGAAAGCTGAATAAAAATCTAACTTTTTGCTTTCTTTCCTTGATGTTCATGTCTACCACTATGTGACGGGTTTTTGTTTTATCCGTTTATCTCAAGCCTATGTACAGTGGGGTGTACTGTACATTCATTTTTTTTTACCAAGCTAGTTTTATGTCACCTCTTCCATGCCTTCACATTGTGTCCCTCACTGTCTTGAATCCGAAATCTCCATTCTACTCAGATATCCTCCCGATTTCATAAACTCTGTCTACTCTCATGCTAAACGGACCTTTATCTCCCAAACTCATTTTTGCTACGAAATCTCTTGTTATTTGCCATCCCTACATTTCCAATCTCCAAAAATTTTAACACCACTCTGACTCATGTTGTTGTCCACTTTTCTAGATATGCCATGATACTGGAGAGTGGTTCTTAATTCAGGGAACTGGACGTGTTCTTTCCTTCTGCATCGTCAGTGAGATACTATTTAGCATAGATTTCTTTTACTTCTTGTAGGGCACAACTAGGGTCAGCAACCTTCAGCGAACTTCTAATTAAGTGTAACCGAAATTTTGTTTAGTACCTTCCATGCTTGAATATTAATAAAGTGTAATATATGATAATGGAGGCAACTTATGTAAGGTGTTGCGCGCCATTAAGGTCATTATTTTCATTATCTTACCGTGAAGTTATTCATTTTCAGCTTTCTACAATTCATTGCAATAATTGTTCTAATTTTGTTAAGCTTCTAAGTACAGTTTCCTTGTTTTAATTGTATTCATTAAAAATATATTAAACATTTTGTCTTAGATCTAACACAGTAAATCATTTTATATGAACTGAAGCTTACTTGGTTATTTGTAATCTAGTTTGATTTTGGTTGATTAATGTAACAAATATTATGCGCATGTTCTCCATCTGTTTGCATCTGATTGTTAATGTAACTAATGGTATTATTGTGCATTGCTCATATACTTACATTTTAATACAAAAAGTGAAATAAAATATTTGCTTATGAACATTTTTCAATGATTTTCACATCAGTAAAATTTGAAATAATTGATGAAATATTGTACTTGTAATTGTTATTGAAGATCAGATAAAGTAATATAAATTGCAAGTGTAACTGACTTTCAATCATGCAATTACTCCAAGCTTACCCACTTAGGTTCGCTCTGCTTCTCTTAGCCCTGTTATGTACAAACTGGTTATATGAGATTGATACTTTCATGAAACGTGGTTTTGAAAAATTATTAAACAATGTTTTCCCTCTCCAACGGTCCTATAATAAGACTAGTGGATGTTTTGCGGACAAATCAGTAGTTGGAATGGAGTAAGTAATATTGGCGAATATAAAGGCAAAAGCACAATTTGTAAAACAAGTTTTTAATGGAACAAAGTTTTTCCAGTGTAAATGGTTCTTCTGTATATTGTTTTCTTTACACGACAAACCGGAATATAAAGGGAAATTTTACTACAGGAATACAATGGGATATGTGTAAACACAATGTGTTTCTTAGACTTAAGGTCAGACGCTCAATGTGTCTGACTGTCTGGAGCGTGGAGAGAGAGCCAGCTTAGTAATTACCAGTAATATCAAGCAACTACTGCTTCACAATTATGTAGGGAAGCGTCGGTACTCAGAACCCGGAGAAACAAGCTCTTCCTCACCTTTTGAACTCTCAGAACGAAACCCGAGCTCCTTAACCCTTCAAGGAGAGTGCCTTGAAGGGTCACAGACTCTTGATCCAAGGCATTGGAGCGACCTATCCTATCCTTGGGTCAAATATGATTACCCACATTCTCCAGCCGCTGTATTGTCTTTCTACGGGTTTAACGTTTTGCCAGGACTAGATAAGTAGCGTGTCTGTCTGAGGGACGGAAGATTCAGCCTCCACCACTCCATGCGCTGAAGGATTAGCGATTCATCGATTTTTTTAATGTTTTACTTTCTTTCTTCATCAGAGCTTACATCACATTTTGTTACTGCTTCCTCTTTTTATTATTATCTTTTAAAAAAATTTCTCCTGCTTTTCGTCCCTTCAAAAGCGGTAAAATTTAGATAATTCTTGTTGCTGTCTGTTCCTTGCGTCTCGCCATCTTATATCTCTCATATATCTGGTACTATGTTATTTGTTATCAGGGAGTAATTGTTGTTCTTGTTCCTCGCCCAACTGAGCGTCCAGGCAGCAGCAACTCTTGCTGTTACTTACATGGTGCTGCATGAGAGGCTAGTTTTTTTTTTTTTTTTTTTGCTTTCTCTCAACTCATTCTGTGAGCTGTAGCTCAAGAAGATGGGATTACAGAGGTCACAATGACATCCTTGTTAGACCTCAATTTGCATAGTTAACCGCAGCTCTTAAAAATTACAGTAAATTCATATATTATAGTTTCATAAAATAGTAATATTGTGATGTATTGTCAAAATTTTTAATATTTTAATGTTACTGCTACAAACATTGGATATTTCCAAGATTACAATCGCATCATGTGACATTTCTTTCATCTAGTCAATGAAAGGTGTGAATACAATTCATGTAGTGTTTTGTAGGTATCTCAAATTAGTTGAATTTTGAGGCAGTGTAAGACAGCGTGTTAGTGAAACGACCTATTTCTGAATGCTTCATTTCATATAACCGAGAGTTTCATACAAACTAAAATGTCACTGATAAATGTAGTCTACATTTAGTTAATCAGTGACAACGTCTTGCAGTCTACTGCTTTTGCTACGTTTTTTAAAAACATTTTTTCCTCGACACAATTTTTTTGGATGAGTGATGGAACTGCCGCTTAGCGTCTGCATTGTTCTACTCTCTTAAAAAAAAATCTAGTTCTTTTTCAGCAATGATTTTTAAACTTTCGTTTGGTAAACCAAAATTATATTCGATTTTTTCCTCGTTTAATGCTAGTTTTGTAGAGGCATCTACTTGATTATGTTCCTGGCTAAGTGAGAGGAAACCATAAAAGTTAGACTCTAATCCCATTACTGATTATATTTGTGCGTTAATGTGTATTGTTTCCTCTACAAACTTGTTACATTTAGATCTTACGCTATTTAGAGCAATTATTGAACGTAGGACTCAAAGACAATAAAATCGTCCAAAGTTGTAGCTTCTGCAAGATTGAAAGCAACAAGTATGACAAGAAACTCCGTTTATTAGTTGGAATCACAATTGTTAATTCTAGTTCTACTGTCTTGTATTGCCAACAGTCTGGTTCACAACAGGATCTATTTGACGTTATTTTTAATCTGCTGATCTGTGTGACGTTATTTTTAATATACTGACTGTATGTGTTAATCAGTCAGCATGATAATCAGTCAGTGATTTTACATAAACTATATCAATACGCAGTAACTCCTGTTTCTACATGCCACCCGTTTTATGGACGCAGCGGCCCCTGACATCCAACTAATACGAGCACCACCAACCTACACACCTGAAACTTTTGTGGTTACATTCGGCCACCTCATTGCTAGAAGTATCGGCGACGTGTATCTTCTGTCTACTTTCAGTAAAATGTACGTATTAATTCAACCAACCTAATTCAAGTTAGTCAGACAAACATAAATTGATTAAATTTAAAGGAAGAAAGTATTCTTTGTAAATTAACGGACAAAGTTAAGAAATTCATGTTTCGAAAGATAGTTGTGTTGTATCTTGCACTAGGTCAGTGTCCAGGCAGCAGTACTGCTGTTCCTGTATCTTACATCACCTCAGCTTCCAGGTAACAGTAACTACTGTTCCTGTATCTTACACCACCTCAGCGTCCAGGCAACAGTAACTACGGTTCCTGCATCTTACACCACCTGTGTCCAGGCAACAGTAACTGCTGTCCCTGTATCTTACACCACCTCAGCGTCCAGACAACAGCAACCAGCACGAGGATTTGTGTGTAATCACTATGCTAATATTCTCTACCCTCATATTTTCCCCACACGTCACTGCTGTCGACGGCTGGACAACACCTGCACGCGTTTTTGCTTGTTATCTAATTTAAACTTTTGGCTTTTTTTCCGTGTTCTTGACTATTGCTTCTCCTTTCGCACCCAAATTTCATTTATTTTGTATCCAAATGGCGCACTGCGAAAACAATACAGACACACGTTACAGAATGAGCTTTCACTGGGGCAACGTTTCGCTCTGTGTAGAGCTTCACTGAGTCAAGAGGCTCTACACTGAGAGAGAACCTTTGTCAAAATATAAACTTGATATGCATTGTATGTTTCCCCTTGACTTTATTGTCTCAGAATAATTTATACGTGTATAACAAAACATTACCAGACATCCTAACCTAACCTAATCCATCCTAACCTAATCTTACCTAAAATTAGGAAATGGTATTTGAAGCATTGCAAGAAACATTAACAAATTAACGATGATCATCACGTTAGAAAACTGACGTCGTAAAACGAGGATAAGTTGATTAATAATACATACACTTACATTCCCACTTAAATAGGAAGGACAGGAGCCGAGACACGACCCCCCGCATCCTGCAAGGTGACCACAATATGTGTGGAACTACAGCTATATAAAAAATTTGGAGGCTTGCCAGTATATTGCTTCTTAAGCTGAAGAGTATAAAGTACGAGAAAATATAAGAGCTATATTATACGTCACTGCAGGAGCAAAGACTTGGCGCATTGTCAACAGGATATATACACATATATACATCTAGGGATATGTTTCTTTTCAGAATATATGGACAGGAATTATGTTCAGATTTTAAGGTTTATTGACAGGTGGTATTAACATGAAATGCTAATTTCGTGACCCTCGTAGCGTCGACAGGCTTTAAATCTAAAAAAACAACATATAGAGAGGAGAAATAATCACAACGTAGGCAATTCTAAAGGCTATCGAGAGATAGAACAAGTTAGGAAATGTTGTGGAGGCTGACTCACTATATCAAGTCATGACGATACCGTGGAGGCTGACTCCATACATGGAGTCTTGACGATGTAGTAGAGTTTGACTCTGTACATGGAGGGAGACAGACAGACACACACACACACACACACACACACACACACACACACACATACAAGCACACACACACAGACACACACAAACACACACACATACTCCAATGGATCGGGGAACATCTGTCAGGAAGACAGCAGCGAGTCATGGAACTTGGAGAGGTGTCAGAGTGGGCGCCTTTGACGAGTGAGGTTCCACAGGGGTCAGTCCTAGGACCGGTGCTGTTTCTGGTATTTGTGAACGACATGACGGAAGGAATAGACTCCGAAGAGTCCCTGTTTGCAGATGATGTGAAGTTGATGAGGAGAATTCAATTGGACGAGGACCAGGCAGAACTACAAAGGGACCTGGACAGGCTGCAAGCCTGGTCCAGCAATTGGCTCCTGGAGTTCAATCCCACCAAGTGCAGTACAGTCTAGGGAGCGAGAGACTACAAACCTCACTCAAGGAAAAATATCTGGGGTGAGTATAACACCAGGCACATCTCCTGAGGCGCACATCAACCAAATAACTGCTGCAGCATACGGGCGCCTAGCAAACCTAAGAACAGCATTCCGATATCTTAATAAAGAATCGGTCAGGACCCTGTATACTGTGTACGTTAGGCCCATACTGGAGTATGCAGCACCAGTTTGGAACCCAAACCTAGCCAAGCACGTAAAGAAACTACACAAAATGCAAAGGTTTGCAACAAGACTAGTCCCAGAGCTAAGGTGTATGTCTACGAGGAGAGGTTAAGGAAATCGACCTGACGACACTGGAGGACAGGAGAGATAGGGGACATGAATAACGACATATAAAGATACTGAGAGGAATTGACAAGTGGACAGAGACAGAATGTTCCAGAGATGGGACACAGCAACAAGGGACACAGTTGGAAGTTGAAGACTCAGATGAATCACAGGAAAGTTAGGAAGTATTTCTTCAGTCACAGAGTTGTCAAGTGGAATAGTTTGGGAAGCGATGTAGTGGAGGCAGATCCATTCATAGCTTTAAGAAGAGGTATGATAAAGCTCATGGCGCAGGGAGAGTGACCCAGTAGCGACCAGGAAGAGCAGGCAGGATCTGATCCCCTGCAACCACAACTAGGTGAGTACAGCAGTGAGAACACACACACACACACACACACCAACAATCACATCAAAACAAGAATACACACACCACACACAAATACACACATAATACACACACACACACACAATCACACTCACCATATACATACACACATCACAACAATTCACTAAACAGTACCCAATCACACATACACACGTAATGTAGAACACATGAAATACATAGACTCCGAAGTGTCCCTGTTTGCAGATGATGTGAAGTTGATGAAGAATTCATATGTGAGGACCAGGCAGAACTACAAAGGAGATCATGGACAGGCTGCAGGTACACTGGCTCCTGGAGTTCAACCCACCAAGTGAAAGTCATGAAGATTGGGAAAGGGCAAAGAAGACCGCAGACGGAGTACAGTCCTAGGGGATCAGAGACTGCAAACCTCAATCAAGAAAAGGATTCTTGGGGTGAATATAACACTGGAACATCTCCTGAGGGCACATCAACAAATAACTGCTGCAGCATATGGGCGCCTAGCAAACCTAAGAAAGCATTCCGACATCTAATAAGAATCGTTCAGGACCCTGTACACGTGTACGTTAGGCCCATACTGAAGTATGCAGCACCAGTTTGGAACCCACACCTAAGCCAAGCATGAAGAAGTGAGAAAGTGCAAAGGTTTGCAACAAGACTAGTCCGGAGCTAAGGGGTATGTCCTACGAGGAGGTTAAGGGAAATCGACCTGACGACACTGAAGGACAGGAGAGATGGGGGGGGGACATGATAACGACATATAAGATACTGAGAGAATTGACAAAGTGGACAGAGACAGAGATGTTCCGAAGATGGGACACAGCAACAAGGGGTCACAGTTGGAAGTTGAAGACTCAGATGAATCCCAGGGATGTTAGGAAGTATTTCTTCAGTCACAGAGTTGTCATTAAGTGGAATAGTCTGGAAAGTAATGTGGTGGAGGCAGTATCTATACATAGCTTTACGAAGAAGTATGATCAAGCTCATGTAGCAGGGAGAGTGACTTAGTAGTGACCAGGGAAGAGGCGGTGCCAGGAACTGTGAATCGACCTCTGTAACCGAGACTAGGTGAGTACAACTAGGTGAGAACACACACACAAACACACACAATCACACAGATACACAAAAACACACACACACACCTTGAAATATACTTCATAAGTATAAAATTTATTTATTATTATTATTATTATTATTATTATTATTTTTATTATTATTATTATTATTATTATTATTATTATTATTAAAATGCATTGGTTTTCAGTTATATTTTGTTAGTAAGAACATCTGAAATACTATTTTTTTTAGTAGCTGGGCTGCCAAGTTTTTGTTACCTAGATGTTGTTTACATTTTATAAATTTAGTTGTTTCATAGGTAAGTGTTATAATACATTATTGTGGCTAGGCTATTCTGAATATCAGAAAAGGTTATAAGAACATGTTGGTGACTGCAGAGTAACGTAATTATGAAAATATACGGATGTAAGTGAGGAATGTGTAAGATTTTTCAAGGAGAAAACCAACCTTGTTTTCTTAATCTGTACATGTTTTGGAAGAATGAATAGATGTAGATACTGACTGAGTTTTCTTGTAGTTCATAGTATGGTTCTGAATGTAATTTAAATTGTTATAAGGTAGTGTTCAATTTTTTTTTAGGATTTCGTATTGCTGGGTAGGAACTTTTTGTGGCGAAAATTTAAATTTTTTTTTTACTGGCGTATATTACATTTTTAAACATTTTAGATGCTAAATATAGCCCTGTTATTTGGTCAGTGTTTAGGGAGCTCGTAATTAGGTGGTTAAGGTAAGGAGTAGGTATGAATGTAAGCTACTTATTCACTTTTATTCTCCCTCAGTGTTTAGCAGCCATGATCAAGGGTGGATGTGGCACAACTCGCTTTGGAATGGCACAGTTATCTTGGCTGGGATTGAAAAGTCAATATTTGTTTGAGCCCCAGATAATTTTAATAAGCGGGTAAACAACCGAGAAAGAGGGTGGAGCAGTAGGCAGATAATACAGTGTGTGTATTATGGTTTTAATGGTGAACGGCAAGGTAGGGTTTGTTATTTTTGCCTTGGGTGTCAATATATTGTAAATTTGGGTATAAATTACAAATGTGATTATTATATATATATTTTTTTATTTATAGAGTGGTTAGGTAGTTATATTTATCCTATCTGTGTTTTGGATAATGTAGAAGAATTAACACTGCAACTATTGTATTAAATAAACTTTTTCTGAGACTATAATTGAACAAATTTAAGGTGTAAATTTGTATTTCCCTTATTGTTGTTATTTATAAATATAAATGATAAATGACCATTGGATAATTTACTCCTCTAACTATATTATTATTGAGTGGTAGCAGTATTACATGATCAATATTGGCATGGAATAGTATTTATGAATATTTTTTTACTAATTATTGGTATCATTATCATATTGATGTCAGGATTATTAATAATAATTGGTGACTAATATATATAGCAATGAAGCCACGAATCAAGTAGTATTGAAACATTTACCAAACTGCGACAGGCCAGGGTTCGACCCCACGACACATTGTCCCGTCTCAAGAGACAACACAACGTACATGTCATCCTATCCACTCCGCCATCGATCCTACTGCCACGAGTGTCCTCGAAACATGAAACAAGGCTAGTTCGCTAGGCTCATGTTGTTTGTAGGATCGATGGCGGAGTGGATAGGATGAAACGTACGTTGTGTTGTCTCTTGGGGCGGGACAATGTGTCGTGGGGTCGAACCCTTTCCTGCAGCCAGCCAGGATTAGATCCTGCTACACATTCTCCCTCCTAAAGAGACAGAACAACGTTCACATCACCTTAACCACTTAACGAGCGATCCTACAAGAATCATGCATCCAGCAGAGCTAGGTGTTGTTCGTGATGCGAGGACACTCGTGGTAGTGGTAAGCTCAAGGCTAATTTCAACTACCTCCCGTTTGAATACCAGCCTTCACAAGCAGTTTATAGTGGTATTGAGTCATTTACCAAACTGCAGTTAGTAGGGATTAAATCCCGCGACACATTCTCCAGTCTCAAGAGACAGAACAACGTTCACATCGCCTTAACCACTTAAGCTGAGATCCTTCTTGAGTATTAATTATGTACCTAAAACATCACCAATTCATGTAAACCTCTCCTCACCACACACACACCTCTCCTCACCACACACACACCTCTCCTCACCACACACACACCTCTCCTCACCCAACAATCACACCTCTCCTCACCCAACAAACACACCTCTCCTTACCCAACAAACACACCTCTCCTCACCCAACAAACACACATCTCACACAACAAACACACCTCTCCTCACCCAACAAACACACCTCTCCTCACACAACAAACACACCTCTCCTCATCCTACACTTCCATCCCGCCTTCACCCCAAACATTACTTATTAACCCTTGCACTCCTTCGCACCCCCCTCCTAACTTCACACCTCCTACCTCACCTTACATACCTTACTTTACATACCTCACCTTACATTCCTCACCATATATACCTTACCATATACTTCATATTACATGCTTCATCTAATATACCTCACCTTATATACCTCACCTTACATACCTTACATATACATTCCGTACCTTACTTACCTCACCTTTCATACCTCACTTTACATACCTCACGTACCCCTCCCCACCCTAAACACATCCTTCACTCACATCACATACACATTTATAATCAATCACAGCATTATCATTATTATCAAGAACTTTTTATGTTCTATACGTAAAATAAAACGAGAAAAAACAAAAGAGAGATAGAAAGCAGGCAAAAAAGCACCCAATAGTAGTACTGAAAGATGGAAGGAATAGCGGGAGGGCAATTGAAAAAAGTAGGTGTCCATGGGAAGAATTATTAGCGACACTGGTAGAGAAAATGCAGTAAAATTCAGAAGTAGGAATTAAGGGAATAATCAGTGTCATTAGGAATGAGACAGAAATGAGAAAAACGATCCAGTCATAGGCGATAAAGATTATTACTGAGGAGGCAAAGACGAAGATGAATGACTTGTCACGATAAATGAAAGAAGTAGGAAGAGAGGTGGATATTTTGAGGTGTGAGGCTGGAGAGATGGACATTCTGAGGTGTGAGGCTAGAGAGGTGCACATTCTTAGGTGTGAGACTGGAGAGTTGGACTTGCTGAGGTGTGAGGCTTGAAAGGTGGACATGCTGAGATGTGAGGATGGAGAGATGGACATGCTGAGGTGAGAGGTGGACATGCTGAGGTATGAGGTGGACATACTGAGGTGTGAGGCTGGAGAGGTGGACTTACTGAGGTGTGAGGCTGGAGAGGTGGACATGCTGAGGTGTGATGATGGAGAGGTGGACATGCTGAGGTGTGAGGATGGAGAGGTGGACATGCTGAGGTATAATGCAGTATCAGGAGACACGGAACACATAATCTCCGGAGTTATATTTGGAACATTGTGAACAACTTAAAAAAGGGCTAAGTAGAGGACATGACGTAAATGCCTAAAGGAGAATTGAAGGAAAGGGAGGAAAAAACAACAACTAAATACTCAAGAAGACTGAGGGGATGAATTCAGATTATATTCGACTTTGAAGAGCATGACGATGATGCAAAGAATGACTGTAGAATGAAGGGATTGTTTATATAAATGAAAATAGAGCATTAAATTCCAGACTGTGAAAGAGGAGAATGAAGATATGAGAATTTCACTGTGAAAGAAAACTGGAAGGAAAGACAGTCCACTACTTGAAGTACCTGACAAATTATTGAGAGGTAATGAAAAGATATATACCAGACAAATGAAGAATAATAAAAGATTCAGAAAATCCATGGTTCAACCAGGTTATAAAGTCCAAAAGAATGTAGAATAAATGTAGGGCAGAGGAGATAGAAGAAAATATAGACAGAAATGCTTGGAACGACTAAACATAGGAACGAGTGGAAGCTGAGAGATAATTCGAAAATGACCGAGCAAAGATGACTAAAGCATCATCAAAACTGCTTCATTGTCACATAAGGAAAATAACTGTAAACCGAGAACTATGCTCAGAATACAAGAGAAAATTTGAAGAGGAATTCATAGACGAGGAAAAATTATGTCAGATGAGGCGGTGGACGCAATATATCTTACGGTTAACAAATTTATGAGCTGAACTCTCCTTCCATTGATCTCTGTGATTCGGGCAATTGATGTGTTGTCTGGCAATTGATGTGTTGTCTGGCAATTGATATTTGCACCAGCCCAGTACTCAGGCTTAACATGTTGGTTCTTATGAAACAAAGAGTGACAGTTCAAGAGGAAATGTCAAGCCGGGTTATAGTAAAAAGTGGTCTCCCAAAGACCAGTACTACGACCACTACTTTTCATGATGCATGTAAATTTCCTGCCACATGGGATCGAATTATGCTTGTGACGGATTGTAAATAATGCAAAACTATTGAAAAAAAAATACGATCAATGGAGGGCATTGACCAGGAGGATCAAGACATGTTATCGGGGCGGTCAAACAAGTGGCTGCTGGAGTTCAATCTCAATAAGTTGAAGGTTGTGAAATTTAATAAAGGAGAGTGTTGAATGGAGATGTAACACAGACCAGAAGGTGAGAAACTACAGGGGTCGAAGAAAGAAAAACTCTTGGAGTAAATATCACTGCAGACATTGTACCAGAAGAGTGTGTAAACCGTTACACTCACAATCTGTGGTTCGATCTCCAGTACGGGTGAAAACATTGGGCGCGTTTCCTCACATCAGCTGTCCCTGTTCATTAGCAGCAAGTAGGTACCTGAGTGCTAGCCGACTGGAATGGGTCGCATCCTGGGGGACAAGATTAACCTAAGTTGCTCGTAATCCTCTGCTTGACCAGGGGCTTTCTATTTAGTATGCCACTGATGTCAGCTAGATCTGAATAAGATGTATCATGTAATTATAGAAATAAAGATTATTTTTAGGATTACAGCTAGACTAGTCTCAGAGCTAAGTGGAGGAATTCATTACGAGGAGAGGCCGAAGAAATTGACCCCCCCCCACATAAACACACACACTCCACAATTAGGTGAGTACACCCCTGCAAGTACAATTAGGTGAGTACAATTAAAAGAGTACACTCACACACACACACACACACACACACACACACACACATACACACACATACACACACATACACACACACAAACACACACACAAAGCTGGAGAACCAAGCAGTGGTAACAGGGAAGGTAATGCAATGGATCAGGGAATACCTGTCAGGAAGACAACAGCGAGTCATGGTACGTGGCGTGGTGTCAGATTGGGCGCCGTGTACGTTAGGCTTATATTGGAGTATGCAGCACCAATTTGGAATCGACACCTAGACAAGCACGTAAGGAAACTAGATAAAGTGCAAAGGTTTCCAAAAAGACTAGTCCCGAAGCTAAAGGGCATGTCCTACGAGGAGATGTTAAGAAAATCGACCTGATGACACTGGGGGACAGGAGAGATTGGGTGGGATATGATAACGACCTTTAAAATACTGAGAGGAATCGACATTGTGGACAGAGACTGGATGTTCTAGAGATGGGACATAACAACAATGGGTCACAGTTAGAGGTTGAAGTCACAGATGAATCACAGGAATGTTAGGAAGTATTTCTTCAGTCACAGAGTTGTCAGGAAATGAAATAGTCTGGGAAGTGATGTAGTGAAGGCAGGATCCATAAGTAGCTTTAAGAAGAGGTATGATAAAGCTCATGGAGCAGGAAGAGTGACCGAGTAGTGGCCAGTGAAGAGGAGGGGCCAGGAGCTGTGGATCGACCCCTGTAACCGCAACTAGGTGAGTACAACTAGGTGAGTACACACACACACACACACACACGCACACACAAACACACACACAAACACAAACACACACACAGAAACACAAACACACAGAAACACAAACACACATAAACACACACACAAAACACACTCAAACACACACACACACACACACTCACACACACACAAACACATTCAAACACACACACACACACACTCAAACACGGATGATGTGAAAATAATGAGGAGAATCACATCGGAAGAGGACCAGGCAGGGCTGCAAACAGACCTGGACAAGCTCGACATCTGGTCTAGCAGATGGCTTCTCGAATTCAATCCCTCCAAATGCAAAGTCATGAGGATCGGAGAAGGGCAAAGAAGACCGCTGACACTGTACAAGCTAGGCGGACAAAGGCTACAAACCTCGGCAAAGGAGAAAGACCTTGGAGTGAGTATAACGCCAATCACGTCTCCGGAGGCACACATCAACCAGATAACTGCGGCAGCATATGGGCGTCTGGCAAACCTTAGATTAGCGTTCCGTTACCTTAACAAGGAATCGTTCAAGACACTGTATACCGTGTACGTCAGGCCCATACTAGAATATGCAGCACCAGTCTGGAACCCACACCTGGTCAAGCACGTAAGGAAACTAGAGAAAGTGCAAAGGTTTGCGACAAGGTTAGTTCCACAACTCAGGGGTCTGTCTTATGAAGAAAGATTGAGGGAAATAGGACTAACACCACTGGAGGAAAGAAGGGTCAGAGGAGACATGATAACGACATACAAAATACTGCGGGAATTGACAAGGTAGATAGTGACAGGTTGTTTCAGAGAGGAACACAGAAACAAGGGGACACAACTGGAAGCTGAAGACTCAGATGAGTCAAAGGGATGTCAGGAAACATTTCTTCAGCCACAGAGTAGTCAGGAAGTGGAATGGACTAGAGAAAGATATAGTGGAGGCAGGAACCATACATAGTTTTAAGACAAGGTATGATAAAGCTCATGGAGCAGGGAGAGCAGAGACCCAGTAGCAGACAGCGAAGAGGCGGGGCCAGGAGCTGAGTCTCGACCCCTGCAACCACAATTAGGTGAGTACACACACACACACACACACACACACACACACACACACACACACACACTCACACACACCACTCTCCTGCCCTTGATTATCCATAACACTCCACTCGCTTGGGTTGATGACCAATAACAATCTGTTTGTAAACTGCAGAAGTCTATCTAGGTCGTTCTGTATTTACCTTCACAAATTTTGCGTCCTCAGTAATTTGGGAAATGTCGGATAATATTATCAGACATGTTAAAGTGTATCAGGAATAGTACTGCCTCAAGCACAGAATCTTGTGGGACACCACTTGTCACAATTATCTTTTCTTACTCTTCAAATTTGTGGACTAGTCTCTTTTTGGGAACGGTTCTCACATATTTTCTTGTGGTCAAAAAATCAACAGTACACTCATCCTCCTCTACTCTGCTTTATCTCTATTGGATGGAAAAGGACACAAATGCATTCACTAACGACACTTTTATGTATTTATTCATTTGAGTCCTTTTTCCTCTAAGATGTTGGCATTTACTGCTTTCGTACTATTAATCTCTGTTCCTAATTAGAATTTGGCTACCCTAAACCAGTGTTGGCTTTCGTTTAAGATTCCTTGTTTGTTCGTTTAAGACTCTTTGTTCTTATTATCTTCTCTTCTAAGATAGTACTAGCAGAAAAACTACTAAGACAGATCTAGGAGAAAAACCTGACGGTGCCCAAGAGTTTTTCGTTTATCATAGGACAATCTGTAAGGGAAAACAATGAATAATGATTTTTTTTTATTTCAGTAGTTCTCTTCTCTTGTCAGGATGTGGCTATATAAGACTTATTCCCACATACACCTTTAACGGAGGGAGGGGGGAGAGAAGGTGTTGACTCACACCCTCGCACCCTTGTTGTTAGGTGGTGTGGATAATTCAATACGTCACCTGCACGTCACTAGGCAGAAGTGGGAGACTCTCTCCCCAGCAACCACCTTCCATAGACGAGCATAAAAAGAGCTTATTGTTAAAACTTTGGAATGGCGTATATAAACAAATTCTAACATGATGGGTCACTCCGCATTGCGCAACCAAATAAATGCCTCCTAAAGGGGATGTTGATCCTCCAATATAAAATTTTGTAATGCAGTGTAGCTTAAAACCAGCCCCTGGGTGTAGGAAAGCTTATAACAAAGTTGGGTTGTACTAGCTATCATAGAAGATGCATATCAAGTGTGGCGGCATGTTGCTCAGCGCTGCCTGTCTCTTCCTGCAATGAATATTAATATGACACTTGCGGTTTTCCAGTTTTGCGGAATGTGCCGCCTCCATCAACTTACAGACTGCGGCTAGCAGCTTACACAGTGCTTCTGCTCCATCTCTTAGTACCCATAAGACACCATGACAAGTACCACTGCATTTTCTATGTACAAGTCTCACAGAAGCTTTTCTACTTTAACCTCTCTTATACAGTAGTGGTATGTGTGTGTGTGTGTGTGAGTGAGTGTGTGTGGTGTGTGTGTGTGTGTGTGTGTGTGTGTGTGTGTGTGTGTGTGTGTGTGTGTACTCACCTAATTATACTCACTAATTGTGGTTGCAGGGGTCGAGACTCAGCTCCTGGTCCGCCTCTTCGCTGTCTGCTACTGGGTCTCTGCTCTCCTGCTCCATGAGCTTTATCATACCTTGTCTTAAAACTATGTATGGGTCTAGCAACTGTGTGTGTGTGTGTGTGTGTGTGTACTCACCTAATTGTACTCACCTAATTGGGGTTGCAGGGGTCGAGACTCAGCTCCTGGTCCCGCATCTTCGCTGTCTGCTACTGGGTCTCTGCTCTCCCTGCTCCATGAGCTTTATCATACCTTGTCTTAAAACTATGTATGGTTCCTGCCTCCACTATATCTTTCTCTAGACTATTCCACTTCCTGACTACTCTGTGGCTGAAGAAAGCTTCCTGACATCCCTTTGACTCATCTGAGTCTTCAGCTTCCAGTTGTGTCCCCTTGTTTCTGTGTTCCCTCTCTGAAACATCCTGTCACTATCTACCTTGTCAATTCCCCGCAGTATTTTGTATGTCGTTATCATGTCTCCTCTGACCCTTCTTTCCTCCAGTGTTGTTAGTCCTATTTCCCTCAATCTTTCTTCATAAGACAGACCCCTGAGTTGTGGAACTAACCTTGTCGCAAACCTTTGCACTTTCTCTAGTTTCTTTACGTGCTTGACCAGGTGTGGGTTCCAGACTGGTGCTGCATATTCTAGTATGGGCCTGACGTACACGGTATACAGTGCCTTGAACGATTCCTTGTTAAAGTAACGGAACGCTAATCTTAGGTTTGCCAGTCGCCCATATGCTGCCGCAGTTATCTGGTTGATGTGTGCCTCCGGAGACGTGCTTGGCGTTATACTCACTCCAAGGTCTTTCTCCTTTGCCGAGGTTTGTAGCCTTTGTCCGCCTAGCTTGTACTCTGTCAGCGGTCTTCTTTGCCCTTCTCCGATCCTCATGACTTTGCATTTGGAGGGATTGAATTCAAGAAGCCAATTGCTAGACCAGATGTCGAGCTTGTCCAGGTCTGTTTGCAGCCCTGCCTGGTCCTCTTCCGATGTGATCTTAATCTTATTAAATTTAGGATTTTGCTGTGTAATTAGAGGTGTGTTGTGTGCGTCCTGTTTCAATAGAGATAATATGAGTCCCCATCCCTAAACCTTCATGTCATTTTTCATATTTCCAAAAGGGAAAAATGCTCTGAGTCTAGGATTCCTCAGAACTCCCTGAGGTAGACACCTGAATCGTCTCTGAGGCGCACGATGTTTATTAGGTGTATACGAATAAAAACATGAAAACCCTGTTGTTTTCCTCCCTCTTGAAGGGTAAAATTCCTCTTTTGGAAAACATTTCGATAGTGACAAATCCATCAGTTATACTTGTTAGTTTTCAAGGCTTTTTTGCTTTTAATTCCTCATGTGAAGGAACGTGTTCCATGAATGTCCTGACCTGAGTCCGGACAATCGGGAGATTCGCATGGCCCCTCTCTTTCTTTTTTCTTATGTTCTTACCCTTTTGTTTAGGTTTTTTTTTTGAATAGAGAACTCTGGAGTTTTGTTACCAGGAAACCTTTACCTTCCTCGAAGCGCATGTGTCTACTCCCCGACTTGTTGTCTTAGGTATTCCTGTTTCAGGCTTTCCAAGCTTGTTTCTACCATTCTTTCCCTTCTTGATGATTTTCTCCAGACCCCTTTTCACATAACTCTACATTTTTTAAGGACAACCTGGTCTATTTTTGTTTAGTGACGCTCCCTTTTTCTAATGCTCTTCTCTTTTTTTAAAAATGGGGACTATGTTGACCTTCTTCCATACCTCAGATAGCTTCCCAGTTTCAAGGGATGTGTTGAATATTATGGTAAGTGGCACACTCAGTACCTCAGCTCCTTCCCGAAGAACCCACGGGGAGATATTGTCTGGACCCATCGCCTTTGAGGTATTGAGGTCACTGAGTAACTGCTTCACTTCCTCCTCAGTTGTGTGTATGCCCTCTAGCACTTGGTACATCCCTTGTTAGTGACGAACCACGTCCTGTCTACCCAGCTGCCTTCCTTCCTCCATTGTGAATACTTCCTTAAACCTCAAGTTGAGCTCCTCACATACCTCTTGATCATTACTTGTGAGTTCCCCATCTTCTCTCCTCAGCCTTATCACCTGGTCCTTGAATGTTGTCTTCCTTCTGATGTGACTGTACATCAGTTTCGGGTCGGACCTAACTTTCGATGCTATGTCATTTTCGTACTGTTTCTGGGCCTCCCTCCGTACTTGTGCATACTCGTTTCTAGCTCTTCTACTAATCTCTTTGTTTAGTTGGGTTCTTTGCCTTCGTACCGTTTCCATTCTCTGATACTCTGAGTCTTTGCCTCCCTGCACCTTTGGGTCTTTCTGGCCTTCCCATTTAATCCTTTGTCCCTGGGTATAATCCGTTCCTCTGCCTCCTTGCACTTTGCCCCTACGTATTCCATCATTTCATTTATTGTCAGTCCTTCCATTTCCCTTTCCCACTGAACGTCCTGCAGGAAAATCCTCATGCCCGTGTAGTTTCCTCTTTTAAAGTCTTGTTTGTCTCTATCGGTACTGTTTTCCCTCTCCAACTGTAGCTCTACAATGTACTCAAAGCTAAGCACCATATGGTCACTGGCTCCCAGGGGGCTCTCGTGCGTTATGTCTTCAATATCTGAGCTGTTCAGGGTGAATACAAGGTCCAGTCTTGCTGGTTCATCTTCTCCTCTCTCTCTGGTCGTGTCCCTGACATGTTGGTGCATCAGGTTTTCCAGTACCACGTCCATCATCTTGGCTCTCAAAGTTTCTGGACCCCCACGTGGTTCATGGTTCTCCCAGTCGATCTCCCTGTGGTTGAAATCCCCTATGACCAGTAGCTTCGCTCTGCTCATGTGTGTGTGTGTGTGTGTGTGTGTGAATAACTAGATAAAATGTTACTGTTTCGTTTGTCGATTAAAAAGTTTCTTATTAATTTTCTTATCTTTCTTGCTGACACGGACTTTGAAAATCCTTCTCTACAAGAAATTCACACCAAGACTCACACAGACAGCTCCAGTGAGCTTTTCACATACCGTGTCCATTTACCTGTAATTATCCTCTATCCTTCTGAACCCAGTAGCCACTGGATATCAAATTATAAGTTACTTCATCTCCAGCAAGAAAAAAACCGCTGCACAAAAGTGGCTCTTATTGGCACAGTGGCCTTGGAGGCGAGCAAGAGATGTGGTGCCACAATCACTGACTTACACACTCAAGCACCAACACCATGCTCATGTTGCAGCAATATACGAGGCGTAATAACTATCATCTTCCTACACACATCAGTCGTAATCTTCAATTGCTTATGCAACATAAATGATGTACGTGGGTGGGTTAGTGGTCAGTATGATGTACGTAGGGGTTAGTGGTAAAAAAAAACTTAGGATAGTATAAAGTAGGTTGCAACACATGTTTTGGAAACTCTTTTGTGATACTTTCTGTAAAAAAATGAAGTGCTTTGAATATTGTTATTATTCTTATTATTATTATAATTATAATTATTATTATTATTATAATAATTATTATTTTATATTTAAGGGGAAGCGCGTAGCCTGTTGTGGTTATACATGCCATTAGTCATAGGAGGAAATTAGGTTTGATCCGAGAAAAAGGAGTGTGACTCTAAATCTTCAGACAACGAGCACTTAGCCTGCATCTAGGAATTGCCCTTCAAAGATGCTTATATACACAAAAAAAAATCTTACTAACAGTTTAGTTTCCAATGCAGCTTCGCTTTAAAATCACCTATAAAATACTGGAGAGGAGTAAGAGAGGTTTTGTTTGCAAGGGGCTTGGACATCCAACAGGCGTGTGTGAGCGTGTTACAGGTGAATGGAGGCAAGTGGTTTTTATGACTTGACGGCAAATTGTGTGCATAGTAACATTTATGAAAGGATTCATTAAAACGGGATAACCAAACTTAAGTCTTGGATTTGGCAAGTACTGTGAGTGCCTGCACTCTCAAGGACGTCTGGCAAGACAGTGACGGAGTGAGTGACAGTGATAGTGTTTCTTCTTTCTCGGTATATATATGTCGTGCCGAATATGTAAAACTTGTGATTTTGGCTTAAATAACAACGCTCTTCTTGCCGAATAAGGCAAGATAAAATTTGTGTCTACAATAATTTCGCAAAAATCTTTCTGAATCTAACGAAAAAAATATATTTCTTTGTGTTTGTTTATTATTAAATTATTGTAAAATTATCCAAAATATATTTAGCTGGATTAGGCACAACTGAATTGCGCTGATTATAATAAGGTTAGGTAAGTTTTATAAGATTCATTTGGTACAAAATAATTTTTTTACATTAACATATATGAAAAATATATATCTTTAAACGTAGAAAAGAAAATTTTAGAAAGGACTTAATTTTAAATGAATTCTTGCTAATTGATCTGCCTCGGTGGGATACGGCCGGTGTGTTGAAAGAAGAATATATATTAAAACACCGGCCGTCTCCCACCGAGGTAGGGTGACTCAAAAAGGAAGTAAAAGGTTTCACTGAATCCTTTCATAAATGTTATCTTGCTTGCAAGTCACTTCATAACTTCATAAAAAAAACACTTGCCTCCATTCACCCCTACGTAACACGCTCACACATGCTTGCGTTTGCTACATGTATAAGCCCCTCGCACACTAAGCCTAATTTACTTCCGCCTCCCAACTTATCCTAGGATGACCCCTACCCATTCTTTACTCCGCTACAAATTTATACGCCCTCCTAGTCATCCTACTGTGTTCCATCCTTTCTAAATGTCCTAAACACCTTAACGTTCACTCTTCACCTCCCTGTATTCCCCATGCTACGAATTCTCTGCATAATATTCACACCACACATTGCCTTCAGACACATCTCCACTGCCTCCAGCCTCCTCCTTGTTGCAACATTCACGACATTCCTAACCCTTTTTTGCTTCCATGCATAATGTTATTCGTCTCCACAGGTGCTTCAATCCAAAAGTCACTTTTTTACCCTCGTCAGTTCTATAATTCACCTCGTCTTTCATAGATCCGTCTGCTGACAACTCCACTCCCAGATTACTGAACACATTTACTTCCTTCCGATCTCTCTCCCTCCAATCTGATATCCAATATTTCGTTAACCATTTTTTTTTGTTCTTTTCCATGTTCATTTTAATGTTCTTACTTTTACATACCCTCCCACACCCACTTGTTTCGTGGATGCAGTAATATGTGGACTGCTCAACAGACAGGTATTCCATGCTACGTATGGGATCGCATCAGGAGTGATATGCCCAGTGGTACTGGATACCTGATGTTTAAGCAATGTTTAGCTTAGTGGACTAGAGCGTCGTGTATTTTGATTTGCTTCCCACGTTTCCGATCGTATGCATTAGCTTTCGTGGATGCACTCGATGAGAGGAAGGAGAGACGCTTCCTCTGATCGTATTTGCTTGGACCTCCTTCTCTTTTCTGCAGCATTGTAATGATTGCGTCACGAAAAGCCTAGAGCTATCATCCAACTCCCCGTGGTTGTTTTGCATCTTGATCGTTTGTTCGGATTTCTGCATTATCAATAATATATATATATATATATATATATATATATATATATATATATATATATATATATATATATATATATATATATATATTATATATATATATATAACAAGGAATTCGCAAGAGCAGGCGAAATATTCACAAACACTGATCTCTGGCCGACGGAGACTCGAACCTACGAACCTCATGACAAGGTACGCAGTGCTTTGCCGACCGTACCACACTGGTCCAATACCTTGGCATCCAGCTTTCGCTAGACGTTATTCCAGGGCAGCTAGCTTTCAGGCAGGAGGCTTACAGCTTTTCATTCATCCCTGCATGCATCGACACAACTAGAGATTTTTACAATGCTAGAATTCGCAAGAGCAGGCGAAGTATTCACAAACACTGATCTCTGGCCGACGGAGACTCGAACCTACGAACCTTATGACAAGGTACGCAGTGCTTTGCTGACCATACCACACTGGTCCAATACGTCTAGCGAAAGCTGGATGCCAAGGTATTGGACCAGTGTGGTACGGTCGGCAAAGCACTGCGTACCTTGTCATGAGGTTCGTAGGTTCGAGTCTCCGTCGGCCAAAGATCAGTGTTTGTGAATATTTCGCCTGCTCTGGCGAATTCCTAGCATATTAAAAATCTCTAGTTGTGTCGATGCATGCAGGGGATATGAAAAGCTGTAAGCTCTTTGCTGATGACACTGTGCTTTTGGTAGGTTATGTAAAAGAAGGAAATTAAAAGTGAATATAGGAAAGTGTAAGGTGATGAGGATAAGAAAAAAAATTAGATAACGGAAGACTGGATATCAGATTGGAGGGAAAGAGTATGGAGGAGGTGAATGTGTTCAGATATTTGGGAGTGGATGTGTCAGCAGATGGGTATATGAAGGATGAGGTGAATCATAGAATTAACGAAGGGAAAAAGGTGAGTGGTGCACTGAGGAGCTTGTGGAGACAGAGAACTTTATCCATGAAAGCAAAGAGGGGACTGTATGAGAGTATAGTTATATCAAAACTCTTATATGTTTGTGAGACATGGGTTGTGATTGTTGCAACAAGGAGAAGGCTGGAGGCAGTGGAGATGTCATGTCTGAGGGCAATGTGTGGTGTGAATATAATGCAGAGAATCCGTAGTTTATAGATTAGGAGGAGGTGTGAGCGTACCAAAACTATTATCCAGAGAGCTGAGGAGGGGTTATTGAGATGGTTTGGACATATAAAGAGGTTGGAAGAAAATAGAATGACTTCGAGAGTGTATAAATCTGTAGTGGAGGGAAGGCGGGTTAGGGGTCGCCTAGAAAAGGTTGGAAGGAGGGGATAAAGGAGTTTTGTGTGCGAGGGGCTTGGACTTCCAGCAAGCGTGCGTGAGAGTGTTAGATAGGATCGAATGGAGACAAATGGCTTTTAGGAGTTGACGTGCTGTTGGAGTGTAGGCAAGGTAACATTTATGAGGGGTTTCATGGAAACCGGCAGGCCGGACTTGATTCCTGTAGATGGGAAGTACAGTGCCGGCACTCTGAAAAAGGGGTGTTAATGTTGCAGTTTTGTAGCTGTAGTGTAAGCTCGCTTCTGGCAAGACAGTGATGTAGTGAATGATGAAAGTTTTTCTTTGTCGGACCACCCTGCCTTGGTGGGAAACGGCCTATGTGTTAATATATATATATATATATATATATATATATATATATATATATATATATATATATATATATAATAACTACTCTTCACTAGCCAGGTCAACCCATGATGCTTGGCCTCCATGATGAGCGAAAACACATGACGCTACCTAAGATTGTGTGGTTCGGACTAGAGCGTCATGTGTTTCGCTCATCATGATGCAAGCCAAGCATCATGGGTTCGACCCTGGCTAATGCAGTGTAGTTATTGATCAATACCACTCGTTCGTGGTCACAATAATATATATATATATATATATATATATATATATATATATATATATATATATATATATATATATATATATATCAGTGACAAAGATGTAACAATATGTACTAGACATGTATCTCTACCTCGTGTACTGTATATGCCATCTTATATCAACAATGTATCTCTCAAATCTTTGTACCATATTATGTAATAAAACATACCTATTGGTAAACAAAAATTAAAAGATGGGGTGGTAGGAGAAGTGGAATATTCAAATGGCATCAGGAAGAAATCCAAATATTCTTCCTTGAAGCCTTTTATCCATCTATATATATATATATATATATATATATATATATATATATATATATATATATATATATATATATATATATATACATTATTGATAGACAAATATAAATAAATATCGCAGTAAGCAGGACTCGAACTTATATCGGAAGCTTTCCACGAGTGTATCTAGCTGTCGACATGGCAGAGCTGTGGATGCTGCATAACTTAGATAACTTGGACTGCAAGACATGCTTCTCCTGACACCGGCGTCTAGTTATATTTTCCTTTAGATCGCATGGTAAAAAATTCTTATATAATCAATGTTCCTAGTCCACAATTTTTTTTATTGTAAACTCATAGTGAGAAATGTGCCATGATGCCGGTGATGGGATCTTGATCCAAGAAATTGGAGCTACCCTTCCCTTCCCCAGGACAAACATTTTTACTTTCCACTCCCTAGACGCTGTTCTATCCCTAAAACTTTAAGTAATTTCACATTAACATAATAATAATAATATTAATAATAATAATAATAATAATAATAATAATAATAATAATAATAATAATAATAATAATAATAATAATAATAATAATAATAATAATAATAATAATAATAATAATATTAATGATAATAATAATTTAATCAATGGTTAGTACACGTCCAATACTGGTTACAACAAATTTTAATCCCAAAAATGTGCTTAAAAAATTATCATTAAAACAGAATATACATATGACAAAATGTATGATTTTGTTTAATAAAGCACACAGAAAAGCTCCCACAAAAACAAGAAAGACAAACTTCAGCTGAGAGGAACCAAAACAAAAATAATCCCTATACAAAAAACACACAAAGACCAAAGAGAGAGCTACTTGGATACCGGAACTCGAAGTAACGAATTAACGTCAACAAATCTAAGAAACATCTCAGGAGTATTAGTGTGTAGGATTACATGAGTCCAAGCAAGGTAGTGTGTAGGATTACATGAGTCCCAACAAGGGATTGTGTAGGATTACATGAGTCCCAGCAAGGTAGTGTGTATGATTACATGAGTCCCAGCAAGGTAGTGTGTATGATTACATGAGTCCCAGCAAGATAGTGTGTAGGATTACATGAGTCCCAGCAAGGTAGTGTGTATGATTACATGAGTCCCAGCAAGGTAGTGTGTACCGCAGGAGATCCCAGCAAAGTAGTGTGTACCGCAGGAGATCCCAGCAAAGTAGTGTGTACCGCAGGAGATCCCAGCAAGATAGTGTGTACCGCAGGAGGTCCCAGCAAGGTAGTGTGTACCGCAGGAGGTCCCAGCAAAGTAGTGTGTACCGCAGGAGATCCCAGCAAAGTAGTGTGTACCGCAGGAGGTCCCAGTAGTGTAGTGTGTAATGCAGATCCTAGCAGTGTACTGTGTACTGCAAGAGGTCCCAGCAGGGTAGGATGTACTGCAGGAGGTCCCAGTAGTGTAGTGTGTAATGCAGGAGGTCCCACCAGTACAGTGTGTACTGCAGGGAGTCCCAACTGGGAAGTGTGTACCGCAGGAGTGTGCAGTGTCTAATTCAGGAGGTCCCAGTAGTGCAGTGTGTAATTCAGGAGGTCCCAGTAGTGTAGTGTGGTCCCAGCAGTGTAACGTGTACTGCAGGTGGTCCCAGCATTGTAGTGTGTACTGCTGATGAGCCCAGCAGTGTAGGGTGTACTGCAGGTGGTCCCAGCAAGGTAGAGTGTACTGCAGGTGGTCCCAGCAAAGTAGGGTGTACTGCAGTTGGTCCCAGGAGGGTAGGGTGTACAATGGCTTGGGTTGAGGAGAACAGGTGACTCGTAGCTCAGACCTCGAGTCATCAATTTACTTACGACAGTACCCGAGGAGAGACGTACGACAGGATCTGTCAACCTGTTAGTAGAGAGAGATTAGTTAAAATAAAAGACTGCAGGGAAAATACGCTACTCTGCTTGGCTTTCTTGCATTATTCAGGATTAATAATTTTTTCGGGACTAATTATCCGTTGAAAGCTTTCGTTTTAGGTTGGGATTATGGTGATGATTGGTGAAGGGCTGCAGGAAGCGCTAGAATAACCCAGTATAATATTCTGCAGTAGTCTGTGCTGTTAAAACATGATTAATGATACTGCTTGTGAACCACAATGGCTGAACCTGAATCCGGCCACTTTTATGTCTTCATTTATCAGCTGGTGATCAAGAGCTTCGTGGTATCTCTGCAACGCATAATATTTCAGCTAGGGTTAAGAGAGATTTCAGAAACAGGGAAAAAAAATATGAACTCACGTTTTTCTCATAATGCTCGTAATCGTCCAAGCCTTAATCTTCTTCAGGCATAAAAGTTACGGCTGGATGACAGCAGAATGCAGCATTGTTAGCGGCATTTATTACAGGCTCAGGACCCTGAGTTTAATTGTTCTCGAATGACTTCTCGCTCGAAGAGAAATCTTTAAGTGCCTCGTGTAAGACCTTCGCCGTTGGGCTCACGTCTTCCACTTAACTTGAGGAACTTCAATAAGTCCTGGGCCTCGTTACTCATGGCAAGACGTGATTAAAGACAGCGTAAGAAACCTTACAAGAAACCATCCGTGTGGAGATACAACGAAAAGAGAAGAATAAACATGGTGCCTTAATAATGGTCCAGCACGGACCGAAACGTCGTGTAAAGTTCCCTCTCTAAAGTGCAAGTTATTTGTGAGTTGTTCCTGCCACGGTATTGTGACTTTTATTCTCCATATAGGAATAAAAGATAAACACACATGGCAAGAATGAATTCAATAAAATGCGATAACTTATTCGAGAGATGAAATAGTACACTACAGAAAGATGATACAAAGGCGAGATACCGAGAGGACCCAGTAAAAGATATATGTGCAGAATAAGATTTTACTGCGACACTAAAAGCTTGTGTCGCTGTGTTGAGCTTTATCAAACCTAAACAAACCTTTTCCACAGAGCAAGACGTTGTCAAAATATTAAAATTATCATATGAACACACCGTCACACCGTTTATCCCGGTGTCCCGTGACACGACTGAGAACGTACTCAGGTCACAAACTGAGTGTCCGTGGTTCGATCCCCGGCATGGTTGAAAACGTTGGGCATATTTCCTTACACCTATTGCCCCTGTTCACCTATCAGTATGTGCTGAGTGTTAGGTGACTATTATGGGTGGCATTCTAGGGAATGGTAGTATATCTTAGGGCTAGGCTTTGAAATGAGCTGTGGTTGGATAACAGCTCTTGGTCTATAGGACTAATAAAACGTAATAAGACGGTTGCTAATAAATCCAGCAGTTAGAACACTGACCTGAGTTTTAGGACTTGCCTGCCACGGTTTTGTATCCCACCCGTTCTGTGATGTGTCTTTAGATAAAATGAATATCCCATTAACATGGTATGCTCCACAGCCTTGGTCCTGCATTGATTTGCTAACAATTATTTTAATATGCTGAGTTCGGTAATGAACTAACTAACTTGTGATTTAATATGCTAGATGAAGGAGTGAACTGACTTGCTTGTGGTTTAATATGTTAGGTGCAGTAGTGAATTAACTAGCTTGTGGTTTAATATGCTAAGTGCAGTAAGGACTTGACTAGAATGCGGTTTAAAATGTTTGGTGTAGTAATGAACTGTTGACCAGCTTGTGGTTTAAAAGGCTAGGTGTAGCAATGAGCTGACCAGCTTGTGGTTTATTATGGTGGATGCAGTAGTGAAATGACAAACTCGTGCTTGTGCTTTATTAAACAGTGTGTAACAGTGAACTGACTAGCACGCTGGATGCAGTAGAAAGCTGATTTGCTTGTAATTTAAAACCCTATGTGCAGTAGTTAACTGACTAGCGTGTGGTTTAATACGCTGGTTGTCATCATGGATTAATTAGCTTGTTGCTTAAAATGCTGAGTGAAGTAGTGAGTTGACCATCTTGTGTATAAATGTAATGAACATGATGTAGAATTTTTTAAACATTTTCTGTTGTAACCAGTGAACCTTATTATTCACAGGATTCGACTTATGCCACACTCTGTATTTTAGAACCACAAGCTCTCAACCTGTCATTGGAGCAATGAATTACCGCCAGAGTAAACTGCTGATTGCATCCCGTCGAGTGGTACAATGACTGCTGTATTGTACATAACGGTAAAGTCATCGACATGTCTCCAGTGTTGTAGGCTCTTATATATAATGACAGGTCCATCCAGGCCAGGTCAAGACCAGATATGAGTAACCTCAGCCAAGAGTCGCAGAGTGGACTTTAGTCACTCAAAATAATTGAATAATGGATACAATGTTGAGAGAAAGCTTGTGGCAAGTATCCTTTTTTTTAACTTCTTATCTTAAGTATTAGAGGGACTTTAGCTCAACTGTAATACCTATTTACAAGGCAGGTAACAGGTCCTTAGCTTCGAACTATAGACCAATAGTGGGAAAAATTATGGAATCAATAATTGCCGAGGCAATTCGTAGCCATCTTGAAAGGCATAAATTGACTAATGAATCTCAACACGGTATTACTAAGGGGTGTTCCTGTCTTACGAATTTACTAACTTTTTTCACTAAGGTGTTTGAGGAGGTAGATCATGGTACTGAATATGATATTGTGTATATGGACTTCAGTAAGGCGTTCGATAGAGTTCCACATCAGAGGCTATTGAGGAAATAGGAATAGGAAGAGAAAATTTTCCTGGGTAAAGGCATGGTTGAAAAACAGACGGCATAGAGTTTACATAAATGTGGAGAAATCAGAATGGGGGCATGTCACAAGCGGTGTTCCAAAGGGGTCAGTGTTGGGGTCCTTGTTGTTCACAGTTTACATAAACGACATGGATGAGGGAATAAATAGCGACATAAGCAAATTTGCTGATGACACCAAAATAGGCCGTCCAATTCATTCAAATGAGGACATTAGAGAACTCCAGGATGATTTGAATAGAGTGTTGCAGTGGTCGGAGAAGTGGCAGATGCAGTTTAATATAGACAAATGCAAAGTTCTAAATGTTGGACAGGACAATAACCATGCCACATATAAAATGAATAATGTAGCTCTTAATACTGCTGTTTGCGAAAAGGATTTAGAAGTTCTGGTTAGCAGTAATCTGAAACCAAGACAACAGTGCATAAGTTAAGTTAAGGTGAACCCTTAACTAACATTTTTAACCTATCTCTTCAAACAGGTGTAGTGTCGGATACGTGGAAGATGGCTAATGTAATTCCTATTTTTAAAGCAGGGGACAAGTCGTTACCATCAAATTACCGCCCAATAAGTCTAACATCAATTGTAGGCAAATTACTAGAGTCGATTATAGCTGATAACATAAGAAGCCATCTCGATAGGCATAATTTGATTAATGATACTCAGCATGGATTCACCAGGGGCCGTTCCTGCCTAACTAATTTATTAACTTTTTTCAGTAAGGCTTTTGAGGCAGTTGATAATGATAAAGAATTCGATATTGTTTATTTGGATTTTAGTAAGGCTTTTGATAGAGTACCATATCAGAGACTGTTAAAGAAAGTGGCTGCTCATGGCATTGGGGGAAAAGTGTTGTCATGGATCGAGTCATGGCTCACCAATAGGAAGCAGAGGGTGTGCATAAATGGGGTTAAATCGAAGTGGGGATCTGTAACAAGTGGCGTTCCTCAGGGATCGGTTTTGGGCCCGTTGTTGTTTATAATATATATAAATGACCTTGACGAGGGAATTTCTAGTGATATGAGCAAATTCGCTGATGACACGAAGATAGGTAGGATAATCGATTCAGACGTAGATGTCAGTGAACTACAGGAGGATTTAGACAAACTCAATTCCTGGTCAGAAAAATAGCAGATGCAGTTCAATGTAGATAAATGCAAAGTTCTAAAGCTCGGGAGTGTCCATAACCCAAGCACTTATAAGTTAAATAACGTAGAACTTAGCCATACAGATTGCGAGAAGGACTTGGGGGTGATGGTAAGCAGCAACCTTAAACCAAGACAGCAATGCCTAAGCGTACGTAATAAGGCAAATAGATTACTGGGATTTATATCAAGAAGTGTTAGCAACAGAAGTCCAGAGGTTATATTACAGCTTTATACATCATTAGTAAGGCCTCACCTAGATAAAATGTCACATTTGTTGAATTTGTGTCCTTTTACCTAACATATTGTCGGTAATTCTACCAATATTATTACTTATTTATATCCCCTTTGTTAATACCCATTTTCCACTTGTATACCTCGATCATGTCTCCCCTCATTCTACGTCTTACAAGTGAATGTAATTTAAGGGTCTTCAATCTTTCTTCGTAAGGAAGATTTCTAATGCTATGTATTAATTTAGTCATTCTACGCTGAATGTTTTCTAACGAATTTATGTCCATTCTGTAATATGGAGACCATAACTGAGGCAGGTCATAGTGGTATCAACCACTAGTCGAAGTAAGTCCTTGTCCAAAGGTTTGGACAAATGTTGAAGAATCCCTTTGTATCAAGATCCCAAGAAGTTGCTGTGTCAGACAGGATGTAGATGAATGGTTCAGAGAACCGACCACACCACCATACCACTATGACCTGCCTCCTCCTGCTGCATCTCACCTGATTACAGCATATAAGCCACCTCTACGGCCTTGTGCTGCACTTCTAACAAGATTGATGGACTGAACACATCGACTCCGGGCCGAGGGACTGATGACCTCAAACTCCTCCTCTCCTTACACCTTTCTACTTTGTATTGGACTGATGAAGCCACTGTGTGGCGAAACGTTTCCTCAATAAAGATACCCAAGTGTTGCATATGTGTCTAATTTAACAACTTGTCGGTTCTCTGAACCATTCATCTACATCCTGTCTGACACAGCAACTTCTTGGGATCTTGATACAAAGGGATTCTTCAACATTTGTCCAAACCTTTGGACAAGGACTTACTTCGACTAGTGGTTGATACCACTATGACCTGCCTCCTCCTGCTGCATCTCACCTGATTACAGCATATAAGCCACCTCTACGGCCTTGTGCTGCACTTCTAACAAGATTGATGGACTGAACACATCGACTCCGGGCCGAGGGACTGATGACCTCAAACTCCTCCTCTCCTTACACCTTTCTACTTTGTATTGGACTGATGAAGCCACTGTGTGGCGAAACGTTTCCTCAATAAAGATACCCAAGTGTTGCATATGTGTCTAATTTAACAACTTGTCGGTTCTCTGAACCATTCATCTACATCCTGTCTGACACAGCAACTTCTTGGGATCTTGATACAAAGGGATTCTTCAACATTTGTCCAAACCTTTGGACAAGGACTTACTTCGACTAGTGGTTGATACCACTATGACCTGCCTCCTCCTGCTGCATCTCACCTGATTACAGCATATAAGCCACCTCTACGGCCTTGTGCTGCTCTTCTAACAAGATTAATGGACTGAACACATCGACTCCGGGCCGAGGGACTGATGACCTCAAACTCCTCCTCTCCTTACACCTTTCTACTTTGTATTGGACTGATGAAGCCACTGTGTGGCGAAACGTTTCCTCAATAAAGATACCCAAGTGTTGCATATGTGTCTAATTTAACAGCGTACAGAGAAGGATGGCAAAGTTGATCCCACGTATCAGAAATCTTCCCTATGAGGATAGACTGAGGGCCCTGAATCTGCACTCTAGAAAGGCGTAGAATTAGGGATGATATGATTGAGGTGTATAAATGGAAAACAGGAATAAATAAAGGGGATGTAAATAGCGTGTTGAAAATATCCAGCTAAAACAGGACTCGCAGCAATGGTTTTAAGTTGGAAAAATTCAGATTCAGAAAGGATATAGGAAAGCACTGGTTTGGTAATAGAGTTGTGGATGAGTGGAACAAACTCCCGAGTACCGTCATAGAAGCTAAGACGTTGTGTAGTTTTAAAAATAGGTTAGATAAATTCAAGAGTGGGTGTGGGTGGGTGAGAGTTGGACCTGAGTAGCTTGTGCTACTAAGTTTTATGCCGTGCTCCTTCCTTAAGTGGAAGTGACCTGACTAGGGCTGGTCATTGGTCTAAGCTGGGGAGTAACATGGACCTTCCTCGCATGGGTCAGTAGGCCTGCTGCAGTGTTCCTTCTTTCTCTATTTTTCCTTAACTCAGTGAAGACGTGTCTTGTGTGCTCTCTGTCAATCTGAAGAAGATGTCCTCTCTTGAGCTACTCTACCAGCAGCTGAAGGAAGAACTGAGGGTAGCTAAGCTTGAGATACAGCGACTGACTGAGGAAAACAAGAGGATTCGTAGTAATCCTCCTGTTGAGAATCCTCAAGCCAGGAAAGGAACCTGGACAGTGGCTAAAACGCATGGGACAAAGTTAAGGCTCAAGAGGACGGGTGGAGAGGTAGAAACAACGAAGACCCAGGAGAATGTTGTGGAAACATCGAACCCATTCTCCGTGCTACCCGATGAATGTGAGTCGACTTCTGGGAGCGTCACGACGAAAGACACAAAGGAAGGTAAAAACATTGTTGTTGTTGGGGACAGTCAGGTTAGGTACATGGATAGGGCTTTCTGTTTGATTGATAGGAGTAGGAGACAGAGGGTTTGCTTTCCTGGGGCTGGGATGGAGGATATTGTTAGCCGTCTGGACGACATCATGAGAGGTAATGGGAGCAATCCTATTGTCTGTCTCAGTGCTGGAGGCAACGATGTTGGCAGACGTAGGAGTGAGGACCTGACTAGCAGGTTTAGGTCAGCAATAGACATAATTAGGAAGAAGGGTGGGAACCCTGTCATATGTGGTATTTTGCCAAGGAGAGGAGTTGGAAAGGAATGGCTGTCCAGGGCAATTGGTGTCAATTGCTGGCTGGACAAATACTGTAAGGAAAATTCAGTAACATTCATTGACAACTGGGACCTCTTCTATGGCAGAAATGACATGTATGTCAGGGATGGGGTTCACTTATCCAGGTCTGGGGTGGGGGCACTGGCAACTGCAGTGGAGGGAGCTGTTAGGGCTTTAAACTAGAAATAGTTAGTGGTATGGGTTTTGGGGGGAAAACAGAGAAGTCCCAGTTTAGTAATATTATAAGTTGTAGGAGAACTAGTAATAGGCAGAATAAGGTGGATAGTGGAAAGCTAGTGACACTAGATGACAAGGACAGTAATAGGTATAGTGGAAAAACAGAGATGAGCAGGAAGGGTAAAGAGAAAGGAGGGTCTCTAAATATATATTACACCAATAGTCGTAGTGCTAGGAATAAGATGGACGAGTTGAGATTAGTTGCAAGTACGGGTAATATTGATGTTTTGCAATAACTGAGACATGGTTTAATATGAAAAATCGGGACTTGCCTGCCGAATGTCACATTCAGGGTTTTAAATTGTTCCAAGTAGACAGAAGTATCGGGAAAGGGGTGGGGTGGCACTCTATGTCCGTGATCATTTAAATTGTTGCATAAAAACTGGTATAAAGTCTGAATTAACACATACAGAGTCTGTCTGGATAGAATTTTCAGAGGGGTGTGAAAAATTGATTTTAGTCGTGATTTACCGTCCTCCAAACTTAGATAGGGAACAAGGAGACTACTTTGGGAGGAAATTGTTAAGGCCACAAGACACGATAACGTAGTAATTCTAGGGGACTTTAACTTTAGTCAGATTGATTGGAATTTCATGACAGGGAATTTAGAATCTAACGACTTTTTAGAAGTAGTTCAGGATTGCTTTTTGAAGCAGTTTGTAACAGAACCTACAAGGGGAAATAATCTACTTGACTTGGTTCTGGCAAGCAAGGAAACCCTTGTTAATAATTTAGAAATTACAGAGGAACTCGGCTCAAGCGACCACAAGTCAATTACCTTTAGCATTGAGTGGATGTATGGTAGTAGGGATAATTCAGTAATGGTCCCAGATTTTCGCTTAGCAGATTATAATGGACTTAGAGAACACTTATCAACTGTGGACTGGGGTGAAGAAGAGAGGTATCAATATGACAGTTTTCTTAACACTATACAGGCTGCCCAAAGAACATTTATCCCGTATAAAGAAATTAGATCAAGTAGAAATGACCCAAAATGGATGAATAATAGGCTCAAATATCTTTTAGGGCAGAAGAAAGGAATTTATAGGCGCATAAAAAGAGGTGAGGGTCATCTTATAAATCATTATAAGAACATAAGAACATAAGAAAGAAGGAACACTGCAGCAGGCCTACTGGCCCATGCGAGGCAGGTCCAATTCTCCCACCGGCTTAAGCCAATGCCCCGACCCAGCCAGGTCAGGTTACATTCACTTAAGGAAGGAGCACGGCATCTGACCTAGTAGCACAAACTAGTCAGGTACAACTCACACCCACCTGCACCCACTCATATATTTATCTAGCCTATTTTAAAACTACACAACGTTTTAGCCTCTATAACTGTACTCGGGAGTTTGTTCCACTCATCGACAACTCTATTACCAAACCAATGCTTTCCTATATCCCTTCTGAATCTGAATTTATCCAACTTAAAGCCATTGCTTCGAGTCCTGTCAATACAAGATATTTTTAGCACGCTATTTACATCCCCTTTATTTATTCCTGTTTTCCATTTATATACCTCAATCATATCCCCTAATTCTACGCCTTTCTAGAGAGTGCAGATTCAGGGCCCTCAGTCTATCCTCATAGGGAAGATTTCTGATACATGGAATCAACTTAGTCATCCTCCTTTGTACATTTTCCAGAGCATTTATATCCATTCTGTAATACGGTGACCAAAACTGTGCAGCATAATCTAGATGAGGCCTAACCAAGGATATATAGAGTTGAAGAACAACCTGAGGACTCCTATTATTTATGCTTCTTGATATGAAGCCAAGGATTCTGTTTGCTTTATTGCGAACACTTATGCACTGCTGTCTTGGTTTTAGATTACTGCTAACCAGAACTCCTAAATCCTTTTCGCAATCAGTAGTATTAAGATCTACATTATTTAGTTTATATGTGGCATGGTTATTGTCCTGTCCAATATTTAGAACTTTGCATTTATCTATATTAAACTGCATCTGCCACTTCTCCGACCACTGCATCAGTCTATTCAAATCGTCCTGGAGTGCTCTAATGTCCTCATTTGAATGAATTGGACGGCCTATTTTGGTGTCATCGGCAAACTTGCTTATGTCCTATTTATTCCCTCATCTTGTCGTTTTGTAGATTGTGAACAACAAGGGCCCAATCTGACCCCTGTGGGAAAACCATTTAACCTTCCCCACTCGGTTTTTCCCCATTTATGCAAACCCCCCTGCCTTTTGTCCCCCAACTACCTATTTCCCAAAACCCAAAACTTTCCTATATCCTTTCTAAATCTAAACTTATCTAAATTGAATCCATTTTGCGGGTTCTCTCTTGGAAAAACCCTCAAGACCTTTTTTATATCCCCTTTGTTAATACCCTTTTTCCCCTTGGGGGACCTCGATCTGTTTTCCCCCCATTCTACGTCTTACAAGTGAATGTAATTTAAGGGTCCTTAATCTTTCTTCGAAAAGGGAAAATTTCCCCCTGCTATGTATTAATTTAGT